>JAOEHI010000007.1:3572551-3589923 GCA_025447815.1 Percopsis transmontana | reverse complement strand
GTGTGTGTGTGTGTGTGTGTGTGTGTGTGTGTGTGTGTGTGTGTGTGTGTGTGTGTGTGTGTGTGTGTGTGGTATGGAGAATAACTATCTGACACATTGTTAAACTGATGCCCATTGGCTGTCTGTGTATGATGGGTTTTGTCAGACCACCCAGAAGGACTGCTGGTGGGCCCAGTGGGGGGTACGTCTGTGTGTGTGTGTGTGTGTGTGTGTGTGTGTGTGTGTGTGGACTGGGAGGTGGGTTGTTGGGTGGGGGGGTGGGGGGTTAACTGATCATGTGTTATAGCATTATAAGCTGTTCTTAAGAAGCTCCCGGCTCCATCCAACCAGAGCAGAGTTGTGTTTACGAGGCCAGCAGGGACAGGAGAGGTGATTCTCAGAAGGGGTTGGATGATTCACGTTCATTACATTACACAACCGCTTCATTTGTTGCTTTTACAGGTAGTGGTTACAGTTGTATCAGAGCAGGGCGATACTGACTAAATCGTGTGTTGACAATATTTTGCCACACAGCACTCAGGTGTGGGATTAGATTATATTAGATAAAATTTGTTGTCATTCATTTCTATACAATTCCTTGCATACAACTGAGCGAAATGTCGTTTTTCACGGACCAAGGTGCAAAATGAAACAACACGAATACAGTAAACATAACTACATAAAGTGCACATACTAGCTTTAGTAGCTGGCTCTATATACATAACAGTATAAAAGGAGGCTCATAAAATGACCTGATGTGCATGCTCTCGTAGGGTTTCACACCAAAACAACGTCATTGTAATGCTAGTTCCAACCACATGGTCAATTATGGACACAAATCAAGGAGTGTACCTTTAAACAAGAATGGCAAATGACAAAAAAAGAACAATGTTCTCCTTTTCTGACAATCTGTCAATAGTAAATATGAACATAGTATCCTTTTCATGTCTGTTTACACTACAGTGGGCCTGTTTTGTGTCCGGCAGCTTAAGTAAGGACAGATCATAGGAATCTAACATGAGTACTTGTCAAAGGAACTTTGTGTTTAGAGCTTTTCCATACTGATGTTAAACACCTGCTTATCATAGCACGACTCATAGCTGATGGAGGGAATGACAAAGAGATAGTTTGTGTGTGTGTGTGTGTGAGAGAGAGAGAGAAGGGGGGAGGTGTTTCTGTTGAGAACAAAAAGCACAAGATTTATAAGTTGACTTCTTTGGTTAAGCTGCTGTTCTCTCACATTCTCACCCCCTTCCTCCTCCTCCTCCTCCTCCTCCTCCATCTCCACACACGCACGCACATACACTGTCCTGTTAGCAGAAGATATTATCTGCCAGCTCGTCACCACACCCAGTGCTTGCTGGATATGCTCTCTCTCTCTCTCTCTCTCTCTCTCTCTCTCTCTCTCTGATCTCCTGCCTGGTTTGCATGCCTGCATTAATACGCGTGTGATAGTATTTTGTGTTTTGTGTTTTGTGTGTGTTATCACCGCCTGTCTTTTGTTTAATTGTGTGCATGTGTGTGTGTGTGTGTGTGTGTGTGTGTGTGTGTGTGTCTGTGTGGTTCTCTGCACCTACAGTATGTATAGTACAGTACGTGGGCTTCTATACTCATTTTAATAGTAAACTGTGTGTGTGTGTATGTATCAGACATCGATGAGTGTGCAACAGGCAGACACACCTGTGGTCCAGAGCAGACATGCTACAACACTAGAGGCTCGTACACCTGCCAGTGTGCCCCAGGGTACAGGAGGAATGGAGACCAGTGCGTAGGTGAGACAGTTAAGGACACTGCCCTGTGTGTTTTAGCATCCCTTACATTATTCCATAGTGCTGTCTTGGTGTGGAATATGACTTACGCTCAGGGAGCGAGGTACATCCCCTCACTTTCTGCTCACGATAATGTGGATATGCTGTGTGGCTCAAGCTGAATTGTTATTGATTGATAAAACGGTGTGTGTATGTGTGTGTATGTGTGTGTGTGTGTGTGTGTGTATAGACAGAAACGAGTGTCTCCAGTCTCACTACTGCATGCACAGATGTGTGAACACTCTGGGCTCATACTACTGTGAGTGCAACATAGGATACAAGCTGGCCAGCAACAATCACAGTTGTATCGGTACGTCCCTTTTGAGATATGAGCCTTAATAATGCAACCCTTAATTGCTTGTGGACCCTTAATTGCTTGTGAATTCCATATTGTCAGGGTGGTTGAGTTGTCTCTGATTCTCTTTTCAGATTACAGTCTTTTCTGGAGGTGTAGGTGTAAATGGCATTTCTGGAGCAACTACTGTATATACCAAAATATTTCCGTTCCACAAATTTTGTTTATTGTTACTACCACTGGCCACAACACAAAGCGAGCAGCCTGAATATGTGTTCTCTGCAACATATCGACCACAAATAGCCACAAACTAAAACTCTACCCACGATAAATCTTGAAATCATCTCGCACCACCCTTGTGAGATGCTTCTCTAATTGACAGTGACCTCATGGTTAGGCCATGGCCTTTCTAGTGTTGAACATAAGCTTCTGTTTCAGATGAAAATGAATGTGACCTGCAAAGCCCCTGTCAGCAACAGTGCTACAATCTGATTGGTTCCTTCCTCTGCCAGTGTGACCAGGGCTTTGAGCTTGCACCCGACACTGTCTCCTGTCAAGGTGAACGCACACACTACAAATATGTGATAATAGAAAGCATAAATCTATGTCTATGGGTTATAAACATCAATTTGGCCATTCTCATTGTGTTTACCTTATAGACATTGACGAGTGCAGTTTCTCTAGCTACATGTGTCAGTACCAGTGCATCAACAGTCCAGGAAGCTATTCTTGTGAGTGTCCAGATGGATACCAGCTCCAGGGCAACAGGATGTGTCAAGGTACCGCTGTCATCCTTATTGCCATTTAACTTTGCCCACCCCTTTCATTCTACGTCACTATTTTCTGTCTCAACTCCTCAATTTGTTGGTCTTTACGCACTTACCAACTGATTCCTACTCCCCTTCCTGCAAGCTGGAAGATGACTAACAGAAAGAATTCCGCATTCCACCTATGATAACCTCTTCCACTTCCTAAGCAAATATATGTCATGGAATAAAACACTGAATTTCAACCAATTCATTTGCGGAAAGAATGCAGAGGTTAGGCAAGGCAAACAGCAGCTGTCCGCTGCCCTGATATGTCACCTCCATGAATTTATGATGAAGCCGGTTTATTGAACGCATAGCGTTCCTTTAAAGGACAAGATGTTATTTTTTCCCCTTCCTCTCAGGTCAGGTGCAGGCATTAGAAGGTAGCTATGAATTTGTTGTGTTGTACGGGAAGGACCGTGTTGTGCCAGTTTTAGCTCTGTGGTCTGAGGCCATGTTTGATGGGGCTGTTTTCATGGCGGAGTTGCCACATAGGAAAAGAGCTGTAGTTAAGCCTGGGTTGTTTCATCAGGGGCTTCCTGGTATTTGTCTGTACCCCTCCCCCTAAAATTGGACCGCCATTTGCTCCATTTTCCACTGTTTTCACTATTTCCTTCTTCATCACCATCTCTCTCTCTCCCTTTCTCTCTCTCACTCTCTCTCTTGCTCTCTCTCCACTAGACATAAATGAGTGTGATATGGGGACCCATAACTGCCGTGAGGAAGACATGTGCTGGAACTACTATGGAGGATTCCGTTGCTTTCCCAGAAACCCCTGCCAGGAGCCTTACATCAGGACCTCAGAGAAGTCTGTACTTGCCTGTACCCCCGCACTCTTGAATGTCTTTGTCTGTCCGTGCAGTTCCCGGTAACTTAGGTACCATTCTTGTTCTTTCAGTCGCTGTGTTTGCCGGTCTCAAAACGAGTGTGAAGGTCTGACACCGTCCATCGTCTACAAATACATGAGCATCCAGTCTGACCGCTCTGTGCCAGCAGACATCTTCCAAATTCAGGCCACCAACATTTACACCAGTATACACAACACTTTCAGGATCAAAGCTGGCAATGAGGCCGGAGAGTTCTTCCTCAGGGTGAGGCGATGGCTAGAGTTACATGTCTTGTGAAACGTCTGGCTGCAGGGTATAACACGTCTGCCTAAAGCTCAAAATGGTAGACTTGCAACTATTAAAAAAAATAAGATAAACTAAAATAAAGTTATTAATCATTGTATGTTCATTAGATTGTTTTACTTGTTCCTGGTTTTTAATCTATAAATTACTTGTAACTGGCTGGTAGATACGTTTGTAGTCCAGTAATTACAAAGCATCAGCCCCTCCAACCATTCACATAATTTCCCAAATAGATATTTACTAAATCTTTGGCCTTTTGGCAGTTACACAGACAGTCTGAATTGTCACCAATGGTTGCAGGTGTACTGTGTGTAATCAGAATAACTAGCATTCTGAACTCTGATATAAAGTTACTAGAAATGCTGACTGGTGTTATGAGTTAATTTGTCTGGTTTTGACTATGCAGCTATGTTGTAAATGTGATAATATTACAATTAGGTCATTTAGCAGACGCTTTTATCCAAAGCGACTTACAATTGTATGCTATTACATGGAGTAGATAGGGGTTAGGCACCTTCCTCAAGGATGCTTAAAGGTAGGCCAACTCTGGGGCTCGAACCCATGACCTTGTGGCTGGGAGTCTAACACCTAGACCATTAGACTATCCTGTCCCAGGATAGTCTAGGATAGTTTAGTGATAGGATAATATCAGTGCTATCATAAACATTTCAAATACCAGTCAATATTCTTACTCAAGTAACTAAGTAAAGAATAAGAATAAAGAAGGTTGTCAGTTGTCCAACAAAACTGCCATAGGAGAGTCAGGAAGACGCAGGGTCTGAACACGCCCACACAGTCCTGGGTAGAGATGTAACAGCCACATGAACTCAAAACACATGTTGGTTTGCGGGGGGCTTCAAGAGTGCATGGTACTTAAATACTACTGTATTCATCTGTGTACTGTGTGTGTGTTTGTGTGCTTGTGTGCGTCCTTCTCCCAGTATTAATAAGTCCATTAAATTCCTTTTCTCAGCGTTCCAGCAATGTGAGTGCCATGCTGGTGATGACTAAGCCTCTGACGGGCCCCCAGGAGCTTGTCGTGGACCTTGAGATGATCACCTATCACACGACGATGAACTACCGCTCCAGCTCACTGCTGCGGCTGACCATCATAGTGGGGCCCTACGCCTTCTGAGCACAACCGCTGCTAGCGCCTCACACTTTACTGATCCAGCCCAGATCAGCCCAGAATAGCCTAGCCTAACACAGCACATTACAGCTCTGCTTACAGATGATACATTGCACACATACGCAAGCTAGCGCTAACTTTTATTCCATTCAGTAACACAGATGACACCGGTCCCAACACTGTTTGCTCAAGTAAGTCCAGACCAGCCACAGCTAAAGGGCCTGTGTCCACTAGGTTTCCTCTTCTAGTGCTGAGAAGAGCCAGAAAAAAATGGTTCTAGTGTTGCGCTTCGCTTGGCTTTGTAACTATGACATCTCAACTAACAGAAAAATACAGCACTTTTAAAAAATGGTACTGGCCACTACTAGCAGGCTTGGAAAACGGCTTGGTTCTCACTAGTTGAAGCTGCGTGTGTTAATTCCCGGTGTAAGACGGTTGGAAATAAAGGCGCCAACACTGAATAAGAAACCTAGTGGACTCACAACCTAACTGTGATGAAATGATTCCCCTCTTACGAACTCTTACAGTACCTACACTGACTACCATTTCCTGCCTTGCTTTTAACCTGATGTCTGCATCAGTGATGCTCGCTTTCACAATTACCCAAACAAAACAAAAAGAAATACATGGATGTGAGAAAAATGTAGCAGCCATATTTCATTTTCAAAACCTTAACATCAAAGCTTGTTTTAGTAAAGGCTGTATGGGTCCTTATATACTGTATGTGAGTGTGTCTATGTTTATACACATGAGTAATCTTTTCCAGAGTGGTCCAAAAAACCTTCTAGAAGTGTTAGTGGGAGGGCATTTGCCAGTGTACTGGGTGCATTGAGTTGAGAGTGAGAACTGCCTGTTGTGTGACAACAGGCTTGATGCCCACAAAGTTAAGTCATGTACATACCTCTGCCTAAGTAGCGAATCTGTGTTGTAGGCATGTTGTGCGTGTTTGTGTGTATGTGTACATATGTCCATTTGTGTGTGTTTCTGCATGTATTGATGCATACATTGTGCACTTGAAAGCTACAAAGAGAGACAGAGAGAGAGAGGGAAAGAGAGGGAGTTTGTTCCCAGCGTTATTTGGGTTCGGTAGATGTGATTGAGCTGTTAATGCGTTTGTGTGATGCCATCTTAATAAAAGGTTATGAATCTTTTCTCTGCTCCAAAGCTGCCCTCTAAATAGTCCCCCGTGGCCAAAATAACAGTGAGCCCTTAACTCGAGAACATGCTCAGGAAATGATGGCATTCTAGCACAGTTTGGCACAATTCACATCTGCGCTTGTTGAATGCCAGTACTGCTACTTGGTGCCACAGTGATTCTCCAGAGAAACAGTTGGGCTTTCTTATGTTGAGCCCAGTCAATAAGTCACACTGGCACCAAGCTAGTTTGCGTGACAGAGATTATTAGAATGCACGACCCTGCGACTGGCTCATATACACCAAAGTCAATGCAGTGCCACCAATCTTTCACTAGCCGCTTTACCTTTCCTCTCTGCATTGGCTTTCTGCTGAAAATTCGTACACTGTAGAAATGCAACACTGAAAAAATGTGCTGAAAAACCATATTGAAATCATCTATCTTTGCTAAAGGTTCTGTGGTTTTAGCAGTAAGCATGTAATAAGGGATGCATATGAACATTGTGCCTTAGTATACACACAGCAAAAGTAACACACTTTAGTTTAGTGATAAATGCTGACTGTTAAGACTGTTAACTTTCACTGAATCAGCTTCATGTTTTGTTTGTTTTTCTTTTCTATTTATAATATCCAGTATATTTTTTTCACATGTATCTTTGATTGATTGTACTCTAAAGAGCAATTGTTATATTGTTGAATAAAATACCACCAAACAGAAACACATCTCTGCTTTTTCAACTTACTGTATGTGGAGCCTCTTCCTAAAATGTGCTTTTGTCACATACTGTATAGGCTATCCAATGGGGTCTGTCTTCACATTAAATGGAAAATAGGTGTAAAAACAGTGTAAAAAGGTGAAGATGATTTTATCCAAATATAATGGTGATAAATGCAGTGTACATGCAGTAATGCCCTAGTCATCATATCTGTCTTGTTTACAATCATCCACTGGGGAGGGAGGTGTTCAGACAATGCATGCCTAGAGAGGAACAAATACACGTGATCTCTCTCTCTCTCTCTCTCACACGCACACACACACTTAGAACGTGAAATTGGTTGGGAGTGGTTTTACAGTAAGTTGTTACTCAATCATTCTGCTGTCTGGAGCTTTACTCTGTCCACTGTTGGGACATGTAAGTTGATACATTATGTGTCATTGTTCCCCATCTTCAGCCCACTGTGTCTTGGTGCTCTGTTTCTGCTGTCCTGGTATTATTCAATTCCCCAAAGAAAACACAATTTGAGCACTTGTGCAGTGACTAAACCGTTCCGCAACGACTCGCCGCAACTAACTGTTCGTGCATTTTTGGGTTATGATTATGATTAATATTGCACTAGGGCATCGGAGGAGATATTAAACTTAATCTCTCGTAATGTAGCTAGACGTTTCATCAATCAATGTAAGTATTATTAAACACATCAAAGCCTGAGCCACTGGCTGACGATCAAAGAGAGGGAAAATAATGATCTTTTTAAGCAACCATCTGTCATATTCTCCAACATTTTAGTGATGCAATTTTAGTTGGGTTAGAGAAAAAAAAGCTTTCTATTCCTTTTTCATTGTTTTTATTTCTTCCAGAGTTGTCTTGTTTGGGGCCAGGGTGGAATTCATTATATGGAATAGCCTGAATTGAAGAGAAAATGTCAACGCTTTGAATTCATAATGTTTGTAAAATTAATGAAAAATGTAGGCTATTTGATATGATTTATCAAAAAGATGAGTAGGCTATTACTCATTCGTTATATGATAAGTAAGTAATTGTTTGGGGTTTTCTGACTTCTGCACACCTTCAGGGCATCCTTGCAGATTGATAGGGAACTGCAGGCACACATGCAACACAGATGTAATACCTTCATGAGTCGAACCCAGTTACCTTCCATCGTGTTTCTACCTCTCTGAAAGGCCCGCGAGTCTTCCCGGTATAGGAAGGAGTGCCGCATAACTTCATTATATTTTGAACCGACACCACACAGTTTTGCTGAAAATGAAATCATAACTTAAAAACTCCACCAGGAATAGTTTACACACTTCACGGTACGAAGTCACTGTATGTTCGGAACTGCTGTCTCTCGGGGGTCTTTCGGCACGGGTGTCAGGGAGAGGTCTTTGAGAGTGCTAGGAGGTGTAGGCTATTAATGGTGAGAGAGAGTGTGTGAAAAGGTGAGAAGTGAGTACTTTATTGGATGGCATTTGAAAGATATAATGGGGTGAGGTCACCTGTTAGTGTTGGCTAACAACTGCCACACAAGGGTGGCACAACCACACAAGGGAATTTATAGGAAAACGTCACACACACACACACACACACACATTCTGGCAGATACCCCTGCACACACACACAAAAACATGCGTAAAGCAAAACTCAAATTAGCAGAGCCACCCCTCCATGCACACACTTGTGTTTTGCGCGTCACTGTGGTGAACTCTACTGTACGTGGCCCGGAGTCACCGCGTGTGGCTGTTGAACGCGCGCCAGGTCATAAACATTCGCTGTCTGTTGCCCGACCACAGATGTGCTTTCAACTGGCCTTGAGTCAAGCTGAAAAACGAATCCTGGGGGTCCATACCTGTGTAATTACATTCTCTAATTATACTCTCTGACTAAATGAGAAGAACCCTTCGGAGGGTTGTGAATGTAATTATATCCTGACAATTAATAGAGAAGAGTTTGTTTTAAAGGTGACGTATATGACTCGCCGGGGAAGCCTTTGAATTATGACATAATTATAATGGAAAACGTGATATGGAAACATGGTAATTATCACCAGGTACGAGAAATGCGTTTGTGCCTTTGTGTGATATGTGTGAGACGAGTCTGTGTTTACTGCTTGCAGTAGCAGATGCTGCAGGATGGAATATTATCAACTGTATTTATCAACTGTAGAAGGGTAAATCATAGAACGGTGCCCGCGGCTGGGTGCACATTATTTCAGCGACACCTCGCTGTAGTAGGCTATGTGTAGCCTAATAATAGTACGTAGTTACAGTTATAGTTTGTACAGTTTTGAGAAGCACCAGATATTCATTAATTATCTGAAAACATTAGGATTAGAGGAACGGGCCGGCCAATGCATGAATCCAAACAATGGGAAAGAAACACTTAGCAATGAGAGAAGCATGTTATTTAGTGAGTGAGAGGCAGGTAGAGAAAATACTGTAAGAGATACCCAAACCATAAGACACTACAGTAAGACGACCTAACCCCTATCTGCTCCATGTAATAGCACCATGTAATTGTAAGTCGCTTTGGATAAAAGCGTCTGCTAAATGACCTAATTGTAATTGTGAGATAATCTAAAGTAACATAGTGGAAAAGCCACCGTTTTACAACTCGCACTAAATCTTGGGACTCTTACGAACACCCCGCTCTCCCACCCTGTCATCTCACATCTGTCCTGGATTTTCAAGCGGGATGATCCACTTTTTCACATTTTCCACTTTCTCCTCCCTTGGGGGGAATTGAGAAAGATTGTGCATGTGTGCGTGCGCGCGTGTGAATGACAGGAAAGAAGACGGGCAGATGAGTAGAGGAAGGGGGCGGACCTAGTTCTCGGGTGATGAGCCAGCCAGTAATACTTTTTCTTCGTGTCGAGGTGTGTTCCTGTCGGAGGACTCTGTAATGAACAGAAGGCTGGCTCGCCGCCTGATCAAATTCCTCCGCCGCCTCCTATCTATCTCGCCTTTCCAAAAATGTTCGGCATACCAGTGGGTTTTATTGACTTGTCAGAGCAGACAGTGGAAAGCAAGCTCTGCCTTGTAAGGTGTGCACAGGTCTTCAAAAGGAATAATGGCAAGAGGATGACCTTTTTCATTTTATTACTGCCAGACGTTCTGGTAGAAGTGTATTAATGGTATACTGACATGCTGTATGTGATAGGCCTACAAATATAATTTGTCAGGATTTTGAGTTTCTGTCAAGATACCTGTGTGTACAATCTTGAAGGATTATAGTGTAAGCCTATTATCCAAATCAAAATGAATATGCACACCTATATTGTTAAAATCAAATTGCAATACATAGGATAATTGTGGGGTGCACCCCTTTGAACACTGGAGATGATCTTTAGCTTTCTTATAAGCTGAGGCCTATCTGCTCCTTGCAGGTTTCTCATTTCTGCAGGGCATGTACAAACATTTTTTCACTGACTGGGAAGAGTAGCTTACTTTCACTGGCATAAGTGAGTCAGGAAATCACAGGGAGGGTAAAGCACAAACGCTGACAGATGCTTCTCCACCATGAAAGTGCAGTCAGCCTTCTTTGCTCACTCGTAATGAGTTTAGCCTTCCTTGTCCTTCCCTCTCCTGTTCGCTCGCCCTCTGCCCTGCAAATCGGAGTTAACTGCACAACCATAGTCTTTGAACGACTGCTGCCTCCGCTTTATGGGTGCTTGTGAGATCATGTTGCATTGCATTTTGCCCGGGATGTACATGCATTCGATAATCCATTGTCAATGCCCATTGCATTCCACAGCAGACTGGCTTAGATTCAATATGTAAATCTCACAAGAACACACCTGTTAATACTGCAGCACAGAGGAAGGGATCCTTAATACCTCAACTGTCAACTAGATAAGATAGGGAGACTTTCCTTTCCAACACTTCATTTGTTTGGAGGAACACCAAAGAATATAAACATGCATTCATTTAGTGCCAATCCACTATTAAAGACCAACAGGGATCTGGAGTGTAATCCTAACCAACATGATAGTAACCAAAGAGGTACCTTTTAACATTAGCATAAAGGGGATGTATGCAGTTGGCTTGCTTTGCTGTTCCCACTTGTTCGAGCTTGGGGGATATGATCTGCTATGCTGGGACCTACTCCATAATAGGATCAGATGCAGAATTCCAGAAATGTTCATCTACAAGCCAAATAATCATCTACACAACATTGGTTATTGAGCTCGTTCTGAGCTGTTAGACCATCTAATCTCTTTTCATTTGGTTCCGGTTTCTCTGGCTCAAGAATGATTCGAAGACATAACATTTTATATATAAATATTTCCGCATATTAACCCTAACCTGATTTGGGGTTTGCGGTGACTGCATTGTGCGTGTGTGTGTGTGTGTAGAGGGGTGCAAGTGGGGTAGCTGGGTATTATGGAGTGTTCTCGTGGTTACTGAAAAATAAAACTACAGATTCCTCAAATCCATTGTGCATTGTTATGGCTGGGGTCGCTCTGCTTCGAGAAACACCTGTGGAAGGTGCAGGTCTTCCCAAATGGCAACAATAATGCAGATACAAAAGAAGATATGTTAACAATTACAAGAACAATCAGTGTTTTTGGACATTAAGCTTGTTCCTCATGACTGGATGACGTGATAAAATTATAACTTGTGAGGCAGAAGATTGGGACTGAAAGTAAATTATTTAACATTGTGTCCAATTATCTACAACACTAATTGTTTAAATATTTAAGATCGGTCTAATTGGGTCCAGCTGTATTTAATAACAGACGTCCCTCGAAAATTAATTGCAGGTCAACCACGACACCTAGTGGAAAACCTGTGAAAACACATATGTAGGCTAGGGCTAGCTGCAGATTTATTTAACAAACATTAATGGTTTCGGCCTTGTTTTTTGACAACTTCTATTCAGTTATAGACTACACGCGCATCCTCTATTATATACATATACATAGCCTACACATTTGATTTAAGGAGTGCAATATAAACACGATCCAACAGGTGGCGAAATCTGCTCATATTACTCTCAATGATCTTACCGAGCAACAGAGGCCTTGTCCGTAAACTAGGCCTCGGTTTACGACATACAAAATTAAAGACCTAGTCATGTGATAAACCAATTCGCACATACATTTAAAATAGGACAAATGTTTTAAAAAAATAATCTACTACAATGCCTAATTGTCTTGCCCTCGGAATCTGCCTAAAATCAGTTTGACTATTATCTCTGTACTGTCGTGCTGCCGTCGAAAGTGTTGAATTCTGAAACGTAGCCATTTGACATGAGCATTACCTCGGTGACATCAGAGTTGTTTTTAATGGCGCAATTTCTACACTAGACCAAGTATTTTTCTGGTGACTTGCACAAACAATATTACCTCTTGAGACTGTACGGTACTGGATTTTTATGAGAGAGGGAGATTTATAGAAAGTCGGATCGATCCCTCCATCGTGGCTGCTCGCTCCCGTGCAGTGGGAGGTTGGAGATGCGCCGTGCTCACTGCGCTGCGCAGCAGTACCCGTCCCCTCCTCTGAGCACGTTCCCGACACATCTTCCTGGCCTACCCTCTCTCTCTCTCTCTCTCTCTCTCTCTCTCTCTCTCCCCTTCTGCTACTGCTTTCGTAGCTGTACGCTGCTGCTAACTGAGTTTTAGTGCATACCGCCAATAGGAAAACTTGGTTTGTAGTGGGTCCTCTGCGCACTATGATGCGGTAAAGGTCGCCGTTTACGCTGGCAGCCGGGACGACGGCGTTTATTGGGGATGTAGAGAGGTAGAGAGGCACCGCTCTTCCCATCGGATCGCACCGTCTCTGCTCTGCCCAGACTGCTGCATCGCGGAGCGGCCTGTAAAGCACAAGATGTCGACTAGAACGCCATTGCCGACTGTGAACGAACGTGATACTGAGAATGTAAGTGCTGATTCATGAGCCAACCGTGTATATTTGAAATTGTAACGGAATATTAAAAACGGATTTGAATATATTGTTCGCGATTCAGGGCAGTTAATGGGAGCGCGATTAGTGTCCAATGTTGCAGAAGGACTGGACCAATGAGCACCACGATTCTTGTGACGGACATAAAGGCATGGTCAGGCTAGAATAAAGGAATGGGCTAGGTGTAGTTTATCACGTTTCACCTAGCTTTCTGGACAATAATGTTGACCTTACCAACGCACTGCGTCAGCTTACTAGCTTTATGTGCATATGGCGGTTGGGTCGAGACTTTTAGCCCTGATAACGGTCCGTAGACTAGACAAAATTGTGTCGGTGCTCCCCTAGTGCAAATGGAGGTATTTTCTAGTCCACAGCGTCAATATTTGGGGGATGGGAAAGATGCTGCCCTACTTTTCGATGGCAACGCTTGGAAGCATCGCAATGTGACATCCATCACCTATTGGGCCCGTTGTAACAGCAAGCTCTTTGTTAGGGCTTTATACACCCTTCTGGTACAACTGCAATGAACCGACATGCAGACGGCTAAGAAATACATGACTAAGCTTTTTGGAGATTTCTCATTCGCTATGTGATGGAATGTTTATCAGCGACCCCCTCCCAAGTACACGCACACCAGAGAGCACTTCCTGTCTCGTCCTCCATACTGACACACAATGAGAGGGAGTAGAATAAAATTCTTCTTTTGATAATATAAATAATAAACGAGGACATTTGTATGTTGAATAGATCTGACATATCTAGGTGCTTCCTGGAAATCAAGGTAGTGTCAGCTAGCTCTTAATAAGGACCCATTATACATAAACACCAATAAAAATTGTTAGAAGTAGGAAGCTAATGTATTTTAATTTGAGTTTGCCTTTTGTTGTTACTCTGCATTCTATCATAGGTGTAGTGTATTTATTATAAATTATTATGCAATATTTAGTTGCAAATTTATACAGCAGTGGCCATTACCACATTGATAATTGATAACTACAAAGCAAATAGGCTTTTAACTTAATTTTACCAAGTTGATCTCGGCTCGTCCAATCATTAAATGCCACTGTTGCAATTTCCGTTTTTATCGGTCTTCAGTAATGTAATGCGATAGCCAACTGACCGTCTAACCCACTGTGTACAGCTTTTAGTCCCATGGACATGGACTGCTAGACTACTTAACTCTGCCTCAGCAACACAGGCAGTAGCCAGACAGCCTGGCAGGCAGACCCAGGGCCACTAGCTGATGAACTTCATTGCATAACAGTTTATTATTCGCAGAGACAAGAGGCTTTTAGATTAGTGAAAGACAGACTGCCCCCTTTCTCATGCGTACATGTGCACATCTGTGCAGGTGTTTGTCATTTCTCTTTGTGCTTCCTGAGGCGTCTTGGGTAAGTGTGTTGCACGTACATGTGCCCTTTAGTGTGAGGAAAGGCAACGTTGTGGATTAATCGAGTACTAGTGCTGTAAATCACTGTCCTGCAACGCCTCTGTTAATTTAGTGAGTGGATCCAGACCAGTAATGTACAGGTGTGTGTGTGTGTGTGTGTGTGTGTGTGTGTGTGTGTGTGTGTGTGTGTGTGTACACACTTGAGTTACGCTCACATGTGGCCATAGGACGAAATGGCGGTTGGACAGATCTGATAAAAGCTCTTGATAATAAGAAGCAAAGCCACACTTGTCCAGACATCAGCTGTCAGCTGATATGGGAAAGACAGCTGCTACGTCACGGTGGGAGCTTGTATGTATGTATGTATGTATGTAGGACAACGTTTAGCTAGTGGAGTTGTTAACCTCGGAAGGCGTTTGGTCCATATTATCTCTGTCTTCTCTGGTACCCAAATGCAGAGTTGGAAAAAAAAAAAGTCCTAATCGTGTGTTTGCTCCAGCTGTGCATTAATCCAGCTGACTGTAATTAATGCAGCTCCTCAGCTAGGTAAGCTCAATGTGATCTGTGAAATCAGCTGGTTTTAGTACGTGGGTTGGAAGAAATATACATTGGTTAGTACTTAATTGTATAACTGGGTTTTCTCTCTCTCTCTCTCTCTCTCTCTCTCTCTCTCTCTCTCTCTCTCTCTCTCTATACACACACACACACTGGGGAGGGTCTGGATCATGAGGTGTGACGCTCCCCCTCATCGGGACGTAGGCTACGCAGAAATGACGCTACACCCTGCTAGGTGTAGTGTTACCCTGGTGAAAGGGGAGCAGGGGAGCCTGGCTAACAAGAGCAAGGTGTGGTGCGCCGGAGTGGGGGATCATGGGATTGTTGACCTGGAGTGATGTCAGAGGCAGTAGTGCTCTGTCCCAAAAGCGTACCTTTTCTAGCGGGCTGTTCCAAATTCACATGAAAGCTTAATGTAACGGTGCATGGATGGTGTTGCCCTGTTCTTTCGGGGCTTGTATCAAAAGTGTAGCCAGAATATGCTCTGCATTTGTCATTTTGTTCTGTAGATGGTAATGTCTCTAGGATAAGAGGTTAAGGTGTCGTAGAGGGAGAGGAGTGAACTGGATTTTCTCCCAGAAAGTTTCTAGAATGATATAGCCTCAGAGCTTGTGTGTGTGTGTGTGGGGGGGTGGGGGTGGGGGCATTTCCCAGCACACAATGAACACAGGATCACCTTTCTCGATCTAAACCCCAGTCTAAGGTTTCATTTCTGATTGCACCATGGATTTCCCAGCCTTGGCATATGCATTGCCTTACTGCAGAAGCTTGCCCGCAGCACTATTAAGTATCGGAGTGCGTTAGAATGAGCCAGCATCTTTTGTAATTAGCATGTGTGTGCTAGTAGCTAGTAGCAGGCTATTGTGGCTAGGCTAGTGCTTCTGGTGCTATATGGATGTAGACATGATGTTAGGGTTTAGGATTGGTCGCTGCCAAGATGTTGCTAATCTCCACACATGTGGCTTTCCTGCAGCATTCGTCCGTAGATGGCTTCGTCGAAACCCCTATCCCCCCAACAAAGTCTGCAAGCCGACACAGCCTACCGCGATGCCGCAATTCTTTTACTTCCACCGAGGAGCACCCCCATATTGGCAACTACCGTCTCCTGAAGACCATCGGCAAGGGGAACTTTGCCAAGGTGAAGCTGGCTCGACATGTCCTGACTGGGCGAGAGGTGAGGCAAGCTTGTATTATATTGAGATATTATTCATACAGTATATTATGGTTGAGGTTTGTGGCAATTCATCTAGTTTTTGATTTATGTAAGAAATTCTTTCTCTATCAGCACAAACATTCACATGCACAATATTTGTGTAATTAAGAGATTTGCTGGAAAGAAATATTTTTTAAATGCTTAGAACCCTGCCCAGCCGTTTTTCAGGGACCCTAAGAAGTGCATGCACCAGAGGACTTCTTTGGCCCCCGAAAACGGCCCTGAAAGAGTTCCTACTGGGTTGGTTGCTGCAGTGGGTGCCATTCCACTACCCCCCTAAAACGGCCCACGAGTTCCTGCAGTGGAAAAGTGCCTAATGGCTTATTTAACTTCTAATTAGTGTGATTGTAGCAATTTTCAAAATGATTGCTCCTCTAAGATGATATTTAGTCTTAAAGAAGGCAATGTTGCAACCAATCGCAAGGGACCAGTCAAGAGGGGTACTAACAAAATTGAGGCAGTTGTTAAAATCCATGCTTCAAACTGTCTCACCGAACAATAGGTGATGTTCTTTTATATACTATCATCTTGACCTGTGCTCCCTCATGACAGGAGATTCAGACAGGATAATTCCGAGATGTCTGATGCCTAGCCAATTAACAAGTTTAAAGCTTTCTTTAATGGCGAGGATGTCTTCCTTTTGTTCCGACTGGATTCGGCAAGTGTATTTACTAGCTCACACAGTTCGGTAGTACTAAGGACTTTGTTTTTATTTGAGTGTTTGATGAGGTATTAAATCCCTCAAATTACTGTGAATTGTTTAACACTAACCAATCAGTGCACACAACATCTCGGCGAATTACTAAACATGGTTGTCTAAAAGTGTTTCCTGCAATACATGGAATCGGGAAAGCAGGCTAGTCTGAGCAGTTATTTTTAGTCTCACTTACTATAAATGTGGATGTTGACCTACCCTGTCTTTAAATGGGAGAGATAAAAAGATTTACTGTTGCAGTGTAAGATGTACTGTAAGAATTCTATACTTGACCAGGTCGAACCGCAGCAATATTTAGCATCCATTTCTCTCAGTTTCCACACAAACGCATGCGCTGCTGACTTGTTAGTGTGATGGACACCGTGCCATGGTGTGTCAGTAATTAAAGCTCCTATTTCCACAGGGAAAAGCCCTGCCCTGCGATCTGTTCACTGTCTCTCACTCAGCAGGACCCTAGGACTAGACTGAATGCTCTGAAGCTGCCATTCTGTCCTTCCATTCTAGCTACCACTAAGCGGTTTTCCTGCTCAAGAACCGTGTAAACTAAGCATATAAAAAATATTTATTTCCAGCGAATCTCTTAATTATACAAA
>JAOEHI010000007.1:3512501-3572451 GCA_025447815.1 Percopsis transmontana | reverse complement strand
GGTTTTCCTGCTCAAGAACCGTGTAAACTAAGCATATAAAAAATATTTATTTCCAGCGAATCTCTTAATTATACAAATATTGAAGTATATTCTATGTTTAAATAGTGAAACATAGAATTTAATTTCGAAGCACTCTTGGCATATGGTCCTACAGAAATAGACAACATGCCCTCAAGACGAGAAAATATAGTAGTGCTGTATGCGTAATAGGCTGTTTCACTGTCAAAACACAAATATCCTGTTAATTAATACCGGACATTTTTACTGGCAAGTGTTTAATGTCTCGTTTTAAAAAAAAAAAAATTGTACCCGCCAAACCGCGATGATGCGTTGCTTTTTCACCGCGGTAAGAAAACATCGATACCATCACAGCCCTTAGTATACAACATTTCCATTCCACCCCTCCAGTGAGACACATAATGGTTTGATACAAACCAAGCATAATGATGTACAGTAGGTGTTTTATTAGGATAACTTTGCTACATCAGATTTGCATGACTGCCCCTCAAACACTAATTGAAAAATACAGAACTGTAGTTGTTAGTAGAATTAAGCAACTTATATCTAAACAGTTGGCTATGCTTTACCAATGCTATGCTAGCATTATTAGTGTGTGATCTTGGCTATTCTTAAATATCTTATATTTTTACCCTCCCAGCGTTACCTTCATTCAAATTGACTTCTTGCTACTTTCTAAGAAGGTTTACACATGTCTTTGTCTTTGCTGCTCAGAATACACAGGCATCGCTGGTCAGAGCGAGGACAGGTGGAAAGAACACGCATCACTAAAATGGATGCTATCTCTAGAACCTAGAGATAGCCTAGAACCTCTAACCAGAACATATTCCCTCACAGATCATAAAAGACACTACTGCGCCATACCAAGGCAGCCACAGAGGTTCCAGAACACAAAGTAAATTAGATGGAGAAGTCACCTTTCTAAATGACAGAAAACTAAGAGCTACTGTGTATGGGGTTTTGGTTGTACGCAAACACACACTTTACTTGCCTTCCCTGATAGCAGTATTAGCATATGCCATATGCCCTCCACTGCAAGCTTACCTGCTGCTTGTAGCCACAGCTCACCTGGGCCTATCTTTACCTGATAAGGCCTCAATTTTAATCTATCTTGATCAATCCCTACAGGACATTAATATCATGACCCCATTATGTCAGTTGAGTAGAGAGGGCCTTATAGGGTCTTATAAAGCACCTCACCAGAGGTCACGCAGTGACTCATCTTGCCCTCTGTCCGGCACATGAATATTCACCTGTTTGTTTGCGCAAGTGCGTACAGGTGGGACATGCATAGGCGGAAGAGCATATGGGCCGTGTGGACTGAATAATTAACAGTGATCCACATTGCCCTGCTGTCACCATGGAGCTGAATTATTTACCCTCAAATCCATTAGTGAGAAAACTCACACAGACGCACTCCCTGCGTTCATCACATCCCATGATTGGGGGGAAACGCTGCGTCCTCTCGCGTGTTTCAATTACATAACGAGGACATTTGGAAGAAAAGGGGGACGTCGGCGAACATTGACCAACAAACATACAGACACACACACACACGCCTCTTCCCATCAGCACGGCTTGTTGTCTGCGACAGGATGAAACGGGCAGGAGTGAAATCTGTCTGTGCACCTGCCCACCGCAAACGGGCCACAAATAGACACCACCTGCGTACGGCATGTGTCTACAGTGCGTCTCTGTAATATTCAGTTTTGGTTTTTTTTGTCTTCGCATTTGCTCCCACGCCCTCCCACACGTGCATTTCATGCCGTTTCTCTCTACATCTGTCTCGGACGCGAGGGGTGTTTAGCTTGCCAGTTTAGTGCCATTGAAACTATTTAAATGTCCCAGCGGTTGTTGGCGGTACTTGCGTTGCACCGCAAAACGTGGCGAACCACTGGTTCTGGCACATTCGTATGAGCCATTCTGTTGAGTGTTCCCATGACTCAGCATCTTATTTCTTTGTTCTTAACCCCCCCCCCCTTTCAACAGCTTGCAGGCCTGAGCCACAATCCGCATCTAAACAACTTGCTGCTGAGATTGTTAAGGCTGTAGACTCGTAATAGCTCATACCTCATTGTGTTTGAAAAGTGGAAAGAAAGGTACTGTTGCACTGCTGTAGAGCTAAGGCTTTGAACCATGTATTTTAATAACACAACATTCTTTTATTTACATAATAGCACAAAAATAACACCACTGAACCATTCTGTGCCCCCTAGAAGCACAACTTAAAGGGACACTCCACAATTTGTGTCTGGAATTCCACTTGTGGTTGTGGAGCGCATGCCACTCACGCACTTGAGTGTGCAGTTTAATTCAGTATTCATTCCTCTCTACTCCTCCGGCTACAGCTCGCATATGTTCATACTGTTCTCGCCCCCCTACAGCCCACGCTTTTGTGGACAGTTTGGTTTCAAACAGCAACAGACCAAAGGGCCTTCATAATGAGTGTAAAGTAAGCTTTGTTGATGGTATCAATGTATTTTATGATTGCTCACATAGCAATAGACTGTAACAACAGGGCATTACAGTAAGAAAGTATTGAATTGGTTTCTTTCTAGGTGTTATATATGCAAACGGTGCACTTTACAGGAGAATTGGCCAGCAGTCCTGGCTATAATGTCGCTGTGAATGGTGCTGAGCTGTCAGAAATTGAGGAGAGTTTTAGAGTGATTACTGAGATGGATACATTTAAAAATCTACCCAGTCAGAGGGGTGGTACATGCCAATAGTGAAACATAAACCAATGGGCCTTTTGGATTCTTAATTGCTTTTAAACCATGTGGTTTGGTAACCATGAACATTACCTAAGACTACCGTACAGCTCACACTTCTCATTAACGTCAGACCAGGGGATTTCCTGGTTGTTCAGACACGGAGCATACAATCAGCGATCTTTTAAAATTATTTTTATATCGGCAAAAACTGTTTCCCATGCTCAATATTAGTTTAATTAAGAGATTCGCTGGAAAGAAATATTTTTTATATGCTTAGTTTCCACTCTATTCTTGAGCTTAGCAGGAAAAACCCTTACTGTATGTAGTGTGGGGCTTCAGCGTGTCGCACACGCTCGGTTAACCCAGCAGCTCAGCTTTTACTTTTTCACACCAATACGGTATAGGTATAGGTGAACTGTCCAGAAGGTATGAAATAATAGATACTGCCCAAGCACTCCTGTAACTTTCACCAGCAAATACAAAAATAAATAAAATTAAATACAAAAATAAAAAATGGTGATGATGATGGTAACTGTAACTGATGTTATCACACTGTATACGTCATCATATTGCCCAACATAAGGCTTAGGTTATATTAATATTGTACATTTCCATTTGCAACTCACAATTGTCTGCCTGTCGCAATGCCGGTTATCCACATTTCAATATAGGCTTTTCAGCTATATGTTACAGATAATTGCTTTTTGTCAACATGCCTATTGATTATTATGTCTGTCTTTGACATGACTGCTGTGCACACATTGACTTTGTTTTTTATACTACAGTATTTTCCAAAGGCAATAATAACATGTGACAACAGTATTATATCTCATGGTGAAAGAAATACCATGTGCTTGTAGTGTTGATAATGAATACATGTGGTTGAGGGCCAGCCTCCGACTGTAATCACCAAGCTTACTAGACTTTAAATTAATGACCTTTCTCTGTCTTCTCTCCCCTCCCCCACCTAACCCCCTTCCCCTTCATAGGTGGCTGTGAAGATAATAGACAAAACGCAGTTAAACCCCACCAGTCTCCAAAAGGTAAGAACTGGTTACAAACAGCTTCATGGAAACTCTGAAAAGGAGCAGTTCTTATATTTTTGTATACTTGAATTCCATAAGTATCAGGTTAAAAAACAGAAGTTTTTTTTATTGCATTTCCTGACCAATTTGATAGGGTTTATTGTAAATAGGGTTTATTGTAAATCCTGCAAGATTGACTTTAGTGGAGATGAATGTTCTTCTCCTGACAGCAGTAATGTTTGCTGCATAACCACATGGCAACACTTATGTGATTGATGTTGTTTTGTCGACCAACTTCGCCGTTAGTCCCTCCGCTGTGCTCTTGTGGTTCTTGTACTGTAGTCTTTGAGCACTGAATAGGCTGTTTTACATAATGCAATCAGATGTAGCCAGGAGAAGAGACCACAAGGCCTGCGAGCCTCTCTCACACTCTCTATCTCCGCCTCTGTGTGCTGGTTTGTGGTTTGTGGAGCTAAAAATACCACAGGATGCCTGCATGTCACCTTGGCCCCCTCTGACAGTCAGAACCAATTAGAATGCAGAGTTTTGGGCCCGTTTCCTGATTACCAAGTCCAAATCCAGTCCCACTCTATCTTGTGATTAAAGGCACACACATGCCTGAACGTTCACATGCGCACGCATGCACCCTCCCAATCCTCGGATTAGATTGTGTGCAGGAATACATTGCTGATATGTATCAGCAGCATTTTATTAGACTTTGTGCCAAGTTGTATTTTTCAAATGTATTCAGTGGGCGGAGTTTAGTTGTTTTTTTAAGGATTTTATTAAGTGTCTGCTCTAGCAGCTTTTAATAACGGACATTTGTAGCCACAACCCCCTTCACAGCAATGAGGTCTCCCTGAATCTCTTGACTTTGTTTCCCTTATTGAGAGCACATGGCTGCAGCAAGGCTCTTAATGACAGAATAATAACAACAATTAGCTTGCCAAAATGGCTGCCCATAAACGCTGGGGCTGAATGCAGAGGAGTGGAGCAAACTCAATGAATGTCACAGAACTCGATGAGGCACATGAACACCGAGGTACTTAAACGGTGTATAATTGTAGGGTTTGTGTGACATCACATGAGCATTTTGATTCTGCTATAATCATGGATTCTGATTTATAAAACATCATTACATACGATACGTATATTGGATGTCTTAAGATTTGATGTCATATCTATAAAAAATCGTAAATTGTTCTATTGTCTGGTTAAAAATGTTTATTATCAATGTCTAGTCGTGCATAGGACCATCACTGAATGTTTAGAGTCCTACTGCCCGTAGTTCTGGAAATGAGAGAAGTTTTGTGACTTTGTAGAAACACTTAGGTCCCAAGTAGTGAAGTCTGCCGCTCGATGATGAATATGGCAGCACAGATGTAGTGTTTTGAGAGCTAGGACAGATTGGATCTCTACTTAATTATTCATCTCTCCCCTTGAGATGTCAACCATAGCTAGCCAATGGAGGGGTCAATGTGTAGAGGTCTTATGGCTTTCTGCCTTTGATGGGCTATTATTGGATGTGTGCTATTACAGCTTTTGAGCATGTGAGTTTTTAGTGTGAACTCTTTGAGAGTTGCTGCCTTTCTGCTTATGTATACCCTAAGCCTTGGCACACTGTAGTTTGTTGCTGTGTCCGTCTGTCTGTCTGTCTGTCTGCGTGCTGGTGCCCTCTGCTCAGTGCTATAGGTTACTGTAATGGCATACGGAAGCGCCATCTGCAATGCAGAAGCTTGTCTTTTTAATGCAGCAGTCGTCTCTGGGATGGTATTGATTTGTCTCATTGACTCTGTGTCCTATACTTGTGAACCTTCCTTTGTGTATGCGCTGAAGGAAACATCCACGCGAATGCAGACGCCACATGTATTAGCCCCGGGATATATAGATCAATCAATATTACAGTATGTGAACAAAGCAAGAAAGAGCATAACAGAACGGCAAGACTAATGTGAAATTATTTATTTTCTGCTTTAGTGAGAACAAACAAATTACCGTTCCATTCTTTCTATCCTAAATTAGATTTATTTGATAGCACTTCAAACCCTCCAGTACCAAATAATGAAATGATTAGATTACATATTTCTGAAAAAGAAATCCCCCTGTGTACTGACACAGTGCCCAGAAAGTTAGGTTCTTCATTCAGGAAAATATGCTTCAAAATCTTTTGCTAGCTTTCAAGGTTAAAAAAAAAAAAAAACGGTCTTAGTAAAGTATGAGTGATACTAAACATGTCTCTAAATCCTTATATCCAGAATCCTACTGTGAGCAGATTTAAAAATAAAAATAAGAGTCTAGTCCTTTTAACATGAAGGCGCTGCTATAGTATGGAGGTTCTTAGTTTCGATTGAGTCACTGCTGTTGTCTGAGCACGTATGTGATTTGCTCCGTCTTGTTGCGTGTGCTTTGTGGAGGTCTGCATGTGTCACTGCTCCACTAGCTGTTAATGGCAGCTCTTTTGTCACCCCATCAAAATGCAATTGATCTCATGTTTTTATGGCTGGAGAGAGCAGAGCTGGTGGACACACCATCTGGCACACTGTGGGCATGGCCAGAGTACGGGCAAAATCTGCATGACGCATGCTTGCACTCCCAACACGCATACGTGTGGCTGCCATGTGATTTGTCATAAAGCCTATGCCTCTCATCTATACGCTTTGATGGGTCAAGCTGGAATCAATGCTTCCTGACTCTCCAGAATTACGTTTTGGACATAATTCACACAAGCGTCTATCTGCGTGCCTTTACTAATTCACTCACCCACACGACCGCTCCTCCTTTTCTCCCGATAGGGTTTTAGAGGAGGATGAAGCGCACCCAACTCAAGTCATACCACAGAGAACCTCTGAACAACAAGTCTTGTTGTTGTTGTTAGGAGTTCGGGCTGGTGTAATCAACATGTGCCCTCACAGCAGCTGCTCGTCTTTGTCAGTCTGGTGGTTTTCCTGTCATACAGTTGACGTTTTGAAGTTTGTAAGAGGTTTGAGAAAGAGCTTTTGCTGCTATGGCTTTGTGATGGTTCGGGTGGCTCCAGCGTAACAGGAAATGGGGTCAGCTGAGCTTTCAAAGCCCATCTTCCAGAGCTCGGCCACAGGAAGCACTTCATGTGTCATCTGTGGTCAGAAATGTTGTCATTGTAATGGCTTTGAGGCATTTCAGCCCTAAAATAGAGCCCTAAAATAGGATTAGAAGCGCTCTCATCCTGCCTCTCTGTCTTTCTAATCTGTCAATAAGGGCAATTTCTTTTCATTATCTAAACACAGTAAAGTAGGCCAGCCATGCAAACTTTGTAAGCCTAACAAGTTGATTAACACACCAGAAAAGGCTCAAGTAGACTGGACAAATTATAATATTTCAAACAAAGTTCTGATTCCAAGAAGCCAGACCCATTTAAGAGAGCATTTTTTGCAGCATTGGTAAAGGAAATGAATCAAGACACTGCCACATTTTCAAGTCAGTCCCTTTTCTCACCACAGCTGAGCTCCAGAGCTGAGGCCTTGCTATTCTCGTCTGTGTACTCTTTTGTTTGACATTAACAAGCCTGTCAGTTAGCATTCAGAATGATGCACTGTGACCCGTGTGACTTTTCCCCCCCAATGCAGAAGACCTGATATGCGGGTCGAGCTCTCTTTTAATGGCTGTTGTTTGTGTCTGTCTTGTGCATGCCAATCTGCATTAGCCAATAAAATGGTGTCATGCCCATGGGCGAGGGGAGCTTTGGTCTAGTTCAGATGAGCTGAATGGAATTGGACAGGCAACACTGTTGTCTGAAGTGAATAATAAAAATAGTCCCCTCAGACAAACTGAAAGTGAGCAGTTTATTGTAAGAAATGGAGGTGACTGACTGTATTAAACTGTAATGGGCACTTTCTAGTTTAGCTCATTTAGCTCAATGAGAATTGTAAGGGAGTAATTTAGTTAAATTATGTAATATAGTGTTGGCAATGTGATTGAACCAAAGTGCAGTCATCATCCCTGTTATCTAAGAATATAGTATATGTGATTGATTTTCGGTAAAAGTGATGATAAATATTTTGAATAATTTCCAACATGCCTTCACGTCAGCGAAATGCTGCTGCAGGCATTCCCTATTACACACACGCACACAAAATATATATGCTCACGAAAATACACAACCCCTTGTTTCAAGGGATGAGAGCTTCCAGGCCACTCAGCCTATCAATAATCCCCATGTTGACTGAGCAGCTGTACTGTTGTGACTGAAATAGTCCAGCCAGTTTGTGACTGTTCCCGGTCTGATATCTTTTGCTGTAATTAAGGCTCGTTTAGAAGTCTCCGCGCCCCTCTGTGACTGGAAGTAGGTCACTGGCACAGACAATGTAGATGCAGGGTCACATGTAGATCATGGGATTTCATGTGTGTGAGACAAGGTGTGTTTTGTTTTTTATTTGTATGCGCAGTCCTTCATTGGGTGTGCCTCCATAAGTTAAACAGCTGTATTTCATGCCTTGATTCAATCTGACTAGATGCATGTTGTTGACGTTAAAGGGATCATTCTGAATTTCCCGTTGCTCAATTAAATTGTAAATAACATTATTTGAAACAATTGATATCAGTTGGTTTCCAAAAAAAGGAACTGTGCCTTAACTTCCTTTACCTCATAATGAACTAAGTCCCTGCTAAACCCTCCCACTCTCCATAATTGCTGTCTAGTCTTGTTTAGTTCTTGTTGTGTTAGTCTGTGTTAGTTATGGTGGTTATTCCTCTCCCCTTCTCAGATCTGTTCTGGTTTTTGTTTGCTTCCCCTGTGAGCGGCTTTAGGGCAGTGGTGACGCACATGAATGACAGAAGGCTGTGTGTGTGTGTGTGTGTGTGTGTGTGTGTGTGTGTGTGTTTGGGGTGGGTGGGGGGGTTGCGAAATAATTTCTGCTCAGTCAATCTCTCATTCAGAATGACGGAAACCCCTCTGCCTTGAGTGATAGGTGCAGCATGCCGATAAGCATGTGCATGGATGGATACATGTTTGTTGCTGCCACTTATGTGCGTTCATGTGTTCACTGTGTGAGACCTTCTGGTTATTGTGTCAGGGTTTCTGCTCTAACTGACTTTTTTTCCAACATTGTGGCGGCTGAATATGGACTATTGCTTATTAAACAAGGGAATCTGGCTAATTTCAATCCCTCAGTACTAGGACATGTTTTTGAGGTTCTTGCTGTGCACCGATAAACATACAGCGGTGTGTTTTTACACACTACTTGTGCATTTATGCAGCCTTTATGTCCAAAACAAAATTCCCCCCTGGGACAAAATTCCCTTTTCTATTTGTAGGTGTAGTGTTTGTAGGTTTGGTTTCTGGTGTCTGCTGAGACATTCCTGCTGAAAATACGCCAAGCACTGCAAGTATTGACACGTTTTGGCTGGTTGGTCCACCAGTGAGGATATGCAGAATAATGTATATAAACATATACAGCGTTCATATACATATATATTGACCAAGAGAGCAGAAAGCACATTCATCCTGTTGTGCAGGTCCCAGAGTTAGGCCTGTTCACATAATGGCCCTGTTTAATGACCTAGAAACTGCCCCAGCACTTACATAAGCTCCAAAAGGCCAGCTGAGGAGATACACAGCCACGCACTTGCAGTGTTGCTTGTTTTATCTTATCACCAAGTTGATTTTGACCTGCAACCATCCTCTATGTGCAGATTACTAATAATCATATTTTTATACTTAAGTTGTCAGCGAGAGGTGACTGTGGTCTGTGGGTTCGGACGTTAATAGATGCTAAATCCCAGGCTGAGTGAGCATAGTGTTGAAATTTGACACCCTTCCTAGCCCCTGCACAATAGGGAAGCAGTGGTATGTAAATGAGTGAACAGCACCTCTCAGTGGCTAGAAGAGCTCATGTGACATAAACAGTCTGCAGCAAATAACCGCTTAGACACAAGTGAAAAGTACTGTAGCCCTGCTAGGTCTAACTCTTATATCCCTGTGGTTTTGTAGTCTGGGTCGGGAAGTGCACATTTTGATATCACAGAGTGAGGTCGTTCCAGTGACACATTTAACAGACTTATCTACTTACTTATTGTTTTAAATGCATCTAATGCATTCTCTCCCCACTCAACAGCTCTTCAGGGAAGTCCGAATAATGAAGATATTAAATCACCCAAATATAGGTAAGTTTGGGGTTAAAACTGACATTTTTACCGACTCGCTAGCCTTGATAGTGGTGGTGTTTATTCCTTTAGTATAAACTGTATACCTTCTTGTTGTTCTCAACCCCTCCCCCTTTCCAATTTTTGTTCCAGTGAAATTGTTTGAAGTGATTGAAACAGAGAAGACACTTTATTTGGTGATGGAATATGCTAGCGGTGGTAAGTCAGTCAAACGTATTTTACATATTTGGCTGGTTTTAATAATTGCATTTTGAATGTATGAAAAATATGTAATAAAATTGTAATGTAATTTTCAGTGAGTTGATTTGATCCTCACTGTAGCATAAGGTAGAAATATCACTGCGTAAATATGCAAGGAAGATACTGATGTAAATCTATTGTGAACTGCATCTTCCCTAATGTAATATTCAGCACTTAAAGCAGAGTGCTTTTGCTCTCAGCTCTGAATGTCTGAGTGAAGAAGGTATTTATTGATATGTAAGTTAACCATTTGACTCGCAGTTTTATCTGAAATAACTCACAACAGGCAGGTTTTAATCATATCTATGAGGATAATAATCCTATTAATGGTTCTAGTGATGACATTGATAAGGATTTTGAAGGTTAAGAGGTGTAAGGTATATTAAAAAAAATTATAATATGAAATATATTTTTTTCTCTACTCTTCCTACCCCAGGGGAGGTATTTGACTATCTAGTAGCTCATGGCAGGATGAAAGAGAAGGAGGCCAGGGCCAAGTTCAGACAGGTGAGTCATCATCGCAAAGCAGCCAGTCTGAAGCCACATCCGCACTCGCGCACCTCTCGCGTCATTGTGCTAACTCCCCATGCTGTTTGTAGGCAGGAGACTGCACCAAGCTCAGCTCCCAGACCTTGCTTAGTCACTGAGGCCAAGATGGGGAACAGATAGTGTGCTCCTAGAGAACTGCGACTCTTATGGGCTGCACTGACACCTAGTGGTTAGAGAACGGTATTTTACCAATAATGTTTAATAATGCAAGTGTCTATCTGGCGCCAATGCACACAGTTATTACCCTGAAAACAAATAGGTTTATTTGCTAGTTTAAGATAATACACAATTCATTTACAACCTGTCTTAAAATTAACAGTTTTTTTTCTTTCTTTCTATTTATCCATAAAGAATTAGGCTATAAATATTCATACAAATGCAAATTATTCATAGTGTAAATTCTTCCCAGGAGACACAAAAAGGAAGGGTTATCCAATCCCTTCAATTCTATGCTTTCCACATTTTAATATCCCTGCTCGGTGACAGTGTCGGATGATTCAGAGGACGTGCGTGTAACTGTGTGGGTAGTGTGTGCATTATGATAGGCTCATAGAAAACAAGTTTGTGTCTGCATTTCTAGCGTTTGGGGAATCAATGAAGAGGCAATGTATTTCATACCAATATTTGATTAATTTTACTATTTTGGCATGTCCGTGAGAATCTCTCACCCATCTATCATAACTACAGCCTGCCGAGATTTAACCACTGCATTTTCTCTGGCCATGGAATTGCCTGTCCACTGAACTGAATAGAAAAAAAGGCAATGTGCCATGACATAAATGTAACGTTTAAAAAATTTGTATTAATGTGTGTGTGTGTGTGTGTGTGTGTGTGTGTGTGTGTACATCTGTATTTCAGATTGTGTCCGCAGTGCAGTACTGTCACCAAAGGAGGATAGTGCACAGGGATCTAAAGGTAGGGAATTTCAAGCTAACGTGTCGTCTCCCACTTATCGTGCCTGTAACTCCCAGGTTTACCGCCCATATGGGGATTTACCCCCCGTCTCTTCCTATACCCCAGGCAGAGAACCTGCTGCTGGATGCCGACATGAACATCAAGATAGCAGACTTTGGCTTCAGCAACGAGTTCACCCTGGGCAGTAAGCTGGACACCTTCTGCGGTTCTCCCCCCTACGCTGCCCCAGAGCTTTTCCAGGGTAAGAAGTACGACGGCCCAGAGGTGGATGTCTGGAGCCTTGGGGTCATCCTCTACACACTAGTCAGCGGATCACTGCCCTTTGACGGACAGAACCTCAAGGTGTGTTGCATTCGTAGATGAATACAATAAACAGTGTTTAATTTGTACCCGGATATTCTAGAAGCTCCTCACATCTGGTACTTCTAGAATGTTCAATTCTAATTAAGTCTCTAGCGACTACTACCTCCCGAACCATATTACAATGCTAGTTTAAACTATACTGTAACACTGTGTCCTAACTGCTAATTTTTTCTATGTTGAGCTTTAACTGCTGTGCTATCATAATAAATGTATACTGTTATGGGAGAGCCAGCACGTTGAATCAGTAATGAATGTCACGCGCTTGTCACCGTCAGAGCCATGGCCATATTATAATGCGTTTGGGTAAACTGTACTCTTCTATTTTCTTTTGGGCTAGCTCATCATTTTGTTTTGTCTTTGTTCTTGGGTTTACCTGTAGGAGCTGAGAGAGAGGGTCCTGCGAGGGAAATACCGTATTCCTTTCTACATGTCCACAGACTGTGAAAACCTGCTGAAGAAATTACTGGTGCTCAACCCTGTCAAACGAGGCAGTTTAGAGGTATTTCTGGGTGCTCTTTCATTTGTTACGATACATTAATATTGGGATTTTCTGCGTCAATCACCGTTGTCCATAACAGTTTTTTTTTTGTATTTTTTTTTTGTATTTTTTTTTTTTTTGTTGACAACAATACTGCATTGTTCTGTTGCATTTTGCAGCAGCTCTGCAAAGTCAGCTCATGCCTTTCTCTGGTGTATTGCCCTAGTTATGACACACGCTCACTTCCGCATTTACACGAAAAATAAAAAAGATGGTTTGACAATCTAGTGGAATTAAGAAACGATTGATATTATCCAAGTACCCAAACAAGACAACATGTATATACAAAAAATAAAAATGGATACTTGGTTGCTCTATAGATACAGTATTGCACCACTATATTGCAATACTATACTTTATTGACCCCCCAACACACACACACTTCTACTACTGTACTGTGCATATTTATTTATATCATATTTATTTATTTATATATATATTTATATCAATCCATACAACTTCCTTTGTTTGTATGTATATGTATGTGTGTGTGTGTATATATATATATATATATATATAGATATATATATATAGATATAGATATATATATAGATATAGATATCTATCTATCTAGATAGATAGATATGTGTGTGTGTGTGTATATATTTTGCTGTAGTAGCAAATTTATTATACATAATAAAACTAAACAGTTTTGGGGCCTTATAAGACTCAAAACAAGACTCATCTGACAGTTGTTATGCACCATACTGTGACTAATATGCCAGTTAACCATGGCCAGATGGTCTTAGCTAGCTGTCAATTTAGCAAATGGTACATAGTAATTTGTTTCTTGTACACTGTATCAATCTAGGCTGAAACTAGGCTGAAAATATAAAATCTTGTCATGACAATACAGTACATACTGTATAACACATAAACAACTGTTTGTATGTAGATATGCATGTTTCTGTTGGTGATTGTTATGTTTATGGCTGAAGTGTGGTACTGTATCTCTTACATAGCCTTACTAAACCTCTATAAATCTTGCTACACATTGGTACCGCTTTCTTCTCTACCCTCGCAAAATTCTGTAAATTCTTCTTTGTTCACTGTGCAATCTTGTTTACAGTTGTCAGTGTGACTTCTTGTTAACAAGCTGTACGGTATGCTAATCTACCCACCCGGGGACTAGTCATTTAGGCTTTTGTACGCAAATATCACAGGGGCTGTTTTCTTCCCGTCAGCAAATCATGAAAGACCACTGGATGAACGTTGGCCACGAGGAGGAGGAGCTGCAACCTTACATTGAGCCTGAGACGGACTTCAACGATTCAGCCCGAATAGGTGTGTGGGCATGGGTCTTAGTGAAGACACTATATAGCCCTTTGAAAGGTACACTCCCCGATTGTGTTGGCCCAACTGTCCACAAAAGGTGCTTTGGCTGCAGGGGAGGGGAGGGGAGGGAAGCTACGTGTCTAGGAGGAGTACTGTAGAGAGGAACATTTCCAACCCCGTTTCAACCGCAAGGGCAATTGTGGGAAAGAGATGGTGGAGTGTACCTTATTTAATAATGAGCTTCAGTACACCACTCTAACACTGTATATCATCTTCTCTCCACCACTAGAACTAATGGTTACCATGGGGTTCCCCAAAGATGAGATCACAGAGTCTCTGCTGGGCCAGAAGTACGATGATGTCATGGCCACCTACCTACTACTGGGCAGGAAAGCTCCGGAGGTCTGCATCTTTTAAAATGGCTGAGCTCATCTCCATCTAGATGAGCCAAGTGCGTCTTGGGACGCACAGCTGGCATCAAATTTCCTCACTAATGCACCTGGTTCCATTCCCGTGCGTGTCTGTCTGTGTGTCTGTCGGCCTGTGCGTGATTTTTAGTTCGAGGGGAGCGAGCCCCTGGCCAACAGCGGCCTGGGTCAGCGGCAGCGGCCCAACAGCGACATCAACAACAGCTCCAGCGTGTCTCCCGCCCACCCCAAGGTCACGCGCAGCATCTCGGCCAGTCAGAAGCAGCGGCGCTACAGTGATCATGGTGGGGATGATGATGATGGTGGTGGTGGGGATGGTGATATCGTAGAGAAGCCAAGTACAGTAACCTCCTCCTTCTCAGCTCTGAGAGTGCTGCCGGCCGCTCGTCGCGTGGCGGGAAGTTGCTGTTTAGTCACTGACCACAGATTTATATTATATATAATAACATACTTAAAGGTATGTTTGAGACTCTGTGCTGGCAGGAGTGTCTGAGCAAGGCTCCCTAGCTTAAGGGCCACTGTTTTCATAGCAAAAATATCTATTGTCAATCTTTTACAGCCAAACTATAGTCCCCATGAATCGCAGCCATGCCTACTATTCGAATTGTGGTGAATCACTGAACATATTTGTCCAGAAGCAACGACGTGATTTACGAAATGCCATTTCAATGTTTTAACTATTATGCTGGAGAAAGAATATACACAAAAATATTGTGTTATTTGTTCTACATATGTCAAAATTAATGCAAAAAAAATAATTAAGCAACTTCCTTCTACGCCATGTGGGGCCATTGTGTCTGGCGCCATCTTCTGGCTGCCTGCTTTCCTGCAGCTCCCTAAAGGACAGCGCCCCAAAGCATGAGGAGGGACTAGCTTTGCATTCTACCCGCTTGCCATGGCTTCTATAGTTGTATTCGCAATGAGCGAATGGTCTTGCACCTTGATCTCTGACACATAATTATGTATAACCCCTCCCCCCCCTTTTATTTTTTTTCTCCTTTCTTCCTTTTTTCTTTGTTTGAGTGGCTTGGCTTGATGCTCTGTTGACAAGCTTAATAAGGACCCCTTCCCCCTCTCTTGCTAGTTGTTTGTTCTCTCTACTGTGGAGAGGCTTTGCTCGCAAGCTGGTCAGTGTAAAAGGTGTGAATGTGTTTTTTTTGCTTGGTGTTTTTTTCCCCCTTAGTGGGTCCATCTGTGCCGCCTGTGGTGTCCTACTCGAAGCGCGGCCAGGCCCTGAGCGTGGAGAGTGACCACAGGGAGGAGTGGGACGGCGCCCGCAGGTTAGAGCTCAACACTTCCAAGGGAGATGTCCCCGCTTCGCCACTAGGGGTGCAGGAGAGGAAGAAAACCACCAGCGCTGTCGGGGTGAGGGAATGGCCGCGCGTACATGGCGCACGTGCACCCGTTTTGTGTGTGAACGCATAAAGGTTAACACCTCTTTTACTTCTGCAACAGGCAAACGGATCAATGACTCGTAGGAACACGTATGTGTGTGAAAGAACCTCTACTGACCGCTATTCTGCTATCCCCAATGGCAAAGACAGCAGGTAAATGTACACATACTGTATTTGGTCTGTCTGTCTGTGTCTAAGAACTAACGAAAAAATGTGATGTGTGTCTTTCTCAATCTGTCTGCCCTTCTCTCCTGCCTAGTCTAACGGAAGTGTCCGGAAGCACCCCGTCGACTGCAACAAGCTCCACCCGACCTCGACACACCAAGTCCATGTCCGCGTCGGGGCACCCTTCAAAGAGCACCCTGCCCCCAATAGAAGACAACACAGAGCTTAAAGCCAGGTGAGACACCCATGCCTTTGATTTCCAATCACAATTGTCAAAGCGGAGGTGTGTTGGGCTTACACAGGGACCCAGGTCATGCGTAGACATTGTCTTGAGCGTGTTGGCAGACGATTGGACCACCTTCAACCATTCAGAACAAGACTCACATGAGGGTGATTAACGCAGGCATTTAATTGCTGTCTGTACTTAATGATCTACATCCCTGGACGCTAATTGGCAGTTCTCTATATGACAAAGTTTTTTTTAATTAAGAGATTGATCTATCAAGTGAAGTAAATCCTAGAGGTAGAGCTTGCAAGATCAGGATAGTTTAAACCAGGCTAATGGAGTCTGACTATGTAGTTCTGCAGTGTCGATGGGTGTGTATTAGCTCGCCTTCACCCTGCTCTTTTTAGACCAGTTTTGAATTTACATAGAAGATGGACTTCTACTAGAAAAGAAGCTGCTTTTTTTTGTATGGACATGCAGGTATAGGGCAACATTTAGTGTTGTTGTTATTGTATTCTCATTTGTGTGCTAATGGTGTGTTCCAGCTCCTCGCCACGTGGCCCCTCTACCTCGCCATCAGCCCACAGTATTAGCACCCCTGAGAAGAACCGCTTCCCCCGCGGGACCACCAGCCGCAGCACCTTCCACGGGGCACAGCTCCGGGACCGCCGCAGTGCAACTTACAATGGCCCTCCTGCCTCGCCAACACTGTCCCATGACACGGGGGCTCTGGCCCAGCAACGCAGGGGCACCTCCACTGGGATCATTAGCAAAATCACCTCCAAATTTGTGCGCAGGTTTGTGGAGCCATACAAGGCTGGTTAAGATGACGCAAGCAAGTGTATTCTACACCCCAGTGTAAAAGTAACTGTGAGGGCACTTTCACACCTATGTTTTGTTTGTTTTATTCCGGATCAGGGGCTGAATCGATACGAATTTTGCGCTTGTCCCTGGGTTTGTTTCGTGTTCACACGACAACATTTAAAGCAGAACAAAACTTGTAAACGGGGCCGGCATTGTACTATTCAATTCGAGCAACAGTCGAAACAACAGTCGAAACTATGTCGAGAGCAGAGTTCACGCTAGATATTTTTCTTTTGACAGATTTTGACAGCCCCAACGACATTCTGGATGACGATTAGCTATCTGTTAATAGGTAATAACTGCCTTTTTTTCCTGAATAATGGACTTTGCTGAGACCACCCCTTTAGGCGTCTCGGTCCACTTGTTTTGTTCCGAAACAGAGCGCGATAGCTGTGTTCACATATACCCAAGCGAACCGATCATGGGGGGGGGGGTGCTCCACGTTCCAATTCAACTGCTCAAAACGAGCCAGGTGTGAACGTTTTTTACGATTTATATTGTTATAATAATAATTGATAATACCGTTCATTCTATAGTACACTTTATACTTAGGCCCTTATTTGTACACCCTCTTTACCTCTTACCGTCTCATAACAGATGTGTGTTCCCACTAAAGGTGTCAACACACAGTGCAATTTAGGCTCAATTTTTGGCTCCAATTCTGTTTTCTTTTGTGGTAGTACAGTAAGACGGCTGACATTCGCTGTGTGCCAAGCCAGTTGGTTAGCACAGACATAGCACAGACTGTACAGATAATTGTATAATAAACATAAGAGGTGTTACTTACTTTCACCATTAGACTCTGAGTTAAGAGGCCAGAACTGGGTGTGTTTATGTTCCCCATAATGGAGCCAGTTCTTTGTGTCAGCTTCATGCTAGCCTGGTTGGGTCAATCTGGTAGAAGCTCACAGCTCTCTCCCCTCTCCTTCTCTTCCTGCATAGAGCTATGTCTTTCAGGTCAGCCCAGAGGTAGGCGAATACGCTTGCAGCACCCGTCCCCCATACAAAACGAATATACTCACAATGCCCTTGGCCTATGTTTCCTTAACCCCCGACATACTTGCCCACCTCCCCCATTGCCTAATGACACCCTTGTTATGCAGTGTATGTCCCCTCCTTGTGTCCACTCCCTCTGAATAACCAAAGCAAGATCACCCTATACAACTAACTAGTCTCATCTACACTAAGCCAAGTTGCTGTGTCCCCTCCCCTCACTCCCTCTTCCTCAATGCTGGGCTTAAAAAAAGGCATGAGGCAAACTGTGGAGGCTTGAGCAGGGATTGGTCACATCTTCCCACCCCTCTCCAGATAAGCAGCAAGGGACCAAGGCTAGCCAACAGCTAGCGAACCCTCCAACTCACTGCCACCTTGTTGCGTGCTCGTCCCTGAACCCCAGGAGTGTGGACTCTTTCCTGGCATGATGCCTGACTCTCTACCCACCCTCCCCACTGTGTCCACTGATGACAGGGGTGGCATATCCTTGGGCAGGAGAGGGGGGTTGTGATTTTCGAACGGGGTCCTGGGAGTAACTGTGTGTTCCTGGTTTATTTCAGGGTGCCTAGTGAGGGAGAGGCAGGTGCCAGGACAGAAACACCAAGGTGAGGCCTTCAGTTGGAGGTTCTATTCCAAAACGTGCATATAACCGACATCTGTCTCTCAACATCTCTCTCTCTCTCTCTCTCTTTCTCTATGTATTTCTGCCATTTTCTCTCTTCCTCGTCTGTTCTCCTCCTCTGTCTGCCCCGCCAGGAGTGTGTCGGGGGACAGCAAGGAGGACGGGGCCCGCGACTCGAAGCCTCGCTCGCTGCGCTTCACCTGGAGCATGAAGACCACCTCCTCCATGGAGCCCGCCGACATGATGCGGGAGATCCGGAAGGTGCTGGACGCCAACAACTGCGACTACGAGCAGCGCGAGCGCTTCCTGCTCTTCTGCGTCCACGGCGACGCCCGCCAGGACAACCTGGTCCAGTGGGAGATGGAGGTGTGCAAGCTGCCCCGCCTCTCCCTCAACGGCGTGCGCTTCAAGAGGATATCGGGCACGTCCATCGCCTTTAAGAATATTGCCTGCAAAATTGCCAACGAGCTCAAACTGTGACGGCAGATGGGAGCGCGGGTCGGTTCGGGGGACGAGCTCTGGTCTCAGTCGGCTCATAAGCTGCGTTAGTGTTGATGACAGGACAACATTCAGCACTGAGGGATTTTACCAGGCAGAATCAGGGTGGCCCAGGCTAGTGGTTCTGCGATGCTGGTCATGAATGTACTTTTACAGGGTAGTGGCTCAGAGAGATAATGCTACGTTTAACCGCTGACACCCCCCCCACCCCCCCACACCCCAAAACATTTTTATTTTATTTCATCCAACGAGTTTTTGTCATTATGCGCTGCTCCTTGTCATAGGACTCATTCATGTAATACAGGCAGTATGCAACTAAAAGACGACCATCCCTGCAATAATGTTTTGCATCTTTTTCTAGGAGCCTAATACAAGATCTAATCTCCGCTGAATATCCATTTAAAGTACTGAAAACTAAATTAAATAGCCGCTTTTCCACCTGTGTTAAGTCAGTATATAGATCAGGCTGGATTCAATACTAGAAATATGTAAAAAGGAAAAAAAAAAAGAATTGTACTGTATGCATTACATCTGCAGGTACTGTATTGTATATTTGTTTTAAGTTCTGTACAGAATTGTATTGTTGATACTGTGTCTTTTCTGTTCTCTTGACATTTTTGTTCTTTCCTAAAATAATTGATGTCTCCTAGAACATTGTCCTTTTTGCTCTGTTTTTTTTTTTTTTTTTTTTTTTAAGTCACTATATTAAAATAGTGTTTTTAATTTTATTTAAAGAGCACTAAGTTATTTTGTGGAATATTTTAGGGATGTGTTTAAGCTCCCTTGCCTTTTATGATTTACTGCTCCATTCTGTTTGCTTAAGGAAAGAAACAACATTGCACCATGCAGACTTGACTAGTAACTTCAGTGATGACTGAAAACATGTTCACTTTATTTTCTCTCAGCGGTCGGTAGGCGATATGAAGGCCCTGCTGTTGTTGCACAAGGTTTCCAGGAGTGACCAGTATGAACATGAGCGTGCACATGTATTTCTTTCATGTCAGACAGTTCTCAGTTACATAAGAGCAGGGTTTAAATTGGTTTACTTCAGAACAGCAGATGCATGAAAGTCAAAAATTGGAAGATGCAACTTGCTTGGAAGGCTTGCTTATATTTTGGAGCCATTCTAAAGAGACTAATTTAGTTCCAGCATAAGTGTGATTGTGCAGGTACTTTATATCTCCTCGCTTGTTCAGTTTTTTTTTTTTTTTTGTTCTTTTTGGGGTTTTTTTTAAAGCAGATTTAGTTTTATTTATTCCATTACATTGTAATGTGCTGCTTTGTAGAATTGAGGCGTGCACTTTGTTGGAGAAAATAAAAAGGATTTTATTTGTTTGTATTTATTTTATTATTTTATTTATGAGCTGTGTAACTATGAATTCACATAAATTATGACAACTTCCCCCAAAGAAAAGAAAAATGGATATATACTGTAAACGTGTCGAATTACTTTGTGTACCTGGCCGTAGCGTTTCACATTGAAGAAATGGCATGCTGTACAGCGCCAGTAGGAAGCGGAGATGTAAAAGCAATGCTATTAATACAAACCTTTATTTCCATTTTAAACATATTAGTCAATGCGTTTCTCATAAAGACAACATAAATGTTAGATTTTTCAAACATGTATTAGTCAAAATTATTAAAGTTATGTTAGCTTTTAATTAAATTTACAAAGTTGTCTGAAAATTTGTTGAAACACGGTTTATCCATATATGCTGTGGAAAACTTAATTCAATTCAATAATTCAACTGTACAAAGCATTATTATGTTAATTAAAGATATACAAAGGCAAATCTTACAGAATTTTAGAACATCAACCTGTAACTGCTATGGTCCCTTCTTAAAACTTACAAAAGCTTAATTTACAAATCATTTAGCTTACAAGTGGAAAGACAAAAAATGTAAACATTTCCTTTTGGCAGATTTCTTACTTAATGTTAATGGTTAAATGAATTGTATTTTCTTGAGAAATATGAGACTGCAAATATTTAAACATTGTAAAGTCACATTAATAGTTAGACACACAAACAAATAAAAAAAATAAAACCTGTACTATGGTTGATATAATGTATTAAATATGTGCTGCCTTCAGCACTAATGGGATAGGCCTGCTTGAGACCTTGGTCATGCATTAACGTCTGAAAACCTTGAGGCTAATCCTAACTTTAGGTGCGTGAATTTAAGTCAACATTTCACATGCACTGGCTTCATATAAAAAATTAATTAGAATTACGCATGTTCTCAAGTTAGGATCCAATAAATCCTTTCACTCCTGTACAAACAACCTACAGCAAATCTATGTACAATTATCATTCAAGCAGCCAGCCAACCAATCGTTCAATTACTCAGATCTATGACCAGGTGTTCGTAGATCTGGGTCTTTCCTTTGAAGCTTGAGGCCAGCAGGAAGTGACGGTTGTCTATAGAGACCGGAGAGAAAGCCCTGGGGGCCTGGATGTTGAGCTCCTGAAAGTGGACGAACTCGCCCTTCTTGGCGTCCCAGCGGTACACCTGTGTGAAGGAGTAGTCACTGCCCAGGATGGCGTATTGCCAGCTGCCCATGCTGAACGGTTGGAACACCATGGAGCCTCGTGAGGGCATGGTCTGCAGTTCTCGGAAGAGGGCGCCGTCCCAGCGCATCACTTTGGAGTCGCCGATGAAGCGCGTCATGCAGATGAAGAGGTCAGCCTTGACCTGGAAATGCTTCACGGCGTAGACGTCCTCCATCTCGGGAATATCGGTGCGCCGGTCGAACACCTTGGTGCCTTTGTTCCACTGGTAGATCACTGGCCTCTGAGAGCTGCTGGAAAGTATCAGGTGAGGTTTAGAGGAGATCTCCACGTATTCCACGTCTGTGTCCCGATACCAAGGGTGGAGGGACTGGTGAGAATAGAAGCCGTTTCCGTTCCACTTGTAGATGGTGGTGGTACCGGCCTTAGAGCTGTCGGCGATAATGAAGAATGATTCTCCATCAATGCGGAAGGTCTCAACGTCATTAGGCTTGCGAATTTTGAGGATGTCAATGTCCTGAATCTTGATGAACTTATTGGCAGAGATGTCACGCTTATAGATGTGTGACCCACCAAACAACTGGGCCACAATTATATAGAGCTGGTTGTCGATAACCAAGGGCTTACAAATGACAGTGGATGTGCCTGGAGAGACAAAGCATGACAAAGATAGGTCAGGATAGGACTCCAATACATCATGCATGTCTCCATCTAGTGGTGCACACGTGACATAAAACAAACACTAAAACCTCAACACCTGGATTCATACTTACTGTCTATCTCATCAAAGTTTCTGAAGACCATGTCCACATGGTCCCAGTCCAGAAAAATGCATTTTCCACTGAAGGGCTGAGCAAACACAACATAATGGTCATTCCCAAAGGAAAACTCTTCCACAGATATAGACTCAAACTGTAGGGATTGGTAGGAAGCAAATTCTGTAATTGAAACAAACAAACAAAACATTATTCATTGGGGGGAAAAAACAAGGGCAATTGCAGACACAATTCGAGGAGTGTACCTTTAAGTGGTAATTAAATCAAATAACTTTTCATGTGACTTCGACCGGCCTATAATTCACCTGTTGTAATGCAGTCGAAGGACTGAGGAAGCAGGTCATTGATCTTCTTGTCCAGCTGGGAGGCTGGGCCTTTACAATAAATCTGGTCCACCGTGGCATTGGTGTGGTGCATCCACTCCACCAGCCACTTCAGCTTACAGTCACAGGTGAACTGGTTCCCCCGCAAGTCTCTGAGGGAAAGAACTCCACACTTAACCTTTAAAACCATCAAAAAATACCGCCAGTCTCTACAAGTTTCGGTTTCAGGAGTAAAAAGAATTGTGTCTGAGTGGCGTTTGCAAAATACAGCAGGAAGAGTACTGTCCCAAATGTTTTTTAATGTGAAAATGGAAACTGCTCTCTCATGACCGTAAAGAGGTTTTTAGAAGGGCTGTATGTTCCACAGTCGATGATATATTGCACACTGCTGCTTTCCCTTAATACCATTTGAAATATTAATGACGGCAAATGTATTAGCTGCCCACACATTATTCCAAGACGGGGCTGCAGCAGAATAATGATGTGCTGTTCCATATTTAGCACACTGTACACAGTGCAGGACAACATATTCATCAGTATTCATCTTTTTATGTATAGTACTACTAGGTTAAAGGCTGGGACAGTTATAGCACATACTGAATACTTACACTTTGCTTAAGGCCTCAAGGCCCTTGAAGACATCTTTGGGCAGAGTCTCAAGATTGTTGTAGGCCAGACTTCTGTAAAAAGAGGAACATGCAAGCCATATTACCGTATATCTAATTAACTAATAACTACAATTTAGTGAAGACTGCAGTCTGTCTGACTGCTACCGAATTCTACTGTTTGAATTTTACGTTGCTAGGAATCCAACAGTTAAACAGTAAAAATGTAAAATTCCCTACCGAGCGCAGTTCAAAAATCCCTTGAAATTCCAAAGTTTGCATGTGGTTATGTAATGTTTCCATTGAAGGAGAATAGATGCAAAAAACCCTGCTTATAGCTAGTTCGGTGAAACACAGCGGTTATTTTTAGATCTGCCTCCTCACCCACACGAACAACTTCTTTTTGGAGGTCGTAGCTCAAGTTTGAAACTCCTGCTCTCTTTGCACTAAATATGATGTAGAATATTTGACAGAAAACATGTTATTGTTACATTTACACTTGGGAATGGTGTGATTGGTGTTTATGTCAGCCCCATAATGCATGTTGCTCAAGTGTCTTAAATGTTGGGGAACTAGCTGACATAGCACTAAAAACCCTTTTGCTGAGGCTGCTCACAATCCAGCACATTGAAATGCTGAACATTCTTTAAAGTTTGCCTTTGTTGGCAAAATGAATGAAAACAGAGGATTCAAAACTATTTCACACTCAAGCATGAAAGAGTACGTGTGTAAGTTTACTTACAGATGCACTAGTGTTTTCAGGCCGCGGAAAGCATGTGGGGATATTGACTTGATTTGATTGTTTTCAATGAATCTGAAAAGTTTATAGAGTAAACATGTGAGAAAGGAGGACGTTTATTAGGACGCACTATTTTATGGTAAAGTTTTGCCATTTACTCACAGATACTCCAAATGAGGAAGACCGAGAAAAGCATCCTCATTGATCGAGTCAAATGTGTTGGCTGTGAAAAGGCTGTAATGACAAGCATTGATCAGTACAAAATGGTTCACAATACATAATACATGTACAGCATGAATGCACAAATATCTAACACATATTTCACTTATAAGATGACATGAAGCCCAAATTAAATTCACATGAGTATATCCAATAAAAAAAAATTCAATAAAATTCCCAAATAGAAAGGGAAAAAATAGCATAAATGGCAAGCCACATCACTCAATAGCAAAAAGTCAATATGTTAGCCATGTTGTAGCAATGAAGGGGATTCCCTCCTCTAAGGTGGAATCCCAAATCTAGTTTAGCGTATTTTTGTTCCTATAACAATAACATAGTAAATGCTGCACCCCCATCTGTGTGAAGAGAATTGTCTTCAACGAAACCCCCAACAGGACAATGATAATCTGACATAATACGTCGTCAAACAGAAAAAAAACCTTACTAGTGTCCGTACACAATGCATTACCAACCGAGGAATGTGAATTGCTAACGCTGTGATCAGTCGGCAAGCATTAATGAGCAAGGATCTGTGTCCATTTAAACATGGCGTTAATCATCTCAAGAGACTGACAATGTAGCATAACAAAGAGTGAAGAACATAAAGCACCGGAGGGGAATCTCACAGGAGATGAAGTGCAGGCGTGTGGATGAAGCTCTCTTTCGGGATTTCACTGAACTTAGACTTCACAAATGATCTGTATAGGGACACAACGGAGGCAGATTGTTAGCCTACTTTACAGAAACAATCATAATTACCATTACCACTTTTGTTTTCGAGTACTATAGGCCTATAGCGAACATAGTCTGGTTAGCTTTAATGACAAGCTGGATGGGAATCTAACATCACTGTGACACAAACCATGCATATTTATTGGACTTACAGTGATATTACATCGGAGGGAAAGCTGCGAGGAATCAAGCCTGCGCTTTCACACAACGCAGTATCTTTGGTACATGTACACGATTGTGGGCAGCGAGGCTGTCGAGGTTTCTTGCTGTCCACCACAAGTAAAACACATGCAACCACAAGTACGGCGAAGCGTTTGCGCGTAATGTTTGCATATTCCATCATTAGGAACCGCGGTGGTCACGACCTGTGCGTCGAAAAATCCTACACATGAACCAGGGTTCAGTGTTAAGGTTTCTGATCCTTATTATTGGAGGCCAAGATACCCTTTTTCGGCGTTGTTTATTACCACAAGTGTCGTTTGCCGCTGCCGTGGTGGTAATATCATCTAATAGAAGTCTCACGCCCGTTGAGTGCTGCAAACGCCGCCAAGAACCTCTAAAAATGCCAAGCAGATCTCCAAGTAGACGTTTCAATTCAACCACAAGTAAAAAAAAAAATACAGCTGGCACGGTGACAAAAATACGGTGTGTGCCTTTGAGGGCAGGTGGGGATCACTGTGTGAGTCTATGGAGCATCTCCATCCAAAACCACGCCTATAGAGAACGAGCGTCGCTGTAAGGTTAGAGGATTCCACCTAACATGGGCTGTATGATATTTCGTGATTCAGCTGTAGAAATGCTCTGGAGAGGAACCCCTTATGAGCCAGCAGATATTGCGCAGACGCATGCTGTCTTTCTATGCGGGTATCGGTAGGAAAATCCAACAGAAAGATTATTGCGAAATACGTTACACGAATAATAATAACTATTTTTTAATAGGCCTAATAATAACGCCACTATTATCATTATAAGACATTACACGATTTTATTGATTCCTGAAGGAAAATTCAGAACTATAGCCTACTAATATAGGCCACTTTATTAGTGGCTACATGTAGTAGGCTATAGAGCAGAAGGTGCAATCTTGCCCTTTATGGGGAAACCCACTTGACAGCTGCTGTCTCGATGCCTCATAATGATTCCCGCCCCCACAGACTAATGAACCGAGTGTGCAACTCCAGCCCCCAGCTTGTATTCTATGTTACTGGCGGCACAGTATAACATTGATTAGCCTACATGAGCCACACAGGCCAGTACTACGATAGAAACAATACAAATAGACAGATACAGATTGTCTCCAGTGAGCTCAAACAGTTTACAGTAACGGAGCTCCTTCCAACTGCACCTCAGATGGGCTACATCTATTACCTTTTTGTTTTACTTTTTTTACACTTGCCGCAGTGATCAAATCCATTTCTCATGACACAAATAAAATTCCTCTGTTATGCTACTGATTTATTTCAAAAAGAGAACAGCCATGGTTGGAAGACTTAAGCTTCACTTTTCAAAGAAAATACATTAAGTATGGAATTGCTGAATTGGAATGAAGGTCATTTTTTATAGCCAGCTTTTGGATTATACGGAGAACAGTGGGAACAATTGTTGTCCAGCACGTTGATGGAAAGTGTCTTTGTATCATAAATGGCATCATTCATGACTAGAATAAGACACACACTGTCAAGGAACTATTTTGCAATAGTTTTTGCCAAACTCTGAAGCACTTTATCTGATTATTGAACTCGATAGATTAGACGAAAACTCGAGGATTTGTCCAAATATTCATGCTGATAAGTAGCCCTATGTCAGTACTGATCAGTAAATTTGGCTTGGAATAGATTTGACCTTATCCTACCCACTAGAGGGAGGTATAGATCCAAGGCTTACTGCAGAGAGCTAGGGATATAGAGATATTCTAGTGGTCTATGTGTTGGACTCCCAGTCAGAAGGTCGTGGGTTTAAGCCCCAGAGTTGGCCTACTGGTAAGCATCCTTAAGCAAGATGCCTATCTGCTTAAGCAAGATGCCTATCTGCATGTAATAAGTTGCTTTGGATAAAAGCAGCTGCTAAATGACCTAATTGTAATCAAGTAACGACAAAAGTTAAAATGGAAAATATTTTCATTTTCAGTGTTTCTAGATGGACAAGTTTCAAATTTTTTTGCAGGGAATATGCAAATACTACTCTACTCTGATGTTTCCTAAGCTAGTGAGCTCACAGGCACAGGCCCTTTGACTCAGATGTTGTTAGGGTATCCTATTGGTCGTTATGGAGACTCCAGTGGTGTGATTGGCGTCTGCCAAATGATGTAAGGCGTCTGCTAAATGATGTAACTGTAACTGATTGTGGGGCTTTAGTGATTCAAACCCTCTTGTATGAAGTTATGAAGTTACACACTAATGTCCAGCCATGGTCAATTAAAGATTTTTCTCTCTCTCTCTCAAGCCCACCACCAGGTCTATTTGTGGAGAGGAGAAAAGTTAAACAAAAGTAGGCCCACTGAAATCTACTGTAGTAATTTAGACAATGACTAGACGATGTCAGACTATACTTAACAGTATTTGATATTAAGAGAACTGCCTAACTTAATCCAACAGTGAGCAAAAGCAACTAACAATATTATAATGGAAGACCCACTGCATGCATGTTACACTAGCTACGATCCGCGAAGAACCAATAATTGATTCTGCTCATGTCAGGTCCACAGACACAGTAAGTAGTAGCAGGTGGAGGCGGAGATTCTTGTCCCTGAATGAGATTTCCCAGAGCTATTCTGACATGACACCACATCTGCCAGTCACTCTGATTATGACATTAGCAGCAGTACCACAGACTAAAAGGATGAACTGCAGATAAAGGTGTGAAAGGCAATGTGCAGAATAGGAAAATGTGAATTAATAGAAAGTACACATTATATGCTACTCATAAAGCTAACACTTGAAAGCCAGCAATAGCTGCACAGGCTTTTGCCTCACCAGCCAGCAATAAATCCCCTGTCAGAGATGACCTTAAACAATCTGGTTTGACTAGTGTGACATTTTTCTGGGTGATGAGGGTCCCAACCCCTGAACATAAATTGATAAAGCAAAATATCACACAAAGATATTAATTTCAAAAAATAATATAATTTCAATTTACATCATTTAATTTCTATCTTCACAATCAATAACATATTAGAAGTGTCGTCAAAACAAACATACGTACATGAAAAACACCAACAGTCAACTCGTGAATAGTTCATAATAAAAGTTTTGTGGGTGAATATGAAATGTCCTTTAAAACGTTAGTAACTTCCATCAAAAAGAACAGCATTAATGCTTTAAATCTGTCAAGTAATATGTTGATACAAAACATACTGTACTCTATGGTCAAAGAAACATTTTAGTGAAAGATTAGACCTGAAGTATCTAGCCTCCGTTAGTGAACACAGTGTTCTAGGTGGGCCAGCAGCTCTCTGTACTGGCTGGACGGATACTGGGCCAGGCACTCCGGACACTCCAGGAAGCTCTCGTCCAGTAAGCTGGACTTTTGGGGGGAAAATGTCCCGCTCTTTTTGGCAGGGCTGGGAGGAGGGAGTCTGGTGGAATATGAAGTGGCATCCCTCTGTTCTTTCTGCGAGCAGGGTCGACATAAATTCAATCAATATTTAATACTTTAATACTGACACAACTCTTGGTAGAGCTTTCCAACATCTTTAATGGTTAGTTTAGCACTTTTCGAATAAAACAGTAACACAAAATGAAAAATCACTTAGTCAAAATTTCAAATTCCTTCATTATCTATCCATACTAACCTCTGACAGTTTTGCCACCTGGTCATTTGCTTTGCACAGCTTCTTGAGTACGTCATGCAGTTGTTTTTGTAAATACAGGCAATTTTGCTTCTCATCTTCAAGGTCTTTGGAAGATATCTGGACCTAAAATGCATTAAACTACGCTTTAAATTACAGATCGCTAGCGTCATTTCCAGAAATTACTGAGGAATATACAGGAAAAGTATTGTGCAGTAACTAACTAGTAATTAGCTAATAATATAACAGTATCCAGTACTCTTTTATACACAGCCAAGTCGAATGATACTGTAGTAATTTATTACTGGTATATTGGGTACCAAGTTACCAAGTTAGTTACTAGACAATATTAAGTAATTTTATAATATTAGTCATTTCCAGAATTGAGTGTGAGTGTTACCAATGGTATTTTCATAATTTTAATCAGGGCAGATTTTTCTTTATCAGAGAGTATGGGAGGTTTAGCATAGTGAACAAACTGGGTCTGCCTCTTTCTGTGTATAGGCTACGACCAGACTGATAAAAGGAGCAGACACACAGAACTTGATCCTTATTAAAGTGGCATTGATGGTATAACAGTGGCATGGATAGCGTCAGCCTCTGGTTTCTATTAAATACTCTTTAATACTGTTCAATTAGGATTCAATTGAAGGATGTCACAGAACAAGAACAAGAGGTCAGCGAGGGACACCGCACCTGCTGCTCCAGGACTGCAATCTTCTCCTGTTCCTCATGATGGCTCAACTGAAGATTTTGAAGGAGATTCACCTACGAGGAGAGACACATTATTGAATCCATATAAAGGCTTCCTGTGTCTCTTTCTTTCATAAGACAAGAACTGTTGTACCTGCACCAGGAGCTTAGCTGACCTCTGCCTCTCGTCATCCAGTTGGGCCTGGAGGTGCTCCCCCTCAGCATTCAGCCTGCTTTCCCTGTCCGCAGAGCGACGCTTGGCTTCCTTTGCGATGCTACTGCTCTGCATCCTCTCAGCCTGAAGCTGCTGGGTCAGCTCATCCACCTCTGCCTGCTTCTCCTCCCACCTGCAAATTCATCGCTCTGTCGCACAGCTGGCCAGCATGCAATTGCTAACCCTCCCCTGACTTGTATTACATGGATCCTCTAAATCTGTGCTTTCTCGACCATATTAAGTATTGAAAAATGTATGCACATTTTATTAAAGAAACTAAAATTCTAAATATGACACAAAAAGTGTCAGTATGCTTTTAAACCAAAATGCATCTGGCGACCACTCGGGGGGTCCCGTTGTCCTTTGACGACGACTGTCTGCAGTAAATATGTCACTTTGGCTCTGTGTTACGTACCTCCACCGCATGTCACTCAGGTCACTGTGGGCTGTGTTGAGCCGGTCCCTGAGGGCTTCCAGCTCATTCCTGGCTTTAAGGAGGAGTCTGTCATAGTGATCCTGCATCTGCATGAGCACCTCTGTCTCTGTAGTGACACAGGCAGGGAGGAGGGGGGAGGGGGGAGAGAGGAGGGAACTGAACCTTTGTTCAACTCTCGACTCTGTGGCGTCCATACCGCAGTATTTCGTCCTTCCGCAGATGTTAGTCAACCCTCATGAGGTAACCCTTGTTCTCATAAGGTGCTATACTGTAGGCTAGCAACTCACAGTTGTAGGTCAGTTACTATTTCCTTCCACTGTTTCTTAAAAACGTGTCAATGAAGCTGTCTCGACTGTATTCTCAAGTTACTCCAGTTTGTTGTAGAATTTCCTTTTAAGTGTATTGCAAGTTTTAATCCAAAAAGTGCATAGATATTAAATGAACATAACAACTATTTAATTCTGCAAACACGGGTAAATTGAGAATACATACTGTACATCCAGAATAGAGGGGAAAGCATCCTTGAGCAATATGCCTAACCCCTATCTGGTCCATGTAATAGCAGCATGTAATTGTAAGTTGCTTTGAATAAAAGTGTCTGATAAAATGACCTAATTGTAATATACCTTGGCATAGATTAGAGATGGTGATAATCTTTGACACAGCATTGTTTAGAGAAACAACGTCAGTCAGTGGTGGATGAAAATACGATTCCGACACGAAAACTATGGATTATTTTTCACCAAACGTCAGCATGAGGATTTACAAAGATTCAGTATTGCTTTAAAGGGGTAGAGTGTTTAAGATGTACTTACACGCATGCGATTACTACTACTAAGTATTTTCAAACCTTCTTTGTTTAGACAGAGTATTTCCATACAGTATGTATTGTAAGCATGCAATAACTGAGCAGAATTAGCATTTTGCCTCCAATCACCATGGAATGCCTCAAGTGACATTAAAGACGTTTATCAAGTGTCGCACCACCATGGGATTTCAATGCGAATCGGAGACATCTAGTTAAAGCGCAAGCACATGCATTACGTAGTGTCTATGTGTTACTGGGGCACTGCTCTGCTCTGTCACCTAGCCAGTAAATACCAACTAGCCCCATATAAAGTGGCAACTAAACTGTGGTATCTACCAAAACCGACTCAAGAGGGAATGAATCCCTAGGAAACCGTCATTTGATAGTTTGTTGTCTTGTCTGACAGATGTCTTGGGGGTGAGTGCATACTGCCCACCTTCCCTGTGGCTCACCAGTTGAATGGGCCTCATTGTGCTTCTGGGACAGGGCCTGGTTGGCTTGGTTCTGTTCCAGCCATGCTATTCTGGCCAGTGTCGCCTTCACGTAGTTCTCTCTCTGCTGGTCGTACGCCAGCCACTGCTGGTTCTTCTCCAAGGCCTAGGGGCGTCCCACCAAAAAGAAGAGAGAAGGAAAGAGAAACAGAAGCTGGTCACAAATTCACAAAACGGGACTAACTCAGACACATGCACACACATGCACACACAAACCTATAGGGAGCCAAAAAGATAAATAAAATGATGACCTCCATTAACCAAATAAGCATAGCTTAATATTAAAGATACCATTATTGTTCCCAGCCAACTTACATCTCTAAGCTGGCTTTGGAGCACTGTTAGGGTGGTGGTGAAACAGTTTCTCCCTGATTTTGAGTCCTAGGAGAAAAAATGAAGATACAATAGTTAAACAAAGTTGCAACACACATTTAACCAAACTAACCAACAACCTGACGAATGTGACCAGTGGCATGTCCAAACAATGTCCAAAAGACTTAGAAGAAAGAAGATTAGAAATAGTTCAATCTTACCTAATATAATGTCGGTACTATTTCAGATGTTTTGCAGCACAACAGGACAGGAAGGAGAATAGTTGTCCTTTACATACTGTAGCTTTTTACCAGTTAATGTGGTTAAACAAAGATCAATGCTGCTATCTAGTGTTGAAAATACTGAAGCTGGAAAAGGGAGGGGGATAGTCTAATGGCCTGTAGTGTGTTGCTTAATGTGTATGGACGTGTATCACACCTGCTTCCCTGCAACTCTCTTCTCCAGCTCTTCACACTCAGTCGCTGTGGTTACCAGCTTGTCCTTGATATCCTCTGTCTCGGTCTGAATTGACTGGATAAATTTATTGATCATGATCCACTCCCTGTCAGTGCTCATCCGCTCCTGCATGTGAGCCTCATCACCAATACCTAGCTGTTCTCTCAGCCAAGCAATCTCCTCATCTTTGGCCATGAGTTTCTGAAAGTTTTTTTCTTTTAGGGTTTCAAGAGAGAGGATTTTCTGCAAGCAAGGAGCATCACAAGCACTAAAGAAATTGTGATTTCACATCCAACTGTCCAGCCACAATATCTAGGATACACACAAAAAATATTTACTGTAAAAAAAAAATCTAAAAAATACGCAGTGATAAAATTTACATTTCTTAAATTACCTCTAGGAGCTTATTTTTCCCTGGATCAGATGGTTCTCCATTATGACCAGATAGCAAACCTTCCTTCATGCAGGCCTCATTCACTTCAATGTCCATGTCTGAGTCTAACTGGGGCTCACTGCTACAGCACAGAGTATAGTAAAGGTCGATCGTATTTTTGGATGTTGGCATTAACGTTACTTGATATAAATCACAAGAGTCGCTACTAAGTATCACGCTACTGATTTTAAATACAAAATTATTACGTTGGAAAGGAAAATAACGTGGATTTTGCAGTCGGAAACATAAACGAAAAAAACGAATAATTAGCTAGCTAACATAAGCTATTCGGTTAACGATAACGTTGAATTTAGAGGGGAGTTACTTAACGTTACTTACTATAGTGTAAAGTGAGTAACGACGCTAGTGTTTAACCTAAATTAGATTTCTAAAACAGTTACAGGCAAACTCGTACGCCGCTTAAAACCAAGTCATTCAATGAAGCAGCCGTTGGGTACCGATGCTCTTCTTCCCATCACCACTGGGTGGCAACGTTACACTTTCCCACCAGTAGCATATAGGCTACGGCAAAATATTCCTATATACCTATTGAAATAGTCCTATAACAAAAACTACAACCAATACATGGATTATACAGCATTTCTATTTTTTCATGTCACATCAAGTAATCGAGCCCAAGATAGGCTTGTAGTTTACTCCTGGAGGTGTAGCCTGCCTCCAAGTTTCCACACCTCTTTACTGTAACGTTAGTGCCAGTTCACTCTAGTTACGTGGACTGCATCAAAGGAATGTTAAGATTCTCGTGAAAAAGCGAACGAAAGACTGATACGATGCTGCGGGTCATTGTTGAATCCGCGAATGGCATCCCCAAAAAGAAAATAGGAAACCCAGATCCAATAGCTTCAGTTGTTTTTAAGGGTAAGTTTTCCCTGTAACTTACGTAACGTTAGGCTACTATAAGTAACGTTAGGTCTACTCTTCAAAATGTTTTGGACGTTTAAATCTTCATCATTTATAATTTGAACTTCTGAAAGCATAATTTGAACTTCCTAAAGCATAGCATATTTTTTTTCTCATTTGTTATTAATGTTTTTAAATTGCAAGGATTTCCTGCATTCCTGATGAGTGAATGCTTGGCAGAATTTTATAAACAATAGCCTACTGCAGAACATAGCCTTACAAGGTCAATTCTGTGCTCCATGCAGGCAGCCCTATATTTAATTTATATCATTATGACATAGTTCTGTCTTCTCGGCATGTTAGACATTCTTACATAGGCTTGGATATCTCCCTTCTTATATTTATTTATGAAGGCATTATGCACATTTTAAAGTGTAGAACGAACATTGTAATGTCTTTAGTAATGTGGGGCAATACAAACAGATTTTTTTTACTTCTCCTTTAAAACATGGGCCTGTTAGTTTATCAATTTGTGTGCTAAATTTCTATTGTGCTCACAGGTGAAAAGAAGAAAACAAAACACATCGACAATGAATTAAATCCTGTTTGGAATGAAGTAAGTGGACTTTTATAACATAATATTCAATATAAAAGATAATCCAGACCAGCATGTAGACATGTAGTGAGTGATAGATACAAAAAATATAATTGTGTTAATTAATTTATTTCTTTTACTTGTAATTGCAGGTGCTTGAATTCGACCTGAAAGGCTCCTCTTTGGATCATTCTTCATTCATAGAAGTGGTTGTGAAAGACTATGAAACAATTGGCAAAGACAAGTATGTATGAGGCAAACATTTGCAAGAATAGAAATATTAACCTTATTAACATTAACAGCTGCACACATGCATGTTCAGGAACACACACATGCAGTTTATCGCAGTGGTCCAGAGCGACATGCTTGACACTTAAACTCCATTAGAACAGCCCCTCTCCACCACCGTGTTCAGACTTGCTGATTCTACAGGGAGTGGCTTTCACTAAGTAGGTCTACAATTGCACAGCTCGTATGGAGTTACCTAGAGTGAAGAACATATCAGTTCTGTGGGACTCCCTTGTTAATATATTGTTAGATGAACCTTAAAATGATGAATAGGAATTAATTAGGTAATTTAATTATTACCGTTATTTACCAATATAGGTGAATATTTCAACAATGCTTTCAGTTCTTCATTCGAATTGACAGAGGAAGGAAATTTAGTGACTCAAATGAACTATTTCTACATAAGGGAAATTACTCTGAGTCACCACAATTACTATATAAACATTATAGCTTTAACAGTGTGCACGTTTTCCCTAGCAACTTGGGGGAGAGGAGGGGCGAGCAGAGCTTGTGCTGGCTTGTCATTAGCAGATGGTGGATGACTGTTTGGTAGATCACAGGGCTTTGATGTTTAGGTTCATGCATGCTACAGTACATATACCAAATATCTTGACAGATACTGTATAGTGGTAGTATGAATCTGAAAAGGGACCTTTCTTAATGAGAAAAGCAACATAAAATAGGCATCGCATGTAAGTCCTTTTGTCTTTGTGTCTTGAATTGACCTTGTGGTTGAAATTAACGTTACACTTTTTTGTTTTAGTTTGAAACTGAGTGTACATGCCCCTCACACACCTGAGTGGCCGGCACTCCTCCCCACTCGTCCCTCAACAGTGCTCAAGGGCTCACATTGTTCACTACCCCTCCCCCTACAGCCATGTGCACTTTCATGCACAGTTGTGTTTCACACAACAGCGAGCTGGGGCAAAAATATTGGGTTCTGCGAGGGCTCTGACACAATCAAGGGATCAGAACGGATTGCTCGATGACATCACAGATAAAAAGAATGGTTCTCTTCTTTGGTAGAGACAAAAATAACTAAATGATGTTGAGGTGGTTCTCGGCTGGTTTGGCTTTATCTTCAAAACTATACTAAACTATTTTTAGTAGGTAAGAAAAAAGTTTGGAATGAATTGGTCATGGAATTATATCTTCAGAACTTTGGAATGAGTCTTTTTGGTCTCATTCATCAAAGAAGCTTGTGTATATTGTATGTGTTTTGTGTTTGTGTGCGAAGATTGAGACAGATCTTTGTCATGAACATGGCCAAGGATGTTTTTTTGTGCCTTCTTAAGCTGCATCTGTACTCTCTACTGTTTCTATTTCTGTCTACCCTCAGCTAGGCACAGGGTGCCCAGAACATGCCTGTGGCTCATGCTAATTGTTTCCATACTGGTGCTTTTTCTACTGCTGTCTTTAATCTTTACTTTGTATTGGCCCCGGTCCTCACTGGTCCTCCATTCATGGTATGAAGCAGATAACAAAAATACGACAGCAGAAATAAATGAATGCCTAATTGTAACTTTGGGAAGCAGTGCAGATCGGTACTTCCAACTTTGTTATACTGTATGAATTAAAACTGGGAAGTGACAGGATGTTGTGTTTGTTTTGATGAAGGAACCTTAGCTACAACACGCAATGCATTAATTAATTCCTAACTGTGAGGAACTTGTTCCTTTGGATGCAATGATTCTCTAATCAGTAACTACATTAAAGTACAATTCAGCTAAATATACCATATATAAATATTTGACTTTTAGGTTTATCGGCGAAGCTAAGATTTACCTGAGAGACTTGACCTGTGGTCAAACAAAGTCTCTCCCATCCAAAAATGTGCCCTTATTGAATGAGAAGCAACAGGCAATTGGGGTGAGTATTCTCCACAATTTCAACTCAGTTTAAAGTATTTCTTAATATACAAATACATCTATATTAACAATATGGATATATAACAAATATTGACATTTTGTCTCAGGCAACCATTAACTTGCTCATTGGGTATGAGGCACCGGACAGTGGCAGCCACAACTTGAAGGAACAACCTGATGCAAATATATCTTATGGAGACGCTGGTAGGTTTGGTAAACCCGGGCAGTACTAGGCAGTCATTTCAAAAAACATTTAGTAGGGAAATCATATTTATTAGATGTAATAATGTATTCAAATGATAATAATGGATGCAAATAATAGAAATAAAGTAGAAAAAAATAATGAAAGATATGTATGGATAATGTACAGTATTGGTAGTTATCCTGTGTCAGTGTACTGCAACAGATGCGGTCGAGATAAATCCGCTGGGTGCTGTTTAAAGGAATGTTTCTGTGTCGTATATTATTGTGATATTTCATCGCAGATGATGGTGAGAAGGAGGAGGAGCAGGAGGAGGACCTTGGGGGAGGCACACAGGTGGCAGATCCAGGAGCGGCCCCCACACCAGGCCAGGCTGGTAACCCCAGTCAGAAGCCCAGCCGTAGGAAGCAAAGAGCTCTGGCAAACAAGCCTCAGGACTTCCAGGTATTGTAGGGACACTAGGGTTGCTGCAGAGGGTGTTGATTAGAACTTGTTGTTTGGACTGTAACAGTTGATTACAGGACACTGCTAGAGAATCACAGACACAAACAGATTGAAACAATAATCAATCAAAATCAATAATGACACTTCCCAAAAAAGGACAAAAAGACAATAGCCTTCCAAACTAGAGAGGTTTGCATACGAAAAGGGACAAACTGCTTCAACCATATTTTTTCCATAAGGATAGTGCTATTGACTTATATTAAATATAATCTTGCTATTGACAGTTTTGACAATGTTTGCTTGCAATACTCAGATTCGTGTTCGAGTTATTGAGGGCCGCCAGCTGCCTGGCAACAACATTAAGCCTGTGGTTAAGGTAAATGTGTGCGGACAGACCCACAGGACCAGAATAAGAAGAGGGAATAATCCATTCTTTGATGAGGTAAAGAGGTCCTCATTACACATAAATACAATTTTCAATGCCTTTACTTGGCTTGTACTTTTCTGCTTTTTGTCTCTCTTTCCGTCTTCATTAGAAGCCTGCGATCTAAGTGGAGCTCAGAAGCATACAATCTAAAAGTGGAGCTTTTAAGTGTCCTCTGCATTCTTTCACTTCTCATATGCTTTTTCCTTATCTTGGCAACTCACAAGCACAAGGCATGTCTATACTGATGATCCTGAAAGTCTGGGTTTGCTCATATATGTCATTGGAATTTATAGTGAGCACAATGACCACAGAAATGCACTTTTTCCCCTTGTTCCTCAGATGTTCTTTTACAATGTTAACATGCTCCCCTCGGAGCTGTTTGATGAGAACATCACCTTTCGGGTGAGTACATGGTAGTTTCATTAGCTTTAATAAAACGTGAATTCATTATTTCATATATTTTTATGCCCTTATCTTATGATGTGGTCACAAACCATGAACCACTGTTATTTGGGGGTCATGCTCTAAAACCATATTTTTTAAAGCACTCTGCAAAAGCCTTCAAAAGACAATTGAACTATTGTTTAACCAATGACTCTGTAGCTTTTGAAATAACTTGCAAAAACACAGCAGTAGAGATGGCGATCAGTTTTGTAGACAAGTTTTAAGTATGTTTTGAGAAAACAATAGAAGTCAAAGGCAGCGAATTATGTTTTTTATTTGCCGAACATCAGCATCAGGGTTTAACAAAAGTTCAACTCTGTTGTAATGTTGATTTTATGTTGCTGGAAACAAAATAGCATGCCTGGTTCTTCTCCCTATGCAGATCTATGACTCATATTCCCTCAGAGCAGACAGTCTAATGGGGGAGTTCAAGGTTTGGCTTTAATGTAATTCTCTGATTTATTTAGCGTAATATATTCCGTTAAATTCAAAACATGCAAGGCCCTTGTCACTTTTAGGACAGTTTTAGATTTAATGTTTCAATCACGTTTTCTTCTTGTTGAGCTAGCTGGACATCAGTTATATCTACGATGAACCTGGTAAGTCAGATGATAAATGAACAACCCAATTTAAAAAGAACATGTATTTCAATTACAGGGTTAATATTGAATTTCCCATATTCAGTATATGTGTGTGTGTCATTGTTATTTTTGGCACCATCTCCAGCCCACGCTGTCATGAGGAAATGGCTTCTCCTGAGCGATCCTGATGACTCCAGCTCAGGTGCCAAAGGTTATTTGAAAGTCAGCATGGTCATTGTAGGGACAGGCGATGAACCACCGGTACATGTACTGCCGTACACACCACCTCTTGAGTACAGCTCAGTATAGAAAGGAACAACATCATAATCCTTTCATTCTCCCTCTCCTCTCCTCTCCTCTCCGTAGACTGAGAAGAGGGAGAAGAACGAGGACCTGGATGACATAGAGAGCAACCTGCTGGTATCAGCTGGTGTCACATTGCGATGGGCCACACTGAACCTTAAAGTCTACCGTGCTGAAGATATGCCCCAAAGTGAAGACCCCACATTTTATCCAATCTCTCTAACTTCATTTGAACTTTTCCACATAAAAATGATCTTCTTTTGCAGTGGATGATGCGTTTGTTCAAATGGTCAAACAAGTTTTTGGAGCGGACGGAGATAAGAAAAACTTGGTGGATCCATTTTTGGAGATCAGCTTCGCTGGTAAAAAGGTACTAAAAGCTTTATTTTGACATTGTCTGCCCAGGCCCATGTCAACTGTTTATTGATGGTGATTTTGCCATTCCTGTTATAGCTCTGCACAAAAATTGTCGAAAAAAATGCAAACCCAGAGTGGAACCAAGTGATTAATCTCCAGGTCAAGGTATGACAGCATTATGATGTACCCCAAGATTTAAATATTTAAAGCAAACAACACACTTTTAACCACTTTTTTCTCCTAGTTTCCCTCAATGTGTGAGCAGATCAAGTTGACTGTTTTCGACTGGTGAGATCTGGATGCTTACAGGCAATAGACAGCTGCAGTTTGCATGTTTAATTCATGTTTGACATGAATGAACTCTCTGCAGGGATCGTCTCACCAAGAATGATGCCATTGGAACTACTTTTTTGAATCTGAGCAAAATTGCTTCATCTGGTGGTGAGATTGAAGGTGAAATGTTGTAATCAGCAATCATTTGTTGTAATCAGCTATTTAGTATTGTGATATTGCATTCTATTTAATTTAATTATATTGTACATGTTTTTTTCTGAACACAGACACACCTACTGAAAACAGCAACACGTTGCCATCCAAAAGTAAGAAATGTTCTTCATGTTTCCCATCCTGATCGATGTATCTATACTCACTCGTGGTCTGAGCAAGTCCCACTTCTTTGTGTTATAGTGAGTACAGCAGAATCGGAGGTTGGCTTTCTTCCGGCCTTTGGGCCTTGCTACGTCAACCTGTACGGTAGCCCCAGAGAATACACAGGCCTGCCTGACCCATATGAGGAGCTCAACTTTGGCAAGGTACTGTAAGACCATGTCAATACTCATGAGTCAACACTCGTGGTTTCTTATCATACTTTGGGCTGTTCTTAAAGTATGTTCAGCTCCTGATGATACAGTAATGGATGTTTCTAATGTATAGCTAAGTAAGCCCTGATGACATGCTGCTGTCATTATTGTAACAGAATGTTGTTTGCTTACGATAACTGGTGTATGACCTGTTCAGCTATTGACACATTTAAAGTTAGGTTATTTATGTGGTATTACATGGAGCAGATAGGGGTTAGGCATCTTGCTCAAGGATGCTTACTGATAAGCCAACTTTGGGGCTCGAACCCACAACCTTTCGGTTGGGAGTCAAACACCTACACCACTAGACTATCCTGCCCCCTTATTTTAAGTCGCTTTAGAAAAACGTCTGCTAAATGCTTTAAATATAAATGATACATTGTGTTTACTGTAGGGTGAAGGGGTAGCATACAGAGGGAGGGTCCTTATTGAACTATCTACTCAGCTTGATGGAAAAGCTGACAAGAAGGTGGAGGACATATCCAGCGATGACATCCTGGTGGCACAGGTATAGTTACAATTACATCAGTAATTATAGGCACTGTTGTTTACACCTCAACACCTCATGTTGGGAATTCCTCACTTAACATCAAATTTGATTAATGCTTTGCTGTGGCCCTGTTCCTTGGGAGCAGAAATACCAGAGGAGGAGGAAGTACTCGCTATGCGCTGTGTTCCACAGCGCCTGCATGCTCCAGGAGCCAGGCGAGCCCATCCAGTTTGAGGTCAGCATCGGTAACTATGGAAACAAGCTGGACTCCACCTGCAAGCCCCTGTCATCCACCACTCAGTACAGCTTCTCTGTGTTTGATGGTAAGGCATTGTAATGAGAGTTTGGGAACTCTCAGTTGAAAACTGTTGTCAGCCAGGTACAGAGCCGCTGGCCAATCAGTTTCCAGGTTGGTTGTTCTGATTAGTTGAAGGTGGTCCAGTCGTTTACTTATAGTTTGATTAACAGTTATTGGCACCACCATGGAGTGTACTGTAGTAGAGCGGAACAAATCATGGAGCTGGTAGGATGGTCTTACAAGGCTAACACTAAATACAAAAACACAAACAAAACCACTGTGAAGGACACAGAGATGATTCTAGCATAACCCACGTATTGTATTAGTATCAGTATCAGTATCAGTATCAGTATCAGTATCAGTATCAGGTAACCTGTGTACTGTACAGGTAGCAAGCAAGTTTAAAGTGTGTGGTTATTTATTCAGGTTGGGTTGCTGACGACTGGGTGCTATTATTCTATGTCTCATAGGTAATCACTACTATTACCTACCCTGGGCTGACACTAAACCAGTGGTGATCCTCCTCTCTTTCTGGGAAGACATCAGCCATCGGTTAGATGCTGTCAACATCCTTCTGTGTATTGTGGAGGAACTGGTGAGAACAGGCCACAGTAACCCACCGATGACACTGTGTGTCCACATGCCTCTGCACCGTACACTGCTCATTAAAATCTCTTCATCTGCCTGTGAAATGTTTTCCAGGAGTCCCACCTCACCTCTTTGAAAACAGCCATCTTGGCCAAAGTATCCGAGGCCCGTCTGAGAGAGATTTGGCTCAAGCTCATCAACCACATGATTGAGGACCTCAGCAGGTAAGACAAGACCTGCCATAAAGCAAGTATTTGTATAAATAACAACGTGTATCTAACATAAACTCTCTACGAAATGAAGTATGTGGACTATCGAAGGCTTTTGACAGTTTCCAGCTTCCAGTGCTGGAGGGCCAGGCCAACCTGACCACACTGGACCTGCAGATAAAGCAGCTACGAGACGCTGCCATAGCTTCCACCCAACAAATGGCTTGGCGCATGAGAGAAGAAGCCACTGACGTCCAGGCCACTGTTCCTGATATCGAAGACTGGGTGGACAGACTCAAGCAGCTGGCTGAGGAGGTCAGAAATGAAAACAATACCCAGAAGAAGTCTTTATGCTGTAGGGCAGGGGTTCTGAAACTGTAGGTTGGGACCCCACGAGGCGTAGCCGGATGACTTTAAGGGGAAAATAAGTATTGTATTTGTTTGTTTATTGGATTTTATTTATTAAAATGTTCATACATTTTAAGTGTTGTTTATATTTGACACTGTTTAGTTTATGCTACTATGTTATGCTATTAAAATCAGTGATTCATAGTTACACAGGGCATGGGGTCACCTTGACCATGTTGAATGTCCTAAAGACCTAGTAAACCATGCATCTATACTATCATTCAAATGCATCCGTCTCTGCTCTTATAGCCTCAAAACAGCATGCCAGACGTGGTTATCTGGATGCTGAGGGGAGAGAAGCGAGTGGCCTACGCTCGTGTCCCAGCCTACCGGATCCTCTGCTCCACCTTCAGTGAGCAGGCCTGTGGGAAGTACTGTGGGAAGACCCAGACCATCTTCATGCAGGTAGCGTTCCAGTCCAACACTCAGGACTCATTCAAGTCTCGAGAACCCATTCATTTGGAAGGTACACTCCTCGTCACATTACGACAAATTTCTACCCTACTTAGGTGTTAATATTTTGGAAAGCATTTGAGAATGGCGCATGCGAGCCTATGAGCTGGTTTCAGCCACACAAATTGGACATAAATCAAAGAATGTACCGTGTGTGCCATGAAGTAGGGTTATATTGTTCAACCTGTTCTCCAAAGTAAATTATTCTCACTTTTTAAAATAGCTAATTCTATGACAAGGTAATTGAATATACTACTATTGTTTTGTTATACCAGTACCCCATGGACAAAAACAAAGGCGTTAAGATCCCGGTCCAGCTGCGGGTCAACATGTGGCTCGGTCTCTCTACGCTTGAGAAGAAGTTCAACAGTTTTGCAGAGGGAACCTTTAGTGTATTTGCAGAAATGGTACTGTACAGTAGCGTCAACAAATATTGAGCTTTGCTTTGTTAAATAATATCTGTTGGATAAGGCTGTATGTTCAGGGCTTTTTCTGGGCTAAAAAGTCACGCTTTCTGAACAATGTCATACTAACACAAGCTTTCTATCGCTGCAGTATGAGAACCAGGCCCAAATGTTTGGAAAGTGGGGAACCACAGGTTTGGTCGGTCGACACAAGTTCTCAGATGTGACCGGGAAGGTGAAGTTAAAGCAGGAGCGCTTCCTGCCTCCGCGTGGATGGGAATGGGAAGGAGACTGGTTCGTCGACCCTGAGAGATGGTAGGTCCGATTTCTCCAAGGACCACATATAAACATAGTTGTTCATGACTCACAGCTTAATCTCAAGTAAAACTTCCTGTTATCATTAGTTATAATTGCTGTTTATGTTTCAAAGCTATCTCACTTTAACCCTAAATCATTGTTGTGGACTGGCCAAAGCTAGAAGATTGGAATTGGAACACAATTAAAGGAAATTAATTAGAATTTTGGCATTTAGCAGAGCGATGGTTCAGATCTCTTTCCCTCTCTGCCAGCCTCCAACTTGTATTTGTTGACATTCTTCCTCTGGATCTCATGTCCCCCACTGAAGTTTCTTCCAATTGTGTGTATTGTGTGTGTCTATTTTAATACAGCCTGTTGACAGAAGCAGATGCCGGACACACGGAATTCACCGATGAGGTATTTCAGAATGAGACACGTTTCCCTGGAGGAGACTGGAAGCCTGCTGCGGAGCCCTACACTGACGTGGTAAGACATACTCAGATGGTATAAGAAAAAGCTATCTGTTTAGGTTTGGAAACACAACTGTGTGTGTGGCTGTGGGGGAGTAGAGAGTAGAGAATGGTGAGAGCCTAGGAGAGCTGTAGGGTAGGAGTAGAGAGGAGTGCCAGCCACTCCAGCCAGTGGTAGTCTTCTGTGTATGTTATACATACAGTTTATTATATTGTACATTGTCCATCTGCATATATCAATTCATTCATTATTATTAACTCATTATTTAACCCTGTGCATCGTGTTTGTGTTACCATGTAGAATGGAGAAAAGGCTCAAAGCCCCTCAGAGTTTGAGTGTCCTCCTGGTTGGATCTGGGAGGATGAGTGGAGCTTTGACAGCAACAGGGCCGTGGATGAGAAAGGTAGATTCCAACCTGGAAGAAAATTATTCTTATTTAAATCTTTATTTAAATAAGAATTAGAAATATATTTATCCATATTGTTTAAACTTTTTCATAACGTTTGTGTGTGACAATTTTCCACTAGGCTGGGAGTATGGAGTCACCATTCCCCCTGATGATAAACCCAAATCCTGGGTCGCAGCTGAGAAGATGTATCATGTACACCGCAGGATGAGACTCATAAGACCCAGGAGGAAGACATCTGAAGCTGCAGGTGTTACTGAGGTGGGTTAAGGAGAAGAGATTACAGGTGGAATATTACTTTAGTAGTAGAGAGTCATTCTTCTTCTGCCCTGTCCTTGGCAGAGGCGAGATCCCGGAGAAGGCTGGGAATACTCCTCCTTGATTGGCTGGAAGTTCCACAGAAAGGTGCGCTCATCTGACACTTTCCGTCGCCGCCGCTGGAGAAGGAAGATGGCTCCGTCCGACTCCATCGGGGCCTCTGCGATCTTCAAACTGGAGGGAGCGCTGGTGAGCACCATACATTCTTTAAGGAATCATGAAAAACAAATATGGTGCATTATTAAATTAAGTTATTTTAGGGTTTGTGGGCCTCTGTTTATTTCCAAAAGTGAAGTAAAGCCATGTGATCTGAGTCATATCCTCTTTTTATTTTCCATGATCTTTATTATTATTATTATTATTATTATTATTATCTGATAATTCCTGTTAGCTAGTGGAATAGTGGAATAGCTATAACTTTTGTCCGTTGGAGGTTCGTCAAATGTTTAATTACATATATATTCTCATAGTTCTGTTCCAAAGTATTCCACTAAGCCACTGCTCTGTGTTTTGATGAAGGGAGTTGATGTTGATGAGAAGGCCACTAAAATGGATGCAGCCAAACTGTTTGGTGCCAACACACCCACTGTTTCCTGTCACTTCACCAGTAAGTTGTTAGTTACGTCAGGTCCATGCCCGCCCGTTGAAAATGATTAAAGACCCGGACTTTCTTGTAAATGGGTGTCTTCCTGTTTTACAGGCGTAATCAAGATAACCTCATTCCATTGGCTAATGAGTGATAAACAAGTAGAGCTTGTAAATGATGTGTTAAGTGGTGTGTGATGTTTTAAGATTTTTTTTTCATCCAGGGTCCTACATGTACCATTTGAGGGTATATGTTTACCAGGCGAGAAATCTCTGTGCCATGGACAAAGACAGCTTCTCAGGTTAAACAACTAAATACAATCTAAAATATTCAAATGTAGTTCAGGAAAATCCATTTTCAGAAAAGTTAATAAAATGTACATTTACATTTACAGCATTTTATCCAAAGCGACTTACAATTGCCGTAGTACATTTGTCAATAGTTGAACTGGTTAACCTTTAGTAAAAAAATGTTTTAGTACATAACTCGAAAGTTATTGCCTCAAACAGTCAATAATTTCGAACAGCCTAAATTCCGGTAAAGTGCTTCATATGAAATACTGCACATCTGTGCTTCGTACATACCCTGCCTCTAAATTATAATAACATCCCTGTCTCCTCCAGATCCTTACGCCCACGTGTCTTTTCTACACATCAGTAAGACCACTGAGGTGGTAAGGGCCACTCTGAACCCCACATGGGATCAGACTCTAATTTTTGAGGACATTGAAATGTATGGAGACCCCCTGACCATCGGCCACAACCCTCCTGATGTGGTCCTGGAGCTGTATGACAGCGATCAAGTTGTATGTGTATATTACCTGTAGTGTTTTATCACAGTGTTTGTACAATAGACTTTGTGCACTAAGGCTTGGTGCTGTGATTTGTGTCCCAGGGTAAAGATGAGCCCATGGGTCGCTGTATATGCCCCCCCATAGTGAATCTGAACCCCAGTGTTGCTGTCAACCCTATGTTGCTGTGGTTCCCAGTGACCAAGAAGGGCCACAGTGCTGGGGAAATACTGGTGACTGCTGAGCTTTTGCTTAAGGACAAGGTAAAGAAAACAACTGGGTATTAGTTATTATTCCTGGCCCACTGTTTTTGCCAAAGAGAACATGGTGTTTATGAATTTACAGAAAAAGTACTAAGTGTGAAAAGAAGGTTGAACCTAAATGAACCTAAATATACAGTTGATGATAGAGAGTACATTTATCGTTAGTGGTTGATGTCAAACTGAGGACATTGTTGGCCATCTGCTTCCAGGTCAATGAGGGAAACATTCCCTTGTTACCGCCCAGACGAGGTGAGAAGTTGTATATGGTTCCCCAGGGGATCAGGCCTGTTGTGCAGCTTACTGCGATTGAGGTACGAGATCCAATAATCCAGGTTTTTCTTTTCAAAAGACATGATCAGACAACACCAGTCACACCCAGCCCTAACATATCTGCTGAGTGAGAGATACATATTCTGTTGTCGAGACCTGTTCTGTTGTCGAGACCTGTTCTGTTGTCTCTGCACTACATTTGCACTGTGTTTCCTGTGTCTGTGTGCGTGCGTCCTGTGTCTGTGTGACCCAGATCTTGACATGGGGTCTGAGGAACATGAAGCCCTATCAGCTGGCCACCGTCACATCCCCCAGTCTGATAGTGGAAATTGGCGGTGAGATTGTTCAAACTGCTGTGATAAAGAACTTCAAAAAGAACCCGAACTTCCCTGGATCGGTGCTCCTTCTCAAAGTGGTACTATCCCCAAGCCTTATTAAGCCATGTTAGAGGGACACTCCTCTGTTTGTATTCAGAATTACTCTTGTGGTTAAAACAAGCTTTAAAATAAAAATTGTATTGGTTTCTTAGCAACTACATTGAAAATGTTATGTTAGAGATTCAGGTTTTGGTGCTCTGAGACTGGTGCTCTCCCATGCTTACTGAGTGCTGAGTGGCTGGCACTCCTCTCTGCTTCTCCCCCTACAGGACACATAGGCTCACACAGCTCTGTACCCCTCCCCAAGTGCAAGTTGTGATCACAGTTGTGTTTTAAACATAAAAACAGTGAGCTAAGCTAGAAATGTGTAGTTCTGAGTGTGCTTACTGTACAAAAAATAAATCGTAAGGGACAATCGAGGAGTGTACCTTTAATGGAACTGTAATCTGATACCTTTTCTTGTTACGCATCTAGATGTTTTATTCTCATCCACATGGATTGTTCTTGTTTTGTCTTCATTACCTAGCTCCTCCCCAAAGAGGAGATATACACACCTCCTATAGTGCTGAAGGTAATAGATCATCGACCCTTTGGTCGCAAACCTGTGGTGGGTCAGTGCACTGTTGACTCCCTGGAGGAGTTCCGCTGTGACCCGTATCACATCAACAGTGATGTGGTCATGTCTGCTAAAGGTATATATGTTTAAGCAGTACACACATATACAGTATACAGACACTTAAACAGTACCAAGCTCACACATATTGACGTCTACAGTATTCACCACATCTAATTTTTGTGTGTTCTTTAGTGGAAATGATGTCAGCTGCCCACAGGGACATTGTCATAAACATTGAAGAGACACCCATTCTTAAAACAGAGGTAAATAATTTAATCATCACATACAGTAAGCGGTCTAAATCACAATGTCTTACTTTTTCTTCTTCTTGTTTTATTAACACATACTTTGCATTTCCCCTCACTGTACGCAGCTGCACACAGAAAAAGTGAGTAATTTTGATTCTTAGATACTGGATTCTTGAAAAAAAAGGACTAAATGTATCATCTTTCTTAGGCAGAGGAAGCAGTGGATTGGTGGAGTAAGTTCTATGCTTCTGTTGGAGAACTGGAAAAGTGTGGCCCTTACCTCAAAAAAGGATATGACACCTTACAGGTTAGGGTTTGTCCTCGCAGTTCTCCAAAACAAATGTTATGAAGTGAATTAGTTAGTATGTTAGTATTAGTATGTTATAAAGTGTATCCAACGTTAATAGGATTATTTGAACCTTTAAATGTTCCACTATTTGAGTTACTTATGTGTTTTTGTTTTTCTAGGTGTATAACTGTGAGCTGGAGGATGTTCCAGATTTCAGGGGCCTAACTGATTTTTGCAGCACCTTCAAACTGCATCGAGGGAAGATGGAGGAGGAGGAAGACGATCCTTCGGTGGTCGGAGAGTTCAAGGTGAAGAATACAGAGTAGTATTAAATCTTCTCTAACATAATAACATGGACAGCCCACATTATTTGTATACAGTATCTTGATGGGACAGCTAGTGCTATTCTTGTTTCTAGCCTTTTTCTGCCCTCTGGTGATGTTTGTATGAATTACCACCAACCCATTTACTCACCAAATACAATAAGTGTACAGGGATTTATTTTGGTGTAAGAAGAACGTTGCAAAAATATATTTCACATGAACCACATATGAAAAAGAGATTTTTGTAGATACAAAAAGTCGAGTAAACACCAGATAATAATAAATACACAGGGGTTACAATGTGGAAACAACAGTTGGAAGGACAAAGTAGATCAGCAGTGGAATTAGAGATCCCAGATGCATGCACGATGTGTGGGTAGACTCGTTATTGTTATATCGCATTATATCAGACACGTGGTGAACGCAACTGGCACTAGCTAAAGAAGAAAAACACTGGAACTGTCAAATAACAATGTAAACTGTGTTTTATTTAAACGCATACAGGGATCCTTCCGGATCTATCCACTCTCTGACGACCCAGGGGTCCCCTCTCCACCACGACAATTTAGAGAGCTTCCTGAAAGCAGACCCCAGGAGTGTTTGGTCAGAATCTATGTAGTCCGCTGTATTGACTTGCAGCCAAAAGATAACAACGGCTTGGTGGGTCTTCTTTACAGTTCAAATACACTTTTTGATTGGATTTTTGATTTGTCACATTCCCATTTATGCTACCAGATCATATAGAATGATAGAAAGATGTTATAGGATGTATCGATAATATTTTTTTATACTTTTGTGCTTCCATTTCAGTGTGATCCATACATTAAGATTACGTTGGGAAGAAAAACGGTTGATGACAGGGATCATTACAAACCCAACACTCTGAATCCAGAGTTTGGCAGGTGAAAGAATCCACCTCATATTTTGATAAGTATTCAAGTTTTTTTCTCTCTATCTCAAACACATCAGCCTTTTTTGCAGAGTTTGGCTTGGAAATGTGAGCAAACTTAACTGTGTCTGATGTTGTCTATGCTTTTTGGCCAGGATGTTTGAGCTGTCGTGCTTCCTGCCTCAAGACAAGGACCTCAAGATTTCTGTGTACGACTTTGACCTACTGACCCGGGATGAAAAAGTGGGCGAGACTGTCATTGACTTGGAGAACAGACTCCTCTCTCGTTTCAACTCCTACTGTGGACTGCCACAGTCTTATTGCATGTAAGTATTTACTGCATACTGTATGAATATACAGTACACATACTATACACTAGTATACTTTGACTTCTGAAGCCAGATGTCTTGACTTGTTGAATAAAGATGAGTATATGACATATACCGTAGTCAGGCCAATTTATCCAGAGGTCCGTAGGGGAAAATTTAAGTCCAACCTTTCAAAACTTTTTCAGTTCAGGAACCAACCAGTGGAGGGACCAACTGAAGCCTTCTCAGATTCTCCAGAACCTGGCCAGGCTGAGAGGCATCGCGCTGCCACAGACAGCGGCAGACGGCAACTCGCTAGCATTTGCAGGAAAGCAATATAACCTGCAAGAGTTTGGTATGACCATTTTCTAATGGTCTTCCTTTTGTCGTTGATAATTGATTTGTAATAGTTTCAAAATAGGATTTTATGTAAGCGTAAAGTAAACTACAGTTGTGGTATTTTTTCTTTTTGTGCCTGACCTGCTGTGCTCTATGCAGAGGCTAACAAAGTCATCCACCAGCACCTAGGCCCAGCAAGAGAAAGGCTGGCCCTGCATGTCCTCAGAAACCAGGGTTTGGTACCAGAGAATGTGGAGACCAGAACCCTGTGCAGCTCCTATCAACCAACACTATCCCAGGTCAGAGTTCTAAAGTTAGTCATGCTGCTGCAGAATTAGTGGAGTTACATACTTGTATGTGCTTGATAAATTGTATATATAACATATAACATTATTATTATACTAAAGAGTGCATTACATTTTTCTCAAAATGTAGGGAAGAATTCAAATGTGGGTGGACATCTTCCCCAAGAACTTAGGCCTGGCAGGACCTCCGTGTGACATCACCCCACGCAAAGCCAAGCGGTAGGAGCCCACTGACAGTACAGTGATGAAATTGTGCACGAAATAATGCATGTAATGATAACATGTGATGTATTGGTAACAGGTACGGCTTGCGAGCCATCGTTTGGAACACAACCGATGTCATACTGGATGAAACGAGCATCACTGGAGAAAATATGAGTGACATCTATGTAAAAGGGTACACACATTGTGTTGTAGACCTTCATGTTAATCCAAATATGTACTGTATCAAATGGGATTGTACATGTGTCATATTTCTCAGATGGATGCAAGGCATGGAAGAAGACAAGCAGAAGACTGACGTCCATTATAGATCCTTGGACGGAGATGGAAATTTCAACTGGAGGTTCATCTTTGGGTTTGACTATTTGCCTGCAGAGCAACTCTGTCTTGTGTCGAGGAAAGTGAGTGTCATGGTGGAACAGGGCCTCAGAATCAAATGCCAATAGTTTAACACTGTTGATTATCTGTTGCAGAAAGATCAAATAAATATCACATATATATATATAGAGATTATCCTTTTACAGGAGCACTTTTGGAATCTGGACAAATCTGAATTTAGGATACCCCCTAAATTGATCATCCAGATATGGGACAACGACAAATTCTCCCTAGATGACTATTTAGGTAAGGAGCCACAGTAATCTTTTAACACAAATGTATTTAAACAGACTTTAATATAATCTAAGAAGTGGATTTCAAAAATGTGTTACTTATCCATAATGCTGCATAATACAGGTACAGTTGAACTGGACCTGCTCCACCTAATTCCCCCTGCAAAAAGCCCAGAGAAATGCAGTCCGAAGATGTTACCTGGAATGCCAGGTTCAACCCTATCCAAAGGCCCTCTGCCCAACTCCCTGTTTTCCCAGAAGTCTGTACGGGGCTGGTGGCCTTGCATGATTGAGCAGGATGGACAGCTGGTGCTTGGTGTATGTTGAAATTTACATTGCAGCCTCTATAAAGGTTCTGTTCTTGCAGTTTATGTTTTTGACAGCATTTTACTATTTTACAGGGGAAGGTAGAGATGACCTTGGAAATAGTGGATGAGAAAGAAGTGGATGAGAGACCAGCAGGGAAAGGGAGAGATGAGCCCAACATGAATCCAAAACTAGACCCACCCAAGTAAGAAAATAGTAGCATAAAGGCCTATAACTGATTGTTTTGCAGTACAGCACATGCAAACAATTTTCTGCATTGTTTTATTTATTTTATTTTTTACCATTCAACAGTCGTCCTGACACGTCCTTCTTCTGGTTCATGAGCCCCTGCAAGACAATGAAATTCATTGTTTGGCGCAGATTCAAATGGATTTTTATTGGTGCGATTGTCCTTCTGCTGGTGATATTGTTCTTAGGGATCCTGCTCTACTCTCTCCCTGTAAGATATTTACCTTTATAATATGTTGAGTTATCTTTTGTAAACCAGTTTGTTCTTGCAGTGCATGTGTTATACAGTGTATGCTATGAGAAATGTAATGTCCATTCAGTGCACTGTGATTGATTTGTTTTAAAGGTAGTGATCTTTATGACATTCAGTAAATTCATTCTTTCATTCACAGAACTACATCTCAATGAAGATTGTGAAGCCACTCCAATAAAAGGAACTTTAGTCAGTCACCAGTACACTGCCCCTTGAAAGTACGCAATGATTGCATTTTGCCTACTGAACAGTAGGCATTGTACAGTATTTGTACTATACCAGGGATTTTCAAAGTCTGAGACTGTGGGCCTCCCCTTTGGAAAAAGGCACCCCTCACCCCCCACTTTAGTTTACTTGCTTAATTTTGCTCAATTCCTGGATGCCTATGGGATCATGAATACAGCAGTTACTTGATCACATAGACACTCAACAATTGAGCCAGGATATTGCTATTGCTGTTTGACATAACTTCAGATTACACCAAATACATAAAAAAAGGTCTGTCCTAAGGCATTTATTAGTTTTCGACTCTGGGAAAGTAGGAACAACTGTAAAATTCCTCAAAACGACTGTATCTCTTTAACCAAATCACACACATTTAGGCTAATGTACGTAATCACCTTTTGATAACTAATGTAATAAATAATGTCATATTATTTTCACTTCTATTCACTGAGCTTACACTGAAACAGAGCTCACCCTGAAACAGTTTGAAGCCCCCCTGGGGAGGCCCCCCAATAGGGTCTACTATACATTGACAGTACACACATACCGAATAACAGCTACTATAGAATTCCGACAGTGTGTACCATAGACTTCCATCTATAAATATTGTATCAATCTTGCCCAATCACTGCTGTAGGTATTTTTTGCACTCTCTGAATTGTATTACTGTATTTAATCTTCCTTTGTGTTGTTCCTTTATCACACATCTTTTTTCAAATTTGCAATAAAGTCACAATTTGTGGAAATGTTTATGAATAATAATATACTTTGCTTGTTTGTACTGTAATGTACTGCTTGGTCCTGATTTATTTTTCAAAACTCAAATACTGGATACATGTTATGTTAGTTCAGCAGCACAGTAGTGAAAGAATAAAGATAATAATCACTTATTCCAAGTGTTTTTTTAACGTATTAACCATGGAACCACCATAGACAGAACCACCCACTGAAAAAGGCCAATATTTTTTTTCCTCTTGAACTTTTGCACGACAGTAAACTCATTTTCGATGTAGTTGCTAAGATACCTACTTATGATCCCACCCATCCGGTGAAAGAAAACATTTTGATTGGTCACTCCTTCCTTGCCGTCAACACATTAAAGCACCGACGAACGAATTGAAAGTACAACAATACCAAACACATTTGGAGAGATGCCGTAACGATAATACAGTTTCAGTAGAAACAGATAAAAATGTAATGAATCCAATTTAGACGTCTTTAAGCATGTTTATAAGTTGCATTCATGTGTAATAGTGCAGTCCTGGTAGTCTGATCGGTTTCAATTAGTGCTATCAGCACCATGTTAAGCTAGCTAGCATTAGCTAACGTTGATGTTTGCACCAAATTAAACAAGCGGACATTCTTACTTATGTTGCAAACATTCTAGTAGTTTGTTGGATGCTAAATTAATTGCCTCAACGAATGTGGATAAATTGTCTGTCGCAGTTGAAGTCTTCATGCTGTTAAGGTAATGATGGTAATATCTTTGTTTGCGTTAGGTAACTTCAGCTACCTTGCGGTATATTAGCCGTGTGAAGCCTGCCAGCAGCAGCTTGGCGTTTTCGGGAGCTCTTTTGTTTGACGATGTGCATGCTATTATCGTGCTTATTTGTACACTGTTACATAAATACGGCGATACAGAGAAGTTAGGAAACAATTGAAGCCACGTCTCACTGTAGTTAGACATCCCTGGGATGACTGTGGAGAAAACAGGACCACATATAAAAGAGGGAGCTAACGAAGTCTATAAACACCTTTAATCTGTCAAACATGCATTTGGCTTCTACTGAATTCTACTTACTGTTTAAAAGGTATCTTGTATAACGCCTTGGTCCACTATTCTGGCTAATTCTAAAATTTGAATCACAAATCTTAAGCCACTAATGATGAAAACCACTGGGCATGTCTAAAGCCAGTTGGTCCATGAACGCCTCACTACTGTAATTGTACCATACAATCAGTGCATTGCACAACAGCTGGGAAAACAGGTTTTTATCCATCACTCCATGACCTAATCGCACAAGAAACTTATATGAAACTTTTTTGTTTCTTTTCCAGGCTTTGTTGAATTATTCACATTTGCTCTAACCTGTTAAAGATGGATGATGTCATGGATTCTCAAAGAAGGTATTCAGCAGGCTGATGAGCAGCATGTTATGTTCCCATGGCTTTATTGTGTGTGTGTGTGTGTGTGTGTGTGTGTGTGTGTGTGTCTGTCATTGTGCAATAAATACAGCTTTGGCAGTAAATTGTAGCCTTACTGAGAGCATGCTGAAATAACCACACATAAAACACAGTGACTTTAATCAAATAGAAAAAAAGTTGACCCCTCCTGACAACTTGTTTTGTTGCTGTTCTCCAGTGACACTGCGGAAGTCACTTCAGAAGATGCCAAGAATGAGGCTGTTGATAGTAATGATGACTTTGATGGACACAACAAGCTGGAAATAAAAAAGGATTGTGTAATGGAGAGTATACACCATGAACAGGAGTCTCAACTTTGCATTGAGTGTGGAACTGCAAGTGGACAGGATGAGTCAGGTGTCACCGGCAACAGAAATAAGACTGCTCAGACGCACTGTTCCAATTGTCAGAAATCCCCCGATCCCAAGCCTGTCCAAACAGCCTGTGAAGCTGCACACTCTTCCACCCCCAAACTTACCCTTTGTCTCAGTCATAGCCCTAATAAAGCTGGAGAGACTCCCAGTGACGTGGAGATGCTGAGTCCGGACAGTCCCACATGTAAACCTCCGCTGGCCCAAGACGGTGCGTCCCGGGACCAGCGTCCTGCTAGTGGCTACATTGGCTTGTCAAAGTCTTCAGGACAGGAATATAGGCAGCTTGTCAAAGACTCTGACTCTTTAAGACTGGCAAAGGATGGAGCCCAGTCGATTACCATGGTAACAGAAGATGCTGATAAGCCAGAGTGTAGTGGATCGTCCGATATCAATCAAGAGTCTGTTGGAAGCCAACTAGGGGCTGCTAACGAGAGGTGAATATTAAGCCAGCTATCAATCATTACCTAACATTCATATATGACTTTCTATTCTACTGTAAGCTAGCTATAGTTCGTAAATCCAGTGGTGCATCATCTTCTCTGTAATGCTAAAGCGCAGCTGTGCTTTCCACGCCCATCATGTCTAGCACACCAGTGGGTTTTACCAGTAGCTCCCTTCCGACCCACACTGTGAAAACCCCTTTAGTACACTAATCCCATGTGCTGTTTGGCCGGTACAGTGTTCCTCCCCTATTGGACGACATGGATAGACGATGGCTGGGGACACCCATTGACGAGCTGAACAGAATGCCTCAGTGTGCTCCTCCTCTGTCTCATCTGAAGGTGGCGCCCAATCACACGATCACAATCAGGGTAGGTTAATCTGCCATGTGTTCAGGACAACTGAAGGGTAGCATAAAAGGGTCCTGTATGCTGGGTGGTCTTCCGTGTCTTTTTCTGTTCATATATTGCTATAGATAACGGGAAAACAAACGGGCAGGAAAGAGAAAAGCAGTCCTCGAGCCCCTTAGCGCCTCCTGTCAGTTAAACTCCTATCAGACAAAGTCCTCACCTGCCTGTCCCATAGGAGCACTGTCGCTACAACTGCCTCCAGCCCTACATCTCATTGTAGTTCTTCTCCCCCCCACCAACCATAAATCACTGGAAAGGAGATTTTAGACCAATTATGCACGTCTTGATTTGACAGGAGCAGGATTTTTGGTAGTTTAATCAGCCACCTATGCTCAAAGAAGTCTAATTAAGCTGCCCTTTTGAAAAGCAAGGGGACAGTGTTGTATGCTAATTAATTTTTGTTGACATCTGAAATTTGACAGGGTACCAAATTCCGCAGCACCTTGTGTCAAACACCAGTGGTTATTAAAGAACTGAAGAAGTTTTTGTTGCAATTTAAAGTCTAAAAACATTCACTGTCAAACGCATTTGTTTTGTGGTTACAGACAGATCTTCTCAGAGAAGGAGAATTCCCTGTTCCGTACCCCACTAAGTTCAAGGAAGCCTGGGATGATGTGTCTGTGAAGATGCCCTGCTCTGAGAAGAACCTCTTTCCATTGGAAACTGAGGTACACCATCCACATGTAGAAGTGTGGCTATATCAAGTGAGGGTTCATTGGTGCATTTGGAAATTCCTCACTATTGTGTTGTGCAGGAAGGAAGTGGTGTGCAGAGCCGATGGGAGCTGATCCGCACAGCTTTGGAGGGAGAGTTCAAGAGTTCACTGGATGTGAGGGTAAGGCCTCAGCTGGGTAGGCCAGGGCTGGGTTTGACCAAATACAGTGTTTTTAGTTGGGTCTCACAGGGCATAGAAAAATACATGTCATGATCTTATGGGGATAAGATCATGACATGTAAATGTAAATTTTTTTATAAGAGGTAATTTGCTGTGCAGTGTGTTCTGTTCACTGGAGTAGATTTAGCCTGAAGAAGCAAAACTAATTCCATAACAGCCACTAGATGGCATTGTTTGAAAAAAATCAATGTTCGTAGAGGCAAATGTATAATGCCTGTCATTATCTTGCTATAATGAAAGAAAAACTATAAAATGTACTTTTACTAAATACATAAAAAAAGAAGCATTTTATAAATGTGATATTATAACTAAATAGATCTGTCTTTATACAGGATGCAATACTGAGGTACAACACAGGCCATGCAAAGAAATGGGACTTCACAGCCCTCAATCTTCTTTGCACAGAGGTAGGCTATGCATACACAGGTACCAATTGGTCTAAACAGAATTACATTGATTACCAGAACGTAATAAATATCATGCCTTGTAACAAGTGTTCCTGTTACATATGCACCCATTGTATTTATTTGTATGGCGTTACCTTTCTTTGACTCAGAGAAAGTCTCATAAACCCTTTCCATGTAAGATCGTGGTTGTTGATGAATGTATTGCAGAGTGGGTATTTGTAACATTGGCGGGCGCACCTTTTTTAAATACACTACATAACTATAAAACCACCTCCTGATTGAACTGCAACCACTTGAGTGCATCATACACGCTGGCAGTCTGTCCCTCATCTCACCATGACTACCACCTAATGAGGAGCTAATGCTAGCGTCGTGTTGTCACGGAGAGGGGAGCTTGCTGTTCGGCAGTCGACTGCGAATCCTCCCCTTCTGGTACCTGAGGCGCTCACAGGGAACACGTGTGTGTATTTGTGTGGCATTCAGTTAGAATGGACGGGCACAGAGCGCGGCGGCGGCAGCTGTTTCAGATGAACCAGGGGAATGCCTGCCGCTCTTCGTGTCTCTCTGGCTCACTCTGCCCCTGTCTATCCTCAACATTCACCATCTTTTGTTTACGCTGTTAGGAACCGTAATTAAATAGCTGTAGTCAGCTGAAGTTCTGTCTTCTTCCCCGTGAGATCTTTTTCCTGTTAATTAGCTCCTTGAGTTTTCTTATAAGAAAATGTCTGTGAAATTTTGTTTATGATATTATTTTTGTGGCCGTAACAAATGTATCCCTCCTCCCGTGTGTTTTTTTTTTTTTGTTTTGTTATTTGCTATAGTGAGATCATTGTCTGGGTTAAGGATGCAGAAATGATTCTTTCACCGGAGCTCTTTAACCCTAAATCAGTTGCACTCAGTTCAACTCTCTGCACAGGATTTTAAAGTCAAGGGTACGTGCCTGAGGGGGACTGCGTTCTACTGAGAGATTCATACTTCAGGCCAGAGTGCCTTTCGTCCCCTATCTTTTCTTATTACTGCACACTTCGGTCTCTCTTTCTTTTATCTGAAATAATTTCTTAGAGTGAGTTCAGTGAGCTCAGTAGATCAATAGCTACCCTGGCTATTTTACAGCTCAATTTAATTAAAAGAATGCATAGTAAGCCCCTTTCCAGTAGAGTGGTGTGTCTTGCATCAGCAAGTCAAACTGTCCACTCATGGCTATGAGAAATGTGTTTCCCCCATACTCATCTCTCTCACTGTCGAGTGAGAGACTGATGCCGATAGAGGAATGAGAGGTCAAGGTTCAATATGTCAACACCCATTACCAAGGGCACATTTGTGCAGTTGTTACTGTATAGGGGCAAACTTGCTATTTCGATAAAAAGACAAAATAAACTCTCTTACAATTTAGAGAAATGGCACATTCTCGGCTGCAATCATCCTATTTGAAATATTTGGAATATATCAAGAATCCTTCAAAAACATGTGCACACATCCAACATAACCAGCAGTTGTTCTGGGATGGATGGCTTAATTCATTTGTAAACCCTAATGTGTTTGATCGTGTGCATTCTCGTCTGTACACTTTTAACATTCATTGAAACCGTCCTCCACCTTTTTTCTATACTTTTACAATGTGTCACTCTTGCAACTTGTTACTATCTATAAACAGGTATGAGCTGGGCTGGGCCTGCTCAACCCACCCCCATGATCCATTACTCCCAGAGGAGCACTTTATGATGTCTGCCAGCTCATTACTTCTGACAGATTTGAGTCAGGACTGCTCTGCTGCCCAATAAATGCTTCTAGCCAAATTATCCACCAAAGGCTTCCTGTTTGAAGTGAAGCAGCCCTGCCTTCCTATCCCTGTCCACAATTGGTCATTTGCATTAGTTTCAGAGGAACCATTTAATCAGAGGAGCTCCCCTGCTAACCTTGAATGAGCCCGGTGATTGATGAGACTGACATTCACAGCCAATATAGAGAGCGTTGTGAGAGATTGCGTTGTAAATCTGGTTCTATGATGGAATAACTGGGTGTTTATTTTAGAGGGAATCGCAGATGGCTGCTGAGCTAAGCTATAGGCTGCAGTATGGATGTCCCGACCATGGCAGCTTCGTTCGGAGATTAATGTCGGGTTGGCCTGGCTACGCATTCTGTGTCGTGACTTGTTATGTTTGAGCATGGTGCTTGGGTGTATTGATACCGCACCAGTGGGACTTCCTGTGAACATCTAATAAACTTCCCCAACCTTTCCTGACCATTACTTCTGCCTTAGTGGACGATATGAGGCAACTGAGGCATCATATCTGATATTGGAGCCCTCGTAATATTGGATTATCCCAACAGTTCTGCTGTCCATTTATAGTTTGCATCAGTGGCTCAGAGGCGTTTTTGTCTAGCAAAAGCCTCTGTAGGACACATGTAGATGTTTCAAAATATTTCCTGTTGTCTCCTCAGAAGAATATTTGGGCTAAATGTCACAAAAAACATATTGGCACAATTGTGCTAAAAATTTTCGTCATTTCCCTAGAGATGTAATCTGTCCCTCTGGTGCGTCTGAGTAATAGTCTGGAGTTGGCTCCCCTGCGGTGGCCCATTTTAAAATGTGTTTTGCCTGTCTGCTCCTCTTCTATTCTTCTTCCTTTCCTTTTTCTATTCCTCATTTATTCCTCCTCCCCAGTATCTTGAGCATTGTGAGGCCCAACAGCTGTTCCAGGGCGTTCTCCCAGCCATGGTCAAGTTGGCACTGAGTGCCCCTCGGATCTGTACACTGGTAAGTCCAGGTTTGTCTGTGTAAGGACTATTTGGGGTATGGAGTGAACAACAAAGCATGGGATGAAAGGGCTAAATTACCTAACTTGTAACTGTACTAGATACTCCATCGTCTGCTATCGACATGCATACGTATATGCAGTAGGGTCCACATTGAAAAACCTGGAAACGATTGGAACGTTTGAGGATTCAGAAACACAACTTGAAGACCAAGGAGTCCTGACTCTCATGGATAGACCTCAACCCCATTGAACATTTATGGGGGCACTGAGAAAGCCAAGCATTCTGTGACATCACATGAAGCTCATTGGAACATTGTCAAATCATGCTGGGGCATCAGGTTTTGCACCCAACTTGTGGAGTGCCATGCTCTAGTGCATGCTGGTATTAAAGCAAAAGGGGGACACACCACATACTAAGATATTCTGACATTCATTTACTTTTTTCAAAGGTTTCACTCAAATTGATAAGCTTATATTATAATTTGTATTGAAAAAAATACAATTTCAATCAAAACAAATGCAAACCAGAAGTATCTTGACTATTGGTCTCAGACTTTTGGACGCCACTGTACATACATAAACGGTCTAAATAAAAATGTGTTTTATATGTATTTTATATAACTGGTTATAACCATTAAAGGGCATACTGAGACAGAATTTGGGTTCTATTTGTTAAAATTCTAGACATTATAACAGCATAATTTAATTGAATCATATCATCATACAATTATAATTTAATACTACACCTTAGTTCACCACTAAATATATTATATAGAAGTAAAGTAGCACTAGCAATGTGAAGGGAGAAGTTCAGAGAACAGTTGAAAATGAGAATTGAACAGTTCTGTAAGACGGTAAGAATTACAAGCGTTAAAAACGACAATTAGATGTTGGATGTTCTGCAGGATCTACTTGTAAGCTGTAGCTGGTCTCTCTAACT
>JAOEHI010000007.1:3460357-3502853 GCA_025447815.1 Percopsis transmontana | reverse complement strand
CAATTACTCACTGTAAGTTGCTTTGGATAAAAAGTGTCTGCTAAATGACCTGATTGTAATTGTAACAACACACACACGCACACACACAGACACACATACATATATAGTATATAGTGGTAATTTGATTTATAATTTGATGTAATATGACCCTATTCTGTGTAAAGCAAGGACATTAATAAAATGTCTGCATCTTCTTACATTCTATTTTAAATTTAATTTCCAATTATTCCTGCAGAGGGCAGTACACCCCACATGATCACCAAGAGTGCAACCTCTCCTTCTGTTCAGTCTCTGTGTGTGTGTGTGCATGAATGAATTACACTGTGTATGTGTGCGTATATGCGTGCGCATATGTGTGGGCCCGATGCAGGTTCACGCATGGCAGGCGACTTTCCCTTGATCGCTCACATATGCAGCGATAATTAGAGCGATGTTTTACCTCCCTCATTACAGGAAGTTCTGCTGAGGCTCAAGACAAAGCAGAACGTGATTCCTGCCTTCACGACTATTCCACTTCGTTCTACCGTATCTCTCTCTCTCTCTCTCTCTCTCTCTCTCTCTCTCTCTCTCTCTCTCTCTCTCTCTCTCTCTCTCTCTCTCTCTTCCCCTCACTGCCCAATGTAGAACGTCTCCACATCAAAGGGGGGTGTAGGCCAGCACTAATCCGCAAATAATGACAGCTAGGCGGGCAGACCAGGCAACGCATAGGCTATCCTCCTCCAGTGCCTTCGTGATAATCCATGGCACAGGGCAAACTCTGGACCGTGGTGGAACATCTGTCGACACAGAGAATGGCCATTGGAATGAAGAAGTCTAAAGATAATTTAGATGGTGACATTATATTGTTCTCCCTCTGTAAGGAGGTAGAGATGTGAGAAATGTGTACTGCGAGAATAATATTAATAATAATATTATCCTACTCATCTTCTATAGGTTTACTGTATTATTGTCTATGGAGTGGTCACCCTCTAGTGGTGAGGCAGTGCACATGCATCCACACAAACTTATACTCAGTCACTCAGTCACTTACACACTCACACACATTTACATACAATCACCACCCCTTCACACATACCTACAGGCCCCAGACTCACCTGCACCTTTGTTTGGACCTACTCTTCCTGTCCGAGGGGCCTATGTTGTTTAAATACAATGGGGTCAGATGAATCACGGCACCTGTCAGAAAGATACTCCATCTTTGTGACAGAGATTGACAAACAAACACTAAAAACTTTTTTTTTGGTTTACTACCATCCAAGCCCTGTCATGTATCCATTGTTATTGTCATTTATCCATTACAGTTAATTTATTAATTTCTTTATACATAATCTCTGATAATGGTTTGTTTTATCATCAAGGAGTTAATATCTGATAACTTTAAATATATTAGAAATATACTATATGATGCAGTATACTAGTGTGGAAAATTTGTTATTTGAGATTCATATGGCCACAATTCAGCTTTAAAGATGAACATTAGCAGAAGAACTGTTACTTTTGGATAGACAAAGCCTATAGTGTCTGAATTGTTCACTGCAATCTTCATAACAACAGCTGTTATCCCGTTTTTCAAACACTATCTGTTATTTTAAAATAAATGTTAACTTTCATTACCTATATAAAAATTGTTCTTTGTCAAAGGCTTTTGCGTTTTTATATTTGTCACACCTAAACACTTCTTGTTTTTTACATCCTGACTTGTTTCAATGTTTCTGCTTAATTAAAACGATTTTATAAAAAACCTTTACTAAACATTTTGAAGCCGCAGTCAAATTATAAAGATCTACAGTCATAGAGTGTGCAAATTGCAAGCATCTTGTTAGCTTTTCAGTATATTCCAGTTATTTACTTGATAAGACTCCAACTGTAGACAGAATACATTTTCATTGCATTTTAATTTAATTCTGCTAAACATTCCACCTACCAAACCAGCAATAAAGGGATAACCCTTTATTGCAGTTGTATTGTTTAAAAGAAAAACAAAATAAACACAACTGCTGCTGATACTGTAGTCAATCCCAGGATTCTGAACACATACTGTAGGCCTACTCTTCTCACTTGTTAATCTCCCAGTGAACTTAACAGAGTGAGCCATCTCTTTCACCCTGTCGTAAAATCAAAGGGTAACGGTGTTCAGCTGAAAGTCTTCCAGATATCAAGTCCCAATAGCAGGTCTATGTGACATGCCGGTGATTGAGGGAAGGGACTCACTCTGGGAATGTCAGCTTTGTCAGCGTCAGACAATACAAGTCCCTCACCCTACCTGCTCCAACCACAGTCCTCATTACACACTGCATTACACTGTCGACAGGAGAGTGACTTTATCTGTCTATTGTTACCTTAGTATTTTACATGATGTTCTGGGAAAATAAGTTACATTCGACATCAATTACACTGTTGGCAGATGAATTGTCAGCAAAAGCCACCATGATTCAGGTCAACTCCCCATTATTTTCCAGTGCCAGTGTGCACCAATACACGTCGCCCAGTGCCCTTAGTGGAGGGTGTACCCCACCAAGGTCAGCCCCACAACACGCCCCAGAAATAGGGTCTAATAACATCAGCATCACCGCGCCTCCAATCAACTCCCCTCTGTCAGTCAGTCTGCCAGGGCCGAACGTCTGATGTCACGTGAGCTATACGTCATTTCTGCCATTATTTGTCCCGTGTGCATAATTCATGTCCACTGTAACAGTTCTTTTTGATGCCCTCCCCCGAGGAGAACACGAGAGGGAAATCCCACTCTACTGCAACAAAACAGAGGGCTTGTCCTTTGGTGGAGTGAAAAAAAATAATGTTGCATTTTTAATTATCCAGACATTGACTGATTTATAATTGATAGGGGGTGGAAGTCGGTTCAGTTTTGCCCCTCCCTTGTAAAGGAAATGTAATGATGTGGAAAATGTTGGGTCATTAGCCTGTTAGGGATATGGTCCTCTCCTGACCCAGAGCACAAGTATGACAAAGCCGAGGAGCAGGGGATCCGCTGGCCGGCGTGGAGAATGCGTTTCCCCTTTCCCTCCGTTGGTTCCTCTATTGTCCCTCTGCGTAGCTCTGCAGAGACGGTGGGATTTGTCACTGGAGAAGCCTGCTCCGGTTCACTATGGATGGGGCTGGTAAACATGATAATTTGTTTTGGTAAAGTATTGTAAGGTAGTGGGGCGGCGGGGCTATTTTGAGGGAAATTCCCTTACAGAAGGATCTTGTTACTGAGCATTTTGTTTAGGCGTTGTATTTTCATTAAATGTATGCAGTTTTATTACATCACGTTATTCTTTCGTTTTGTAGCCTGTAAACACTGAAAATCTTATTTCACACAACTTTTAAAGCCCCTGGAAACCATTGTGTATGTGTATGAAGTTTATTTGGCTGGTTAAACAGCTTCTCTGGATGAAGTTGGTTGAAGTTGTAAACAATGTAAACATGTGTCAGTTAACCAACCCTAGCAGATGCAAAAAAAACTGCCATTAAAGAGTCAAGCTGTGTGTGCACGTGCGTGTGTGGGTGTGTGTGTGTACACACCCAGACCCGAGAACACGCCTGATCAGCCACATTTACTCTAAACACAGCAGGGGCTTTAACAGTTGTGGGAATTAAGATTTTCCCTGTTTACAGGCTAGAGAGGAAGTAAGTTTACCCTTCATCAGTAGGACATCCAGGTCACTGTGAAAAAGGTCTTGACTGGTGAAGTGCAACAAAAAAGCATAAAAAGAGTAGTGTGTATTTATTGGTGACTGGAGGCAGAGACAGTGAATAAATGGGTCTCCATGCCCAGTTGCAGCTAGCGCTGATTTTGGTTGGGGGGTGCATACCAAAAAGAATCACTTTTAATATGTTTAATATTAACCCAGAAAGTTGCCTATTTTGCAGACAAAAACACATGTGTGCATTTCATTAAATAAGTCCAGGGTCCTGTGGTGTGAGACTTATGTGAGACTTTGTTTTGAAGCAGAGATCCGTGGCTTTTGGATGAGTCTGAACTTGTACTTCCACTTATTGGTCAACCTGCAAAATTTTGTGTTTTTTGTACCTCTGCCACATCATGGGGTTTTACAGTTAGAACAGATGAAAGTTTTCAAGAGTAGTACTGGGCTGACTTTTATTAGCCCCAAAGGAAAGTTCCACCCACCATGTTTATTGGTATTTGGTTCAAATGTCACTAATCTTGACTTGATTGCCTATAATCCCATTTTTTTCCATGGGCTACAGCTCACAAGCCCAGAGCCTATTTCACTTATTTACCACAAGGGGCTGCAAATTTTCTAAGCATTTTAACTTGTGAAAATATGTTTCAAGAAACTAGACAATTTCAATGGATATTAAAGACAACTGAATTTAATTTAAAGTATTTTTTTTAATGAAAAATTCGTTTTGAGCAATTGGATAGGGAGGCCTTAGACCTGCTAGCCCATTTAAACCAGCCACACCTGTCTACACCCTTCACACACTTGTGTCTGCGTGCATTGTGCCTGTAATCATGTGCTTTCAGTTTACATACAAATACATGACTTTTGATTAAAAGTACTTCCCTATAAGGATTCGTGGCCATTGAATCACATCATAATACACACTTTTCCACTCCCCTTCAGTACAGATGTCACACAACCTATGGCAACACCGGTCGTGTTTTCCATCGAAGCACTTCTTAAACACTGTGACTGATCATGGGAATGGGTGCAGATCAAATACCTCTCTCGCTCTCTCTCTCTCTCACTAAGGGTTACAGAATTCAAACTGCTCTCTGGTGTAGCGGCACCCTTTGATTCACCGCTCAATGAAACCTGCGACTGTTTTAATGAAGGGGGGGGGGAATACACTGACGGTGTAGCATGAGGAAATCCGCTGCCCTACACATAAAGGGCACTAATGCTTTGCTTCCTGTCGACTCGAGACTGGCCCCCTTTTGTGAATCGGACCATTCACTTTTCATACCCTTTCCTGTCCTTAAGCATGGCATTGCATGTGGTCAGTGGCATGCACACACTCACACTTTCACACAATAACAACATACACATTTGCAGGCCTAACCAGGTGAGATATGTTGGGATTATTCAGAACGTGGGGGCTGAGCCTTTGTTAATAAACATTGCTTCCTTTGTTCTTTGCGGGCAGGATAGTTTAGTGGTCTAGGTGTTGGACTCCCAGTCTGAAGGTTGTGGGTTCAAGCCCCAGAGGAGGCCTACCTGTAAGCATCCTTGAGCCTTGAGCAAGATGCCTAACCCATATCTGCTCCATGTAATAGCAGCATGTAATTGTAAGTCGCTTTGAATAAAAGCGTCTGCTAAATGACCCAAATTCTTTAACAGACAGTCAGAGGGTAATATATATTCAGGATAGATACTGCACCCCTTGCTTGTTGTTTGAGGTGCCTTAAAGTAAATAGTGACTTGCAGTGCCACTGGCAACCCATTTATTATGCAAGTATCATGATTGGGAAAATTACATTTATATTTCACTACTACTAATACATTTTTTGTAGGTACACTCCACTATGTTAAAGCGCCCCCAGAACCTCACATTTCAACACCAGCTCACTGGTGATGTTTGAAACACTGTTGTCTACAAAAGTGTCAAACCATAATTTCTTTTTTGTAACAACCAAAATTGATTAATACAGGACACAAATTGAGTGTCCCTTTAAAAGAAAAATCTGCACTTTGTGAATTCTCAAAAATCACACTCAATTAGGGTGTGGTGTCCGCTTACTTTCGGGGGGTTGAGGCAGTATGTAAAGCAGTTGACAGTGATGTGTGGGTTCCCATGTTAGTCACAGAGGCACAGTTCCTTGTATTTTGACAGATGTTTCACAGAGGTTTGTGTATGCTGGTGTGTGACAAGTCATCTTCTCCTCTGGGAATCGATGTCTGTACTGTTCTCTGTCCGATCAGATGTTTATCTCACAGTGATCAATCACAGAGTGCTGACAGCAGATGTGGGTTAGTGTTACCTGTCCCACTGTCGTTGACTGCTGATGTGTTTAGATGGCTGGTAGCAAAGGGGCAGAAAAAATACATTAAATCAAAAGTTTTGGCCATATTAAGTAATATGTTTAAAATGTCCTTATAAACATCTGTGAATTATTGTATGGTCCAAATTAAAAGAAAACCTATTCATAAATCTGTCTGTATCTATAAACAAACAACTTTATATACAAGCACTGTAAAGAAAATGGTATAGAATCCCATCCACAGATGGTCTGTTCATTCCCGCACTTAACTGAAATGGCTCCAGTATTTTGGTGATTTTTATCAGTTCACTATTTACAGTAACACAATACAAGTTTGGGTTTTTGTCCCCCCACAGGGCACAATAAAACCCCATTATAGCAAGTGGCCTCTTTCTATGCTCAAAATAAATGATTGATGAACTCCACTTGCTCACCGCAAATGCACAAAGTCAGGAGTTTGCCTAATGCAGGTGTCAATAATCTCCCCTTGTCTCTTCAAGTGACTTTGTGGCCTGAGGGGATGCTTGACCAGATTCCTCCCTCGCTGCGTAGAAGCAGTGTAATCTCTCAATCCTTGACACAGCAAATAAACACGACACAGAAAGAGGGGCAGGGAACTCTATCTCTTCCTTCCTATCGCATTGTCTTTTGACAAGTTTTCAAGGGAACCTCACAGACGAGAGAAAAGAGACGACATATTTCTTTGGGAACAAGCCCAAGGGGCTTATGGCGGTGGAGGGAAGGTTAAGTGCATGTACTATGGTTTACAAAAAAAGGATATAGGTACATTGCATAGCCGTACTTATTGACAGAACCAGTCTTCCTCCTTAGCTGCTTTTATAGCACATCTACTGTAAACTAGACAGGAATTCATTTTGTATGTTTTGTTTATTATAATTCAAAGGAAAATAGAAAACATATAAGATTGTGGAATAATTTTGGTTTACGGAACTTATTGTGTACACAAACAAAAACATGAAGCATTAAACCCGAATCAAAACAAAAATAAGTGATTTGTGATTTTATTATATGTGACTGTAACTGTGCGTTTTAATATCAAGGGGGCAGTATTTGCCATAAATATTCCAACATTTACTATGACTAGGCTCTATAATAACCTAAATAAAGTGAAACAGTATTTCCCAAGGTGGCTTAAAAATACAAAATAGTTCCACAATAGTACCACAGAATACTGGATAAAACACTAATCATATACAGTCAAATAGAGCAACAATAGTGCCTGAAGAAATGTAATTTATCCACTTTCAAAAAGCAACATTACTTATTTACAGGTGGTTTACTTGCATTAAGCTCTCACAGCATTACAATAGTCACAAAGTGGGCCTAATAGAGACACTGCAGGCCCTGAACCCCAGGAACAGCAGCACTAATGGGATTAGATGTGCCTGACACCGACTAAACACCTGACTTCGATGCTCAGGGCTGCTGAATCACAGTACTAACAAAACAACTAACTACAAGAATTTGAATAAAAAAGTGAAAAAGAATTTGAAATAGAATATCAATTCACATGACAACTAATTATAAGTCACAACGCACGATGATCGCGACAGTAGCTGTAGCCTTATTGCTACAATGTGAACAGCCCTCTCTTAGGTGTCAGTTATCTTTGCCACCTCTAAGGGGCAGTAGAGGCCTGCAGTACCCACTTTGCTAAAATGGCCCTAAAGTGAGAGGGTCCTAGTTGAACATCAACGTACAAAGTCGAGCTATCACTTATTAATATGATATAAAAAATATGAAAATTTTATTTATTTATAGTTATATAAAAATAAGCTTATTAGACATCAATGTATAACACAGGTGCTACTATAGCACTAAACTAATTAAATGGGTGGGACACAACCACAAACATGTTTTATTTGGGCTCGAATTTCTGATACTTTCTCTCCCACATTTTCTGTTTTTTTCTTTCTTTGTCTATATCTCTCTTTTACAGCCACACACACAGAGAGAGACACAGGGCTTTTTTATTCTTTCAGAAAACAGGTTGATAGGGCGAGGCCGCGTGGCTGGGTGGGCTGAGCAGCCACGGAGGGCCCTCAGTTCAAGGCTATCAAGTGAAGTGTTCTTCATAAGAAAAATGAAATGAGCCAAAAATGAGCGATAAGTGAAAAACGTGGCTGGGCAGTTCCCTGGGTCGGACTGTGGGATGCGACACAGTTTAATAAAGAGACCAGGTCTGAGGAGGGAGAGGGTGACGGCAGGGTTAGCTGGGGGGGCTAGACGGCGCTAGATGAAAGTGGGAACTCTCTCCCACAGCTGTCAGCAGTTTTTAATGTCAGCCCTGCGATTGATTGGCAGAGCAGCCAGGTTCTGCCACCAAACATTTCTACACTGGGTGTTGGATGTGTGCATTGCTATGGAGAGCCTGGAACAGGTCTGTCTTGAGAACATACTTGTATTTAAGGTATTGCAAATATATTTTTACTTATGGTATTACAAATATACTTTTACTTAAGGTATTACAAATTAATTTAAAGTCAGTCAGAATTGTGTGTAAATGTCCAAGCATTAACATCAAATATTATTTTTCTTTGTTAATAAAACTGTTTGTTGTAACTGCAAAGGAACGAGGAGTAAAGAGCAAATGGGAATTGCCAGCCTAATTTGTTCCAATCCATTTAAAGTGACTGAAAACAGCATCAATACTCATCTCAGATTATGTACGAGTGAGGTTTCATGTAGAATGCTGCCATCTTTAGCCTTTAGCCAGCACTATAATTGAATCAAGTCATGATCTTTCATCCCCGTAGTTATTTTGAGACATAAATGACACAACAAAAATTGAAATACAACCCTCCCTCCTTTCCCATTTCAACAAAAGGTCAAAAATTCAATCACCACCGCTGCTATTGCTATAATAATATATGTATGGGAAACAGCTACAGTTACTGACCACCAAATTCTTTGGCTGCCTGTAGTCATTTTTGTCTTGCCTAAGAACAGAGGCGTCTCTCACTGGAGTTACCCATTAACCTTGGTAGGTTATGAAAAGCGTATTAGTGTATAAAAACCCAACAAATAGTTCTGATTCCGAACTTTTCCTTTCGTTTCCTTCTAACATGAAAATGTTAGTTAGCTTCTAGTTCCTACACACACTTTAAAATATTATCATCTATTAGTTAAAATGACTGTTGGTGTAGTTTACATTACAAAGATTTGTAACTCTTAGGACTTAGCAGACATAAAAAAGGATTTGTTTTCTTTTTTTGTTACTGGAATTACAAAGACATGGCTATGGAAAAACCACTAGTGTGAGTTTATAAACATTTCGAAGAAGACGTGACAGAAGGTTGGTTAATTATTAAATGTAAAACATATTTTCTCTCATATATTTCTTGTTTTGGGACTTGGAAAAGTAACTTTCCCTTTGATGTTGTCTTTTTGGGCATTAACACGTAGATTCTGTATGGCTGCTGGCTGATGAAATGGAGGGAAATATGTCGCTGAACAACAGAGCAAAAGGTTATGTGATTGCATCATAGCCACCGTTTTACTTCTGTGGTCTTTCTCAACATAATTTCTTGATGTTGAAAATCCTGTCACCTCTTTTAGAGAGAGAGAGAGAGAGAGAGAGGGGTAAGGAAGAAAAGAAGCAAGGGAAGTTAAGTTGAAACATGCTGCCTGATTAATGCACCGTCACAGCTTTCATTAGAGCAGGACAAAGCAAACGCTCATCTAATCAGGAGAAAGAATTCAAACAAAAGCTTATAGATAAATTAGTTTCTTGTCTGTCAGAATCAGAATATACTGTAAGTGTTTGTTTATTATATTAATCCAAGCAGTTGTTTATTATATCAATCCAAGCAGTTGTAAAGTTGCAAGCACAGGAGCTGTATCGTGAGTCTGTGCACCAGTTTAGTGTGACCCCACACCCAGATATGTACCTTTATGTAAGTATACAATCTTACACTAAGATATGAAAAATACAAATAATAATATTTTTAATATATAAACTGAATTTTTAGACTGAAAATGAAGTTTGAGTATAGAATATGTTGTGCTACGTTGTAAAATGTTTTTCTATGGCCCATGTTACATTGGGTATTTTTTTTCTGTTTGTAGAGACACTGGAAATTGCAAATAGACTGCTTTCCTGTTGTGAAGAAGTGAGGAATGTCTTGCTAGTGATACTTTTGCCAGCGTGCATGCTGTTTCTTGCAGCAGGCATTTTTAAACCCTTGCATCTATTACCTTTCACCGGGTAAATACCTAATGCTGGAAACATTTGTCAATGTATGCGGCTGGCTGAACAGAATAGATTATTAGGAAGTGAGGGGAAAAACACACTGCCTTTCTGAACAGCGCAAGGTTGGCCATACCAAGGATGTTGAAAATGCTACTGACATCCATATGGAAAGAAAACAAAACTTTGTTACACGTATTGAAACAGCAGCTCTGATGGCTTGCGACTTCTAATGTATATGCTGTAGAAGGGAACCAATGCACGCAATATAATTGAAGTTGGTTCCACATTTATAGTCAAGTCCAAATTTGCTTGAATGTGTGTACAATAGTGAGTTGCACTTAGAACATGCATGTGTGTGGATAGATATGGTCATTTAAATATAAGTACATTAACATTGTTCTTTTTATAACTTGTTATTTTCAGAGAGAAATGCAAAATATTGGTTTGTGCAAAACCATTAAAAGCATATGAATGCTGAAACCCCTTTTATAAAATGTAATATGGTGTGCGTATCAGGCCTCATTAGAGAGCCAAAGCTGATACACTGCAACTCATTCACTTACACAGAGATAATAGGCCAGCATTTAAAATACTGGAAATTATTATAAGCATAGAATATGCAAATAAAAAACACCACAGATGATTAAGCTTAAAAAAATCCATGAGCAAGAGTATCCAAATGACAACGTTAATGTTTGTAAATATGTAATGTCGGTATATGTTATTTGTATACAGTATATGGTAATGTGTGTTAAAGCGTGTTAAATTGTAGGAAAAATGCAAGGAAAAATGTATAATACTATACAAGTAACATGATTATACTATGTACAAATCAATGTCCAAATCATTATTTTAGGTGATACTGTAATACTCACTGACATATAAATAAACAATAAAAAGTACATTTGGTAATATTTTGTTTATATTTTTTTGAATTTTGAAAGGGGTTTCTAAGTAATTTAATTCCCTGCAGTCTATATGTTTTGGCTTACGTTTCACAAGCGGACAGCAAATACTAAGTCCAGGTATACAGAGAAACATTTTAACACGCCTCCATGCACAACACAGTCCTACACCCAAAATCAACATAGTATAGAAAACAAGACCATGGCAACAGTGGTGCGGTGCAATTCTGCGGGGTCCCGTGGCCAGCGCTGTGCAAACAGCAGAAAGTTGCAGCGTGTGAAGGGTAATGGGACATCCAATGCCAGGGGACAGCAGGCGGTGGAGTCACACACCGCTGCCGAAAGAAAGATGAAGTAATCTCAGGAAACAAGTAGACACACTCCACTTCGAATTTTGCCCCAAACAAGATTAAAGTGACATTATTCTATGAGAGTGTGGCAAGAGTATCAATCTTACACATGGAGGCAGAGGCTGGACTAACAGGGGTTTGGCTGCGGGTGTGTAAGGGCACATTCTTTATGTTGTCACTATATGGTGAAGTTGCAAACAGACCCACATGTATTGGTATTGCATCAATACAAACATATTTTCTTTTAAACCCATCCAAGTTATGTAAATGTTACTTCAACTTCACTCACTAAATGTACCATTTATTTATTTTTTCGTAGTGGACACATTGTGTTTATCTCTGTAAGACAGATGTGTGTTGTGTTGTGATTATCACTTATATGATAACACAAAATGTAACCTATTTGTTGAAATAAAGAAATGGAGAGACGGTTTGATGGCTGACAATTAAAGAGACATCTGCTCAGCTTCTTTTGCAAATGCAACGCCATCAAATAAGCATAACATTAACATTACATTTTGTTAAGAACCTGTTGCAGAAATCATCCGACCCAGGCCCTAAAACCCCAACAGAGAAAGACATAGCTTTTAATGAGGGGGGTTTAAACCTCTCCACCCATTTACTTTTCCACCCGCAGTTTGGGCTCCTAATCATCATGCAAAACTGCCAGCTTGATACACATTAATTGGATTTTCACTTTTTCACCAATTAATTGACCAGCATTGTCATGTTGGCCAGCCTCCGAGGGCCTCTAAGGAAAAACGGAGAAACTTCCCCCTTTTTTAATCTGACTTACTCTAATAGCCACTGACTGGAGAGGGGAAGCACTTTCTCTTCTTTTCTCTCTTTTTTTTTTTTACAACCGAGATCAGCTATCTCATTATAGGCTTATGACATTTGTTGAAGCAAATCCCTTTGTAGAGAGAAAACAGTTTGTGTGCTGCTCAGTTGCAGTCTTTACAGTTTGTTAAGCTGCCTCCGCTAGTGCCAGGGCCCCTGGGGGGGAGGGGGGTGGGGGTGGGGGTGGGGGGGACCCTGATGTGCAGTGAGTGACTCAGACTCTCCGCACCCAGAGGACAGACTACAGGCTGAGGGAGAGCAATCCCACGCAGACTTGTTCAACACGCACCAAAACAAGGAACAAATACAAGCCTGGCATTTCACTGGGGTTATTTGATATGTTGACACATCAGTGCTGTTTCAAACCCTGCCAGGGGGATTTGTGTTCACATGAATCCTTACAGTTGATAACGGTGCCGCTGAACTTATATTATTCTGTGGGTGTCTAAGGCAGATTGAATGACACCAGTAATACCAGCCAATAGGATTCCACCAAAACAAGAGGGGTGGCGGGGGGGCAACTAGGTAAATCATAAACTGAAAAATTATATTTGGAGGTCAGTAACTATGATGAGTTTGTTTACTTTGGCAGTTTAAAATTTAACAGAGCTGATTACAGTTGGCTCCATAATGATTTACACAACTACAGTATAGTCAATTATGGTGAACTATATAAACAGACCCATAAAAAGGCATTCTAATCAAAAGTGATGACATTTTGAACTCACACATTATAAGCATTACCATAAAATTAGGGGAAGCATGCATTTTATTCTTTTTACACAACAAAAAATGTTGTTAGGGCATATATTACTTTAGACCGCTGTGTGAACCACCATGGTTGCCTGGGTAATCAGTAGCAATACCAGCTTTGTGAACAAGCCCTGACCTGCTGTGGCACTGACAGAGTAAAAGTCACTGAGGTGAGCAGTCAAACTAGGCCAGCGTCAGTTATTAACTGGATCAAACTATTACTATTAAGAAGACACTCTGGAGGTGACCATATCTTAACCATAGTGTGGCTCAGTCTGACCACAGTGCTTTTCTTCTATATGCCTGCAACAAAGTAAAATAAAATAAAAAATTAATCGTTGGTATTAGCATATGATTTCAAATATATCAAATCAATACATTAGTTGTAACAACGGGAGTGCCCCGCCCCTCCACGTTCTTTTGCACCTGCACTCGCGCACCTCAACTGTGACAGAATAACCAACCAAACAATGAGTGCAGCAGAAGAAGGAGCTCCCGGTGCCGCGGCTCAGCGAGTCCCTCTCCCGCGGTCTATGGAAGAACGCATGCAACAGGTGGAAGGACAACTCGCCGGCATGAACGCGGTCCTGGGGCGCATCGCCGCGGTGGTGTCTCCGGACGCCGCCACCCCACCGCCGCCTCCACCGCCGCCTCCACCCCCGCCTCCACCGCCGCCTCCACCCCCGGTACAGGCGCTCGGAGTGGCGAGTAGCGGCCGGGCCGCCCTGCCGGAGAAGTTCGACGGGGCGCCCGGTAAGCTTGACGGTTTCCTGATGCAAGTCGAACTCCTGGTGCAAGCGACCCAGGAGGACGAGGTGCAGAAGGCCCATACGTTGCTGTCGCTGCTCGCTGGCCGAGCCCTGGAGTGGGCCACCGCGATCTATACCAGTCGCGGTGGGATAACTCCCGGATACGGCTGGCTGGTGGGGCAGCTCCGGTCCGCGTTCGGCCGTGCAGACACCTGGGGAGACCCAGGCGAATGGCTATATCGTCTCCGTCAGGGGTCCCGGTCGGCACAAGCGTACGCCATGGACTTTCGGACGTTGGCGGCCTCCAGTGGCTGGAACGAGCCGGCCCTGCGCACTGCCTTCCGCATGGGCCTGCGGCGGGAGGTACAGTTGAAATTGGCGTGTCTCCCGACCCAGCTGCCACTGGAAGACATGATGGCCCGTGCCTTGGCCATCGATGGCCAGCTCCGGGACCGGGATCGCCTGATGGGACACCTGCCGTTGCCAGCCGTTCCCGATGTCCTCGAAGCCATGGAGCTGGACGCGTCAGGGCTGGCCGCAGCGGGACGAGCACGTCGGAGTCAGCAGGGCCCGTGCCTCTCCTGTGGACGGTCGGGTCATACCCGGGACAAATGCCGTCAGCGACGGGGTGAGGCACGGGAGCAGGTGAGGGATACGGCTCATTTAGGCGAGCCTGGCGCTGACGCGCCGGCTATTGCTAAGCTTTTTACGCACAAGGTTCGCCTCTCTGGTAACTTCCCTCCCTGTCACCATGGACGGCCGTCACAGAGAGAGACTGGAATTCTACATCATGCCATCCCCTCTACATCCGATCGTGTTGGGTCTTCGCGGAGCACCAGCAGCATGTGCCGAGGGTGCTCCGTCGATTGTTAGACCACGGCCTGTATGCGAAGGCGGAGAAGTGCCAGTTCCACCAGGCCACCGTCCCCTTCCTCGGTTATGAAATCAGCCGGCAGGGGGTGAAGATGGTCGAGCAGAAGGTGGAGGCAGTCAGGTCATGGCCGACACCCACATCGGTCAAACATCTACAGCGCTTCCTAGGGTTTGCCAACTTCTACCGCCGCTTCATCAGAAGCTACAGCACGATAGCAGCGCCCCTCACGTCGTTGCTCAAGGGCCCCCCCACCCGCCTGTGCTGGACTCCAGAGGCCGAGGCAGCGATGGAGGAGCTCAAGCAGTGTTTCACCTCGGCTCCCCTTCTACGCCATCCAGATCCCCGGCTGCCGTTTGTGGTCGAGGTAGACGTATCTTCAGTAGGGGTGGGGGCTGTTCTCTCTCAGCGGCAGGGCTCGCCGCACAAGCTCTACCCGTGCGCTTTTTTTTCTAAAAAGCTCTCACCCGCTGAGAGGAACTACGATGTGGGGGACCGTGAGCTGTGAAGTTGGCACTTGAGGAGTGGAGGCATTGGCTGGAGGGTGCGCAGGAACCATTTACGGTCCTGACGGACCACAGAAACCTGGAGTACATCCGGGCAGCTAAGCGCCTCAACCCGCGCCAACGCCGGTGGACCCTGTTCTTCTCCCGGTTCCACTTCTCTGTGACGTATCGCCCAGGATCCAAAAACATCAAGGCGGACGCTCGCAGGTCCACGAGCCCGATGACTTGGAGGACGCACCAGCAACTATTCTGCCTGAGCGTTGCATTGTGGGTTCCGTCGAGTGGGACCTAGACCGAGAGATTGTCCAGGCAACGCAACGGCGCCTGACGGACGCATGTCCCTACGCCCGTGAGAGGGCGTCTCATCACCTGGGCGCATACGTCACCTGCCTCAGGTCACCCCGGGAGAAGTGGGACCAAGGCCCTCCTGGCCGAGAAGTACTGGTGGCCCGGCATGGCGCGGGACAGCAACACCTACGTGGACAGCTGCTCGGTGTGGGCCCAAGCAAAGGCTCTCCGCACGGCCCCCGCTGGCAAGCTTTTACCGCTCCCGGTGCCTCAGCGACCCTGGTCTCATCTAGCACTGGATTTCGCGACCGATCTGCCACCGTCATGGGGGAACACGACAATCCTGGTGGTGGTGGATCGGTTTTCCAAGATGGTCCGGTTCCTGCCTTTCCCCCGGCTCCCTACCGCTAAGCAGGTCGCTGAGGTACTCTTCGAGCAGGTCTTCCGCATCCAACCGTGGTCCCCAGTTCACGTCCCGGTTCTGGAAAGCATTCATGAACCGCATGGGGGTCGCGGTCAGCCTCACGTCCGGGTACCACCCACAGGCTAACGGGCAGGCGGAGCGAACCATCCAGGACCTGAGCAGGAGGCTGCGGACGCTGAGGCCTATGTGTTTTCGCATTAAACGCATTAAACGCTGTTTGGAAACGTATCACAGTTTGGATTCACGTTCTTTTGCACCTGCACTCGCGCACCTCAACCGTGACATTAGTATCCAGTTTGAAATGTGCATGATAGTTTAATTTCATTCCACAAGAAAGTCACAGTGATTACCACTGTTCACAGGTGACAGTATGTTTTTTGCCATTACAACCGTTCAGACAACATTCAGGCTATTATTGCTTGACAAATATTGACTATAATGGTTTTCTAAAAGGGTGCAGTTTGAAGTTTCGAGCATGCATTTAATATGAAAAGTGAGAAAACAACAACCACAAAATCTATAGTCTATGACAAGACAATCAGTCAACTGGCGTTTTTAAAGCAATACTGTTTCTTTTGCTGAAAATAAAGCATTCCTTTGAATCAATACCTTCCAGTCAGAGAAGGTTGAAGGTTAGAGGTCTGGATGAAACCAGTGAATGGCTCATCAAGGGCAATAGCCATAATTAATCGATTGTGGGTTCAAGAAAAGGACTATTTTATAACACGTGTTAGTCCCCTTAATCACAGAGGATTATTTATGTACGATTGTCCATTATGTCACATAGGAAAAATAGGCGTTTTAATGGCATCAACATGTAATCAAGCAGAACTTCATTAATCCACATAATTAATTGAGCAGGCTTTGCAGTGTTCCTACTGCTACCTTTACTTTCTGGTCGGACGGACATGTTTCACCATTATTGTTGTGCTATCCCTCCAAGGGTTGTGAGTTAATCTGCATGACCCAGCACCTGTCACATACTAATAAACACAGAACTAATTGACTTTGTTGCCCCACTTATCAACTGCCTCACCAGTCAAAGCAACCTTTTAGAGATTTTTCTTTGTTTTAGAGGAATCTAAATCAACAAAATAAAAAAAATATGATTAATTATATTTGTATTATAGATGGCTATTATAATGATTGACAGTCCAATAATATTGCCCTTTATCTTAGTGTTTTACCCAGAAAAGAACACAATTAAATATATATTCAGTCAAATATCTGTTGCTTTTTGTTATGTAAATAGCATAACACAGGTTTGTTTTCAAATACAACCTCAATAGATAAATATAATAATATAACCAGATTTCCTCCCGAGCTCAAAGTTTATCTCAAAACACAACTGTCCACAAAAGTGAAGACAGCATAGGGGGAGGGGTAGAGAACAGCTTGAGCTTGTGAGACCTGTAGGGGGAGGTATAGAGAGTAATGCAAGTGCACAGGAGGAGGTAAATTCAAATCTCTGAGTTTCATATTCATGTTATTGTAATGCTGGACTCAACAACAATGGTAATTCTAGACACAAATTGAGGAATGACCCTTTAAACTACAATCAAATTTATTTTCATAACACTTCCACGTCTAGGTCCTCAATACAGTAGGGGGCCAAATGTAACATGCAAATGGTAAGAAGTGGCCCCATCTGTCAGTGGACGCTCTAGAGCTGGCAAAGACAAATGAACACCCAGGCAACACAGGGAAGGCTAACCATGTATAGCCATGGCTGAAGTGTCCTACTTTGCTATGGAGTGTACAGTAGGTGCCAGTTACATCCACTATCCACCAAGCTCTCTCTTCCATTGTCTCGCTCTCTCTCTCTCCTCCTCATTGTCTCTACCAACATGCACACACGCAAGCACAATGCCTGTAGTTTTTCCAGGGTATTTCTCGGTTAATTAACAGATTAGTGGTGTGGGGCGGTTCTGAAGTTCAAAGGTCAACTCTAAACTCTCTAACTGGGAGGATAATCAGTGGCAGGTGGGTCCACACTTCTCCTGTTGGCCCTCACAAACCCCTTCTGTCTTGACTTGACCACCCCCCTCCACACACACATACACACGCACGCACATGCACACACACACACACACATACACTGTGAACTGCAGAAATGCCCTTGACCCTAGTCACTCAAAGTCCGGCCTCAGAGAGAGAAACAGACAGAGGGTAGAGACAGAGAGAGAGAGAGACACACACAGAGAGAAAGAGAGAGAGAGAGAGAGACAGAGAGAGAGACACACAGAGATACAGAGAAAGACAGAGAGACAGAGAGTGAGAGAGAGAGAGAGACACACACACAAACCGATATATGGGGATAGACAGAGAGAGAGACAGACACAGAGATACAGAGAAAGACAGAGAGAGAGAGAGAGAGAGAGAGAGACACACACAGAGATACAGAGAAAGACAGAGAGAGAGAGAGAGAGAGACAGAGAGAGAGAACACAGAGCATTAAGGGGAGAGAGGCCTGCATTCAATAAGTCTTTCTACGCATTGTCAGGATCCATATTTACAAAACTGACCAGTGGGACTCTCTGAACACAGTGTCGCTGAATAGAACGTGAACTATAGGACCACAGGCCCGGGTGGACGCCATAAAACAGAAACACAATGAGAGAAACGACTGCAAAGAATGAGGGCCTGAGGTTTTCTTTTATTTTTTTTCACCCCGTTTTCATTCAGTCTTCCCATATTCCTGTCTAGGCTCTGCTTGGTGGAGACATCCATTGTGAGCTTCTGAATGGGAGACTTTGGGGAGGGTCTCTCCTTCCATTAATTAGGAGTGGACAGCGTTTCCGCTCCCCTGCGAGCACCTTCATTATTATTTCTTCACATTCTTTTGCAAAAATCTAACCCCATTCCTTCGCTGCACTTCAAAAACATTGGGTATAGGATGTAGTGCCACGAAGAATGAAACAACATTTTTGATCATCCAGTTGATGAAGTTGATGAAGTGAAGATTATTAGATATACACTGAAAAAAGTATTATTATTAAAAGGGTTAATAATGATAACAATCATTATATTACAATATTTTTTATTTTTAATAACATAATATTATATATAATAGTATAATAATAAAATAAAATATAAATCAATTATTTCAAGTCAAGCTGATGAAGACACATTATGAATGGCCTTTTACATTCTAAACAAACTCTTTTTCTAGGTCCTACATGGTTTTCGGATGTGGAGCTGATGGTAATACACATTTGGCTGACCACAGACATTATAGTGCTATACCGCATACACACACACACATACTCACACACAGCCTCATTGAGGCTACAACCTAAAATACGCCTCCCCTACATCTTTGCTGAACATCAATGAGCAAACAAGTCCCGGGGTGCATCCTACCCCTGCCCAGCGGGCATCTATTTGCAGAAGAAAAATCACTTTGCCTCATTAGCTACACACATTCTTAGTTTGTCACAATGCCTTTGCTTGAGTTCTGCTGACACAGCCACCCCCCTCTCGCCTCCCTCTCTAGGTGGAGACTTCAGGGGCTAGAGGCACAGTTTGGGTGAACCAGGCCTTTTCTTCCTGTCCCTCTCCTAGCTGGTTTAAGGGTTGTAATTATCTTTTGCTGGGGGAGGCTGTAAATTGGATTAAAGTGGAGGGTCTCGGCTGAGTGGATCACTACACCCCCAGCCCTCCGCCACCACCCCCCACCATCTCCCCACTTGGTGGGCCACACGCTGATAAAGTGCGGAAAACCGGATTTGTGATTCAGCCTCAGCATTCATGGCTTCCTGGTGGGGAAAAAAAATGAAATTCTTCCGACAGAAGGGGCCAGTGTGCCGGTGGTATCTGTCCCCGCGACGTGTTTCATCTGGCCCCACTCTTCCAGAAACACCATTACCTACGTTATCAGCGTGAACCACCTCAGCCTGACCAGCTAGCAGCCTTGCAGTCTTTGGACCATCCTATAACTGTCTCACCTCTTGTTAGCATCGACCCACACACCTGACGCTCATTGTGTCTGTATACTGACTGGCAACAAGCTCGTCTTTTCAGGTTTCACATTGAGTCATCATTTCTAAAGCATATTACTAAAGCTTAGCTATGAAAGATATTGCCTTCTATTTGATAAGATGCATGAGAAGATAAAAGCCGATTGCAAGAGTGGATTTATATGCATTCAAAGTTAATATTTTGGAGGACAAAGTAAGTATAGCTGGGGAAAAGCTGAGGGGGAAGCTGGGTTGAGGTCGTTTTCCTGGTGATTGTAAAATTCTAATCCTGTCGAGGAATGTCTCCAGGTCTTTATGGATAACTGGGATACTGGTGCGTGAAATGGCAAGTCTACCTTTCCAAATGACGCAAACCCTGTTTTCACTGAAATCTCAAAAGCTCTTACCCATGGCATGTGCAGCATTTGCATTGAACAGAGTTGTCTCTGGAGACTGGTGCTCGGGATTACATTGGAACCACAAACTTTGGGCCACTTTTTCAACCTTTTCAAAATATATAAATTTGTCAAAGTATGTGTGTTTATACGTGACGTGAAAAGGCAGGGGTCAATCTATGTCATAAGATAAATGGGAATTAAATAAATTATGCATGTATTATAGTAATACAGTAATATAGGTGTGGATCTAATATTGGTCTGGATCTGAATTTGAATATTGTTTTTATAATGGATTATTTACCTGAAACTGCACTGATAAAATCACAATGATGCCTAAATAGGGCAAATACACTTTCACAGTGTTTACTATTTCTAGTTAATGTTAAGAGGCAAATTGGAAGGCAAATCTTTGAATGAGCAAAGGAAAATAGTACGCGTGTCCTGTTTCAAACAAAGGTTGAGTGGTCCCTCTCTTGCAAGTATAATGACCTGAAACTTGAAGAGCAATGAAAGAGAGTCAATTGAGGAGGGTTTTTCTATTCACATAAAATGTCAATGCATTTTCCAACAGACACTTGCAAGGGATCAGTGGACCCTCAAGTGTTCATGAAGAAAATAACCTTTCAATAGCCCGCAAGGGAGGGTCTCAGACAACTTGAGGCTACCGAGGGATGCTACACAACAGGGCCATTCCGCGACCATAAACACCTTTAATGATTCAACAAAATAGCTTTGGCATTTTAGGATGATAGAAAAAGAAACAGTAGCGCAGGCACGGTGGCCCATCACTAGTATGTAGTGGGTTTACATATGCCTTGGAGCAAGCCACATGAAATGATGGTGCAAAAGGTCACACGCGGTGCAATCCAGCAAGCTATACAACTCCTTGGGTTTTAGTTACTAGCGCCGAGGTGTTTTTCATACGCCGCAAGAATAACAGAGCTACGGTTATCTGGGATGCACTTTGTTTGATGTGTCCCCAGACTCCCAGCCTGGGCTCTCATTCCCGCTCTCCGCCACCGAGATAGATAGGAGGGAGTGGTGTTGATGGGAGATTCCTCAATAAAGTGGGTGCTGGGGGATGTCACTACAAGTGTTTGTCTAAGATATGGAGTGTTTGCAGTACTCCCCTCTACTAATTCATCTATTATTGCCCGCAAGAAATATGGTCGGGAAAAAATGTGAGTTGCTGCTATATATCACGCAAAGTCATGCCAAGGGTGCTCATTTGGTTGTTATTCAAGTTAAAAGATAAATTAGGTTTTGGACATTCTGCTTAAAATATTTGATTTCACAAAATGGGGTACCAATTTTATAATTAAATGTAGGCTATACATCTATGAAAATAGCATACAAATTGTCACCTGTGCTAAGTTAAGATGATTAAAAACACCCATTCACATGAATTGAAAACTTTGAATTTGCTTGGTAATTGATAGCAAATAAAAAAAAAAACAAAACCGTTTTAGTAAAGACATTGATAAGTCTGCTCTTTTTATTGCTATATTTAAACAAGAGCTCTGTTAATTCAATAGAGGTCTATGTGCACTGCCCAAACTGGCATTTGAATAAAGGGGAAAGAAGATCACCCACTGACCCCACACACACACAGACCGGATATAGGACGGCAACTGATGCCATTCTGTCTCTGTTTATTAGACAGTAGTCAGAACCCCCCTTTCATCTTTAATTTCCTGCGGTGGCATCTGAAGGCAGAGATCAAACAGGGGACAAAGTGTCCCTCCACGCTCTAAACTTTTCTGAGAAACCGAGGAACCCCCACTGTTCACTCACCCTGACCCAATCTCTCCGCTTCCTCTTCACATAACCCTCCACCACAGGGTAGCCCACTTATCAGAGTTATTAGCCTGAAATGAGCTGTTACTTATTAGCAACTAATGTGAGAAGCAACTTTATTGTATCACTAATGCTGGGTCACGCCTAAAAAATATATACTTTTTTTAAATCATTAAGGCTAGCAGAATCTGTTTAGTTTGAACACTTCAATTTGTTCTTATTGCATATGTTCTTAGAAATTGGTTAAAGCAGAGCACTATCTTCCCAATGTTTACCCTTCAAAATGGTCATTCGGTGTTCCTCTCCTTCCACATCTGAAGACCTTGATGGCCAATCTGCATGATCCATGTCAATCAAACATCTGTTCATCTGCTGACCTCTAAGTGACCTGCGAGATAAGCGGTGAGGCGGGAAAATACAGGAAGTAATTTGCTGTCCCAGAGCTACAGTGTCAATGGAGAGCCAATCAAGGCTCTGCGAGGAGCCGTTCAGTTTTTGATTAGATGTACTCTGGAGCTGGATTCTTATGTTTGATTTTCTTTCCTTTTAACTGCACCCACTGTGTTACATAGGCAAAGGGGAGGTAAAAATTCTCCCCTCCAAATGGATTGCAATTTCCCCCCATTTAGCACCTGAAGGTAATTAGCTTGAAGAGATTGCAGAGTGAGAAACACGTTCATGGAACATTAACTCTCGCACATTCTCCAGTTGCAGGGAATTAATAGGAAAGATTAAAGTTTAAAGAGAGCAAATGCCATTAGCTCACAAACCCCCTCTCAGGGGCTAGAACCAGCTCATACTAAACCAAAGCTCCCTTTAAAATGCTAGGCCTACATCGTGGTAAGTGGTTTGTTGTGAATTACATTTAGAGCACGGCTTCATATCCTATACACATACAGATTTTAGCAGTAGCCTGCATATATTGTTTATCCTAATGTTTTTGTGTTTCCTCTGAATCTGGCACTACATTATGCTAATTACTATCTTTGGCAGATGCTTAACTTGGCAGCCCACTGATGAAAACATAAACATGTAAAAAGATTAGTATCAACATTACTGATTTGGCTGTGTTTATTTATTTATTTTTTTAAATGTACTTGTCGGTTATTCAGATCATTGCTGTGCCTCATGGGATATTAAAGTATCTTTATATGAGTCCAATCATTTATTTCCATCATACATTGAATTTTCATTCAGTTACACTTTTCTCCACTTATTTGCCCATCTAGTCCTTCATCCATCAATCTAGCTACCTTAAGGGGATGGAGGAGGAGACGGCAATTGGCAATGAATTTTTAGAGGCCATCCCACTCACAGATCCCATCATGGCCTGAAAAATTCTACAGGAAAAAAATGAAATTGAGACATGGTAGAATTTATTGCCCAGAAAATTCCATTCTACTATCTGATTTGAAAAGTCCAGTCCTCCTAGCTTCAGAAAATCTATTTCCTCACATTTTAATACCCCGCGTAGCAGTCCTCATAATTCATTCGAGTGTGTTAAGCGCAGTTTTATTAGATCTGAAACAAATTTTGGTGGGGATCCTATAGGTCATTAACCATGGAGTAATTTTATCCTTGTTTCCCTAATGATGCCATAATGGTGAGTGAATTTCTTAACTAAAGACCAAAGTACATTGTGAAGGTCAGCTTCATCTGCAGGCTCCTTCAAGCGCTTCTCGGAGAGATTGGAAAAGTCGCACATTTTTGAGGAGTCATTAATAACCTTAAAGCTGAGAGCCTATTTGCCTTTGCGGTCTCTACCTTTTAATTTCCCCCCTCTCTCTCTCTCTCTCTCTCTCTCTCTGTTCTTTGATTGCCCTTGTGCAGAAAGAATGTAATTCTGTGTGTGAATGAGAGAGAGAGAGAGAGAGAGAGAGAGAGAGAGAGAGAGAGAGAGAGAGAGAGAGAGAGAGAGAGAGAGAGAGATAGAGAGAGAGAGAGAGAGATAGCAGAGCAATGGCAGTGCAGTGACATGCGGATCCCAGATGTGATGCTGCTATAATTTGAATTTTATGCCTTTGTTATCGCTTTAATCATTTTCTTTATTCGTTTTGTTTCAGTGGTCTGGGAGAGACACCTGATAGGGTAAACTACCTGGAGACCCATTGTTATTTGGAATGTGGCGCAAGGTCTAATTAGAATTTGAATTTTGCTGAGCCTTGAAATGGCTGGCACTTTATCCCTATCGCCTTAGATATTGTTCTAAGTCAATCATTTGTCATCGCAAAGCATGCTGGGAGGGCCGTCCTGATGAAGCTCTGGGTTTGTTCGCTGTTTTTTTTTTTGCTTCCCTTGCATTTTCACCCATTTAGGGAGTATAATGTAAGGACGACACTGGTTATATATCCATGTTACGACACCACTGGGAACATATTGTGTTGGAATGCCAGGATCATGCTCCATATCATAAGGTCTATCACCATTCACCATCTACGGGCTAGAGGGTGGATAAGATTTTAGACAAGAACCCGCAGTACAGCTTATATCTTAAGAGCAGTATTACTCACTAAGCAGAGTTTAGTGTATACTGTATATACTTGCACAATACCATACATGTGTGGTGATTCAACAGACCACCAACAGACAGATTCAACTGAAAAAAAATAGGAAAACTTAATATTTCCTGAGACAAATGTAAATATACTGTAATAACAACAGTAATTTAAAATGAGGTTTATGTCAGATTCTTAGTCACTATAAAAACAGATTAGTATTTATTCTATAGTATTAATTCCAATGCTTCCACATAGTGTAAGCCCCTCTGATTCCGATGGATTTCTCTCAGGGCCATCTGACTACTAGCTGTCCTGTATGTCTCTGTGTGAACAGGGGGAGGTAATGGCGTTTTGTCACAGCCTATCTGGGTTAACTTGTGTCCTCCTCGCAGGTCTTCTGCCACGCGGTTTATTTCCCAAGCGCAAGACTCTCCCCTCGGAGAGATTGGAGTTGACAAGCGTTAACATTTAGAAATGTACCAATAAATGGCATTCATGGGTGCTGATACGCAGTTTGGTGGTGGTGTATAGCGTGAGGAGCACTGTTTCAGACACCTGTGCGATAAAAACCCAGAATATTAGCGCAGTATTAGTATTAATCAATTATTTATAATATAGTTAGCTCATACTGCAATGATTGATAGCAGAAAGAATGTTCTTCATTTGCCTTCTCATTTAAGAAAAACGCTTTGCATTCAGTTGTTTAATGAATTGTTTTCTCTTAGATGCGGTTGAGTGGGCAAGTTTCTTCCTCGTACACATAGGACTAGACTTTCCTGTTAATTGGGTTTAAATCTAATTGAAACGGAAGGGAAAAGACCCGTTTCTATAGCCCGCTTTGAACCTCTTTGAAAATAAAATAAAATCCCCTTTGACAACATGATGGATCACCTGTAAGTCTACCTGACACTGAAATTAGGGTTTTTAATGACGTGCTGCCTCCTCCTAGATGTGAAATTTAAATTCCCTCCCCGGTCTCCCTCCTTGTCGTCACCTGTCCCTTTGACTCGCATACGCCCAAACGCAGGCACTTTGTCTTTGTCACTGGGAGCAGGACAATGTTTTTCACCGGCAAGCTTTTGTATTAACCAATCTCATATGGAACTGAGGACATAGCTCATTGAGCAGCGTGTTGTTGTTCCGCGAGCATGTTTTTCCTTTCTGAAGGGACATTTCATATAGCGCTCGTTTTATCCCCGCTATATACAGTTCTGTTTTTGTTCTTTGCAGGTGCGGAGCAGGACGCAAGTCCAGCTTGGATTTTAAGTTTAGGATTATTACACATTTGTTCATATAACAACATAAATAAATTCAATAAATAAATACTTGAATAAATAAATGCAGTTTGCAGAAGTTACTTTAGAATTGTTTTCATGCAAGCATTATTGAGCAATGTAAAAAAATAAAATAAATCACTCACTATGTTCGTAGTATGGCATCTAAGTTAGGCCGACAATTTCAGGAAATGATGTCACTATGGTGTCGGGGCGATGGTGTCCTGGCACAGCCACTGACTGTGGCACGATGTCACCTGCAATCAGGTGTGGCCCCTCTCATGAACACCCGCTTCGACTCCCCTGTCACCCCTCTAAGCTCCGTTTCCATGGGGCCACAGTAATCCATCCTGAAGCAGACGGGAAGGCCTGGGCTAGCTCTGGGACTGGGGGCAGCGGAAAGCAAATGAAAAATCAATGCTACTGTGACACATTAACTTATCCCCCAATTTCATAACTGGCGTAAGGTGTCAGGAGAAATCTGTAGCGTGGAGGAGGCGTGCCGGCCCTTATTGGCTTTCATGGCCACCGTCTGTTCTCAGTTGGGGGAGGAAATGGGTAAAAAATGTGGAGTTAAAGGAAAAGAATAGCAGACGGTGAAAACCCAAGGACTTTATCAGTTGTTGCTGGCTGGCTCTTGTTGTTCTCCACACAGTCACCCAGATGATGAGAAGCCATACATAGGTTTACCTGTGACCACTGTAGTTTACCCCTCAGACTGATCTTTAACTGCATATTAAAGTAATAAATGAAATATATTGACATGTCTTTACATTTTTAAGGGTATATATTTTTACATTCTGACACGTGAAATGAAAGCAATACTACAATAATACTAATTAAAGTATATTTAAAGATAGTTTAAAATAGTTATGTGTTGAAACAGATAATCATTTATGCCTTTTAACACATTGATACATTTGATTTGATTCTTTTTCTGAAATTGCTTTTGGAATAAAACCCATTATTTGTAACTAAGAAAATAAATAAATGAAATAATTAAAAAAAGTGTGATATATGATTTTATTTTTCACTTTGCATTTGAATTGCTTCTAAATTCAAAACAGCCATGACATTTATCACCATCACAACAATCTGTAACAAGGCAATGAATGCGCTGGAGAGAAAAATAGCCTCTGAGAGAGCCGTCCTAATCAGTACTCTCTCTCAACTGTTAAATGTATTTAAACACTAAATTAACAACCCATAAAGGGCCTCTGGTACACTACATTCAAATTAGAGCCGGGCTTTATTTACTGCCACAGAACTGCAAAAGTGACACTTTCCCTGATCACATTAAGAAAAGCAACCGAGTGACCTTGGCATAATGGAGCCCGAAAAGATACGCGCACCGCCGCCCTCATCCTCAAAGCACACACACACACACACACACACACACACTAACACAAACCCACAGATCCAACGTATCCGTAGTCGGTAGGCAGGGAATGAACAAAAAAAGAAAAAAGAGAGAATGATAGAAAGAGGAGGGCTGTCCTCATCGACGCCATCATTAAATCATCAGCTAATGGCGTTAGCATCCGTTCGACTGCTTTTCGCTGAGGCCACCCAGTCAGATTTATGGGAATGACATCTAAGAGTCGGAAAACAGGGAAGAAACGAAGCAATCTGGCAGCGCAGGCTTTAATTTGGAGGATAAGCACAGCCGGCTCTCCGTTCACCTCTAAGTCGTGCGCCAGGAGCGTCGGTGTCATCTTGTTTGGCGGGAGTTGATCGCTCACATATTTAATGCTTTAATTACACCTCAGCAGCTGTGCATAGTGATTTAAGTTTATGGATGTGAAAGCTCTTAATTATGCAGCAAAATGCATAAAGTCATTTCTGATGGTGGATTCAGACATTTATTTAAGATTTTCTGCAGCGGCACAGTAAACAGCTTTCTGAAAATGACCCTTACTGAAACGGAACAATATGCAGCACCTATCATGCTCCATAATGGATGTTCTCGGTAAACTTCCAAAAGATCCAACATATTATTTAGTATTTTCATATTTAAACATACACTGCATGAGAGTAAAATATACAAGTGCAAGCACACATTCAAGTGCAAGCAATTCATTTGTCTGAACAATCTCCCTTTCCATAGTCCCGATGCAAATGACCAATGGATTTGCAGCAAATTAAAACGTAATGCACGTTTATGGCACATGCACATACTGTATGAAGAGAAATGCACGGGCAGACACGCATTACATTATAGCCCGCGGTGAAACTGTGTTTTGTGCACCCAAAAAATATATGCATTTCCTCGCCACTTGTGTGTGCACATGTGCACGTGAACACACATACTGTACATGCATGACCAGGTAACACAGACACACGTGCACATGCATGCAGGAGCTTGTAGAAATCTGGAGTTAAGCACTTGTTTAGCCCTTGCTGAGCCTCCTGCTCTTTGTCTTCAAAGGACTTAGTCTCATTAAAAAGGACATTTGTGACAAGCATGGACAGGTCTTGTGAATATGTATGTGTGTGTGTGTGTGTGTGTGTGTCACAGGCACATCTTAACTTCCCAGCACACACAAACACAATATTTACCCACGATCCAGGCCACCATCAACTGTATATCCCTGAAGGATAATTCTATTTATTGTCAGATAAGATATATTGGTAGTCTGCCGGCCACTGACAACCTTGCACGTTAAAGGTACCCCCAGTTGAGCTCTGTTTGCATTATTTGGCAAATTGACTCATGAGCGCCGTTTGGTAACAGGCTTCCAGAAACATAATGTGCCACATTTTTCTTTCTTCCTCTTTCAGTGTCCAATGTTCTCGCTCTCACTCTCTCTCTCTCCCTCTCTGTCTCGACCAACTCTAACACTCCTTAGTCCTTAAGACTTTCTTTCCAGCCGAGTGGCTTAGGCCTGGACTTGGACTGATGATTCAAAAAAAAAAGTAATTCCCTTAAATGTTTTTTAAAAGCCACAGGAGCTGTGGTATCATGGCCATTATTGATGACATCATTATTATGTATAGGATCTCTGAGTGAATAATAACCCATTATCTGTCATTTTTTCTATTTTTGTCACTGCGAGTTGGAAAGGTTAGGTAATTTATTCTAATGTTCAAAGTGTCAGCTGGTATTGCCATGCACTATTCCCCCAATATATCCTACACTTTAAGGCATTATTGTTCCATTCCACACCAGCCAACAATTGTGGGGAAAGTACTTCCAGTGAATAATCTGCAGATTCCCATGTAATTGTCTTCCAACTGGCTTTGCTCTGCTGTCGGTTGGTCAGAATAAAACACTGAATATTGGCCAAGGCTACTTATTTAAAGACAAATTAAACTGAGCAAATATAGCAGTTTGCTACAAAAAAACAACAACAAAAAAAACCCCAGCTCAACATAAATTAATTTTGCATGTTTGTTTATACTATATATGAATGCAGTTGAAAAATGAAATATTCTTTAACTCAAACCATGTACATGGCGAACACATACAAAGACATTTCTGTACAGCATATTCCCCAAAGATGAATAGCTGTTTGGTGGTATGGTCGTGCAGAACAATGAGAAGGATTTCAGGAAAATGGGCTTTGGGGTGGCATTGTACGCATACATTGTGGAGAGGGGGGGAATCAGCACGCTTGAGCGCATTTAAATTTACACAAACTCTCTAGGAATGACAGTGATAAATGTTACACTCTATTCTACAATATGTTTAATGCATAGGTCTGAGCAGTTAAGTTTTCCCCTCTGGTACGAGGCTCCTGCTGTAGTTACCACTATATGTTACATCGGATTCCCTTCCATTAAAATGCCAAGTGGTACAGTGAAGACAGCACAGGATGACACTGAATTTGTTTACTTGTCTCTTTCCTCCATCCCTCATTTTTTTTTGTTTGTGTATGTGGGTTTGTGTGTGTGTGTGTGGGGGGGGGGGGTCTGAGCAGAATACACGTTCTGTTTTTAGAGGAATACAAGTGATAAAACATGTAGACATTTTTTTTTGAACAGTCCTATTTCTCAGATAAAACTTCTGTGCATGGCGGGACTGTGAGCGGTTTTTGGCCTATGTGGTTCAGAGCCCGTCGCAGGCTAAGGAAATAATTAAATAAATAAATACATAAATATCTGCGCTTATCGGGAAAGAGATTCAGCTGTGACTGGCCCCCCTCCTCAAAAGGTACACCGGTGCATTTCCTGTGCGTCTGCCTATGTCTGTCACAAAACAACAGGCACTGTCGGCTTCACTGTTCCTCTGCCGCTGAAGCAGACCGCTGCAGACACGCACGCCCACACACACACACACACACATACACACACACACACACACACACACACTCCCTCTCGCTTTTTATACTGTACTCAACACACAAGTACAGGTACACAAATGCACACGTTTCATACAGTCATACACAAGCACTCTTATGGATTACAAGCGAGGGCAAAGAAGAGACTCTGACCTGCATTTGATCTCCTGCCAGCGTGGCCTGCATGAGCGGCCGTGGGCACCTACACTGTACCAACGCCACTTTCAGGGGCGATAAGATAGCATGCAGGCTTGATCTCTCTCATGGATACATGTTTAGGCTGACGGCACGCCTGGCAAGACACTGTAACACCTGAGCGGATGTTTTTTTCCAGACCAAGCTAAGCTAGAGCACTGGGGCAGTGCACCACCCGGAGATTTTACACATAAGGAATCAAAGTAGTACTGCCTTCTGCGTTTTTACAGCGCCGTTTTGGGCGTTCTTTGGCTGTACTTAACTCAGCTCGGTGGGGAGATATACCAAAATAACCAGTAATGTATTTTAAACACAATGGTATTCTTGCAGTTTTTAAAATTTCTGTGGCAAAAAGGGTTCTCATCTTAGCAGCATCACTGGTAAACAAGTGTCAGGGCGCGACTGCCCGGATTCCAGCTGCACACAAGCATTACATTCTTTAGTTTTATGACCCATACCATGACCCTGTGTGCTGTGGTAGGCCCACTATAAAAGGCTGCGATATGTAAACAAACAAGCCCAAACTTTAGCTGATTTACAGCACCGGTGGGTCTTGGCTGGATATTCTTCACCACTTCCAACAGGCCCAAGCCAGCCAGCCATTCCACCAGCAGACAGCTTGAGCACTTTCGATTTTATACCTCAGCAATTTTTATAGCGTCTTTAGCTCTGCACGCACAGAGCTCACTATATCCTCCAGAAGGAGAGAGGGCAAGAGAGGAGGGGAGCGAGTAGCAAATAACAATATTTGATTCGAATAAAAGAAAAAGGATGCTAAGCAGCTGCCGCGATTGGACGACGGCGACGGATGCGGCTCAGACATGTCCTCCTGATTTAATTGGCTGATGGCAGGGTATTGTATGTGCCCTTCCTTCCTAGATTTAGTAAGGTAGAGTAGTCAAGCTGCGGAAGGTTGTAGCATCTGTGCAAGGCTGCTGTAACTGATACTGTGCCGCTATAATTAAAGGTTCCAAGTGACAGATCCATACGCCTTGCCTCTCCTCCGCTGGGTAAGCAGGGGGCGGTAGCAGGAGGCAGGAAGAAACCACATTTCAAACAACTGTCCGAGGACATGTTTATACCCACATTGCAGATGTTTCCACGGCTTTGCCGGGGAAAGAGATTGCTAAAAGAGTGATTGTTATTTATTCCCCTCCATAACAAATACGATTGTATAAAAGTGCAGTGTAAATATCATAAGTGGAAGTTTAATGTCGAACAAACTACTAAATATTAGTATGTGTAATTTCATATTAGATTCCTTTGAGAAATGCAAAAGCCCCTTCATTGTGTGGAACACACAATATTCAAATTAATAACATTATAATGACACAAACATAAAATAATTATTATATTTTAAAAATGGATTTCTATTTTCTAATATTTCACTCTTTGAACACTGACAGGCCACATTGACTTCATACCTTTCAAACAAGGTTAGCAGTTTCAATTGCCACACATTGTCCCCCATTATTCATTTACATGGCAGAAAATCAGATGCGACAGTTAAATTTTGACAGTAGTGAAAATCTACTCTTTGCCATTAGAGCTAATGTCATGTTTCTGTGCCAATCCCTCATCATTTTTGGGCCTCATTGCCTATTTTTCTCTATGATATTAAGTATTCAAAGCTCATTTACATTCTTATTTTTCAATTTGCTGCCGCAGTAGTTTAATTTATTCCATATAATTTCTTTTTCTGAGAGGGACATTAATCATTGACTATACGTTTTAGTGCCTCTGGGAATTTTCTAATCAATAAAATAACGGGATAAAAGCTTCTACACTGGTCTAGGGGTTAGAAAGGTTGTACAAGGGATTTGTTTTCTTTAATTCTGTCTTCTGTTTAAATTGTTCATGATGTTTGTATTAAATTCAATTAGTTATTGTTTTACCCATTATTCTATCCTGATGGCAAATAATAAACTCTTTTGGGCTTTACATCATATGCTTGTTTTCTGGACAGTGAAAACTTTCCAAAAAGTTATTTCCATTTGTTTTGGGGTCTTATTTGTGAGCATGCCTCAAAAATAACACTCATATCAATAAGAGCTTCCCTGTAATGCCGCTGTTAGTTCTATATTTCTGGTCTGTTAAGCAGGAGGCCTAACCAGTTTCATCCTCTTTCTTCCTCCCTTTTCATGTTGTTTCTTCATCCTTTCACATTCATTTTATGCTTGGCTATTCCGTAGGCTATCAGTGTATTAATGCCGGGGCTTAAGCCAAACAGCCTCTGGGAGATAAGCCCCCCCAGTCGTCATGTGGCTGTTCACAGTTCATACTCCACTTTTTCCCCCCTTAGTTGGAAGACCTTAAATCGTTTAATATTATTAATCTGTTTCTGCTGGCCTTTTTTTTATTCTCTTGCCATTTTGTCCTTTCCATTTTTTTTATTTTTTTTAAATCATTTCCCAGCATCCCAATGAGATATTACACATCTTCATTTGTTATTGACTTGTTTAAGAGCCTTGACCTTCCTTAGGTGTGAGGAAGGTGGGCTTGTGATTGGTGGCTGATGAAGGGGTCTGAGATGGAGCAGGTCTGTAAACTCTGATACATAATGCTGTGGGCTATAATACTTTGTGCATGGCCGGTCGCAGGCCTCCTAATCACAAGGAAAAGACCCCACTGTCTCACTCCATAAACCCGGCCCAGTAAGAAGACTGCCATCGGGGCACAATGTCACTTGTAAATCCCAAATTAAACTCAACTGCCCAAAGCTTCTCAGTGTTAAAACACCTTCTCCTCAAGCCAGACCCCCCCCCATGTTTTCCTCTCACAGAGAGTAAAATCAGACAGAGGCTGTCCAGGTGTCGGTGGTGTCAAGGTTGTGGAGTGGTCAATTTATCTGCTGACTGCCCACGTTTGACTATATGCATGGATTGTATGCCACGCAGCTTCGACAGGAAATGCAATCTCCTGCCTGCACACGTCTTCCTGCGTTGTCCTCCAGCTCTTGTGAAACCACAGCATGTGTTTACATTAATAAAGTCACGATACAGGAACAGGGTAAAGCTAAACAATCATTATGAATGTCTCCTCTCTCATAAAAGGGCGAAAAGGAATGTCTTTGTATGCATAGTAGCGGGGTTTAGCTTGCTATAGGGGAGGGAAATGCTCTCCTTGAAGGCAATCTGTTCATTAAGATAATGTGTTAGTTCCAATTAAACTAACATTAAAACAGCCCCCATAAAGAGTTGGAGTCAGCGTTTTTCCCAACTTGCTCTTTTAATTACATCGTTCCTCTCCTGTCATTAAGGATATTAAAAATTCATTAACAAGAATTGTACTGCGGCAGAGCAACAAATCAGAGTTTCATCTGATGCTGGCAAAAGACGGTGGCTACTGGTGATTTGATCTAAACGTGTTACGTTTCTTTAAGCAATGGAACATGCAGGGGTGTCAACAGGTTAGTTCAGTGTTAAACTGTCAAGTTGTAAAAGCCACATACTTATTTTTTTATATTGAGTTTAATCAAAAAAGAGGGACACATCTAAATGATGAATGAGTTTTTGAAAATGCAGGGCTTTATGTGTTGCATTTATCCATTTATTAAATGTACATTTATTTGCGGCGGCATCCAGTGCCCCCTCTAATGCGATTCCATTGCCGGCTGTTATGTTTTCCGTCAGTTATATCTTTTGCTCCTAATTTGTTTTCATCAAATGTGTTTATGGCTAGCTGAAGTTGTTTTACAGCTTCACTATTGAACCGTGCTGCTACTGCTTCAGGAAATGAGTATGTCCATGAATAAACCCTGCCAGTGCAATCCCTGCCAGATAGGAAGTAAGTCTGCATCTGTTACAAATAAGAACTTTGTGTTATTTTGCATCCACTTAGATTGCAATTTATGGTATCTGTTGCCGAGTTCCTGGTGTAATAAACACCAGTGCATAACTCAGAACCTACCGCTACTGAAAAGGATTAACCTGATAATATAACACACGGAAAAGGCAGCAGGTGTTTATGTGAAAATAATTATTGGTTTGGCATGGAAGTGAGGAATAATTAAATGAATAAATGTAAAACAACAGCTTTGAAGTGTTTCATTGGCACGGAAGTGCTCTTCATATCCCAAACACCTTGAATAATTTCCCTGTGGTATCTGGTAAGCAAGCCAGCATGAGGAAATCATTGAGAAAATCTAACATAGATGCCATGTACACCATACTGTATATGACTGACATCCACTGTTTCTCCGCATACAGTATGATAATGACATCTTTTACATTTTAGTCATATGTAACAAAAGCATATAGTATGGCAAACACAGGTGTTCCTCGCTATGAAACCTCTGTAAAAAGGGTCCCTAGGAGCTAATATTGATTACCAGACAAAGCTAGCATTGCTGAGGTTGCTATGAGCTTCATATAGTCATTTCATTCTGGTTGTGAGCTAATTGAGATATAAAGTTTAGGAAATCCTTGCAGAGCAGACGTTTGGGCCAACAGTGTATGTCGAGTATAGTGTGAATGCCATTCACACAAGGGCAGCTAAAATGTGTCACTTTTATCTCATTAATGATTCTGTTAACATTTGCCTAATGGATACTCAAAACCAGGAAGGCAAAACTAATGGATTACTGATTATTCTGACTATTCATCAGTTACACATTAGGATAAAATGATCAGACAAACTACATGAATACGTGCTTGCAAAAAGTAAAAACTAATTTCACATACTATATTAACTGAATTACAGCAAAAGTTGTTCACCGGTCCTTAACTGTGACTGATACAGAATATATCACTCAAAACATGGAATCATAGCAAAGGTGTGTGACCAACGCATGAACCCTTACTGTGTGTAACCCTTCATTGAAAGCTGAGCAAAAACATAACGTCACTACGTTATCAATATTCCATTAGCAGCTGTTGTAAATCCTATCTGTGTGCAGGCCACCTTTGTATCACAGGACACTGAAATATTCATAACCTCCTAATTAATTGGCACTTAAGGAGTCCTTTTTTTTTTTTTTTTTTTTTTTAAGTAGTGCATCTATAAATTAAGACAGAGATTCCATTCAGGGTACAACGCAGCAGGTGTATGAAGTTATGGAATAAAGAGGAAACATTATCTATACACACACCTCCTAATCCTTCATTCATTCATTATCAAACAGATAACCAGAGAGAATACGCTCCATCTGGGCGCATTTGTCAGTGAATAGTAGTCCGGATAGTTGGTTATTGACCAGCTAGGTGTTGCTGTTGTTCTCCCACCATCTCAACTTCTACTACGTCAAGCCCCCCCCCCCCACCCCACACACACACACACACACACACACACAAGTGCAGTTATTGAATCTCATTACATTGCTCTGTGGGGCTCCCATTACTCACTCGGGCTAATCTGTAATGACTGGCTATCATCAGCCAGCCAAGCTGCACACGCGTTCTGTCATTGATTATACTCAGACTAAAGCAAACAACATCCACGGCACACAAACATATATAAATAAATAAAAGATTGTAAAGAACCCCAATAGCCGAACAAAAAGATTATGAGACACACACACACACACACACACACACACCGCTCAACAATTTCACTCACTCTTATTCCAGTTATGCATTTCAGCCCACTCTCAGGGAGAAGAATATGCTATTGATTAGATGTGTGTGAGAGAAAAAGCGAGGGGGGGGGGGGCGGGTTGTGTGTGTTTCTACTTGTGAGAGCATGCGTTATGTGTGCACAAGCCACATATGTGTTTCCCATGTACATGTGTGTATGTTATTGTGTTATTGTGTAAGTCACGCATGGGCAGCTCTGAGCCTGTGTTTTTACATACCGGCCTTGTTGTGATTGGCTTCGGTCTGGGGACCCATACCCCAGCTGTGTTAGAGATCCATCAACCCTGACAGGTCTATTGTACCACCACTCTTCACTGGCTCTGACCAACCAGACACACTCAGATATCCCTTTCAATTAGAAATACATTCATACACAAGGATTGAGGGGGATTTTCATTGACCACAGCAACCGGCAAGGGCCATAAATGCACTCATTTAATATTTACATCTGTAAAAGTTTTGTCTGTGATTTACTAGTCCTTAAATACTTTTCGATTAATCTCAGTGTAGTTTGATGCAGTTGGCAGTTACAACGCCAAATGTAATCTCCTACTGATTGTGATAGACCTAAAGTATCTCACTTGATCCAAACTAATCCAAACCAGATATTAAAGCAGTTAATTTGAGCGTGAAGCATTTCATAAACCTTTAGAGACTTGTAGGACAATACTTGTATAATAATGTAACTACAAATAATAATTTGTGTCCCTTAAATTGAAAATATTGAATATACTGTATATTTATTATATAATTATTCACAGTGGGAAATGTTAATATTGATAAACAGCTAACAGAATTACGTTTCCAAGTTTATTCGTCAAATACACAGACAGAGCAGCAGAAATGGAAGGTAATGAAATGCTTGGTCATTATGCACACTTGACTGTAGACTATCAACAAAAATATTAAAAAAAGTAAAAGTAAAATAGTAGTAAAAAGTTTAACATAGAATACATACATGTGTGTATATACAATGTGTTTGTGTTTATATACATTAGAATATACAGTAGATCCTTGGTTATGCTGAACATAAATAAGATTTCAGTCAGTTTGAAGCGATTCAAACGGGACCATTTCATTACCACTTCAACGTATCAGACCACTAAACAAATGTGTTCTTAAACAGGCCTGAGTATCCTGACTTCGAGAAATGAATGGCTGTTTGAATGATTGCTGCTGTGACAGGCTTGCTGTGATAGAATAACACATTTTGTTGAACAAATAGGCCCTTGAGTGCTTTTGGCTCCCAGGGGACTGTCTATAGCCCTTAGGCTAAGGCTTTCAGAGATGGGCTGCTCTCAGCATGGATATACCCTGACAAATACTCTGTCTGAATCTGAAATGCGCTATCCTAATGCTAATGCAAGCATATTGTTAACAGCGCGAACACACACACACACACACACACACACACACACACACACACACACACACACACACACACACACAAATTATTTCTGTGTCCTGTCCTGGGTGATTTAGTGTCATGTGTAATGAGTGTCCTGCACATGCTGATCATATGGTCTTGTCAGGACATGGTCTTGTGTTTAATATAATGCATTTGTATGTTTGTATGGGCTCTACTGTAAAATAAAAAGGTCTAACTGTTGCCAGGACTATATGATGATGAAACTGTTTATTTACAAGGTAAGCAAAACATTTACATATAGTGACAAAAGAACTGAAGTAGTATATACACATATGAATAAAAATGTACTGTATATTGAAAACAAGGACATGACAAGAGCAATGAAAAGACACAGAGGAGGACAAGACACACAGATAACAGGACAAGACACAGAGAGAGCAGGGCAAGACCAAGCCCCCAGGGGCTGGAATGGTGGCCAACGCTGGTACTGCAGTCAAATGCAGTTTTGCCCAAAAAGCCTGTTCCCCATTGATGGCCAGTTGAAAACACGTGCCTCTAACTAAAAATGATTATAAACATTCGCCGCACAAGTTGAAAAGAAATTGGTTATTTGATTACATTTTATGTCAGTAAGTTGAGATAACCTAGAGCCCAAGAATGCTTGTTTTTTGGGTGACGTCATCACAAGGCACGAGCATGGATTCACGGATGTGTGCTGGCTACTGAAGTTACTAATCTGCAATGGTCTTGCGAGACAGTGAGCAGTTTCTACTGAAAAGAATGGCAGCTATTTTGACATTCACTATGCAGTTTTTTTAATCCATCCATGAGCAAGACATAGAAAACAGACACGGTATATAGATACTAAACTGCACCCAGTATTGTACTGGTGCTTTCACCAATGCACAGTATTTTGTCAAGGGCCTGTGTGTTGTTAAAATGTATTTAATGTTAATACAAGTCATACTAATTTCTGCATGCCCTGTATCATGTCTGATTTGTGTCTGTTTTTTGTGTCACCAACAATGTCCTGTTCCAGGTGCATGCCTCTTCTTAGCATGCTGTAAAAACTGTCCCTTGCAGTGCTGCCTGCAGTATGTGAGGTGCCCTGTGTCTTGTCATTCTCTATCACAGTATTCGCTGTTCTGATTGCACCTTGCCTTTCTGTTACTGTTATGTTCTTAAAAAAAAGTAAAATGGTAGTGTGTATGGGGTTTGTAGGGGTGTGTTGGGGTGGGTGGAGGGTCCTGTGCCGTCTTTAAAAGCCAAACAGAAATAAACAGAGAGAGAACTTATTCACAGGTCTGGTGCAGCTGAATACACTTTGGCTCAGTCACTGGAAATGATAATCTTAATTAATCCTTTGACTGCAACTCAAAGCTCTACCGCTATTCGTCCATCAAAACAGATACGTACAGACTGTTACAACTTCTTTCTTTCTACATTTGGATGGGGAATGTTTGCTGTAATCCAAGTTATCTTAGCAAATTTCCTAAACCACCTCTGACTGCAGGATGTTATACACTCCATCAGTCAGCTGGGGCTAAAAGCACTGTGCCCTAAGAGACATGTTGCTGGTGTTGTAATGGCCTGAGTTGTACACTCCAGCCCCACACAGTACACCCTTTGATGATGTCACCGGGTTAGACAGGCACCATTGTAGATATGGGCTTCCAGAGGGGTGCCACACACTGTTGTAGCATCTGTTAAAAAAAGAAACACCCTCCCAAGTCCCTTTGACACAGCTTTTTTTTTTTTTTTTCAAGGGAAGCTGGACAAAAGCCACAGTTTCTTCTGTGATATCCTGTTAAGGCTGTTCTGGAGCCAGCCAAGCATGGCCTGCCTTCACAGTGCTGGGGCAACATCATTCAGCCTTCTCCTTGTGATCCAAGGCACACAACAAACCCTGTGGTCTACAGCTCAGTGGCCAGGGAAAAAGGCCCGTCACACATTGTCTTTTATCCATGCACACATTCAGAGGCATGCACATTGTGCATTGCTCCTACTTGTGCATTGTACTACAATGCGCGAACACCCGCGACTGCACATGCACGCACATATGAGTGCCCCCCCCACACACACACACACAAAGACAGAAGAATGTTTTGACCTGAAACGTGTACTGTATCATAAAACAGTTTCAATGCCTGTTCAACAAAGGTCTTTGTGTAGTGTGTTAAGAAGAAGCATGTACTGTAGATAGTGGCCCTTCAATAGCCCCTCTGTTTCCACAGACCTCAACTAGACCAGAGTGTGTATAATTAACACCCCCAACAGAGCAATCAAACAGAATCTCAATTAATGGCAATGATAATTGAGGAAGGGGTTTTAGGGGGGGGGGCAAAATACAGAATGCATATCTCAGGGGCAAACATGATAGAATTACAAAATGAGCAGCTTGCAATCTGTCTCAGCTTTGATGAAGAAACGTTTAATTATCCCCCTGGTGGAAAAGGTCTCCTATTGTCTAAAGCTAATTTGTCCCTTTTGGCTACTTCCCTGGCCCAGAGGCCTGTCTGTCTCAGGTTACCCCCCTCCTTCTTACCAGCCCACTGCCACCCCATGTATCAGCATCTCCCAGATGTAAAGACAACCACAGCCATGAGTTAGGCTCAGACAGTATTTTGTTTGTTAAGTGTATCCCAGAGATCTGGGCCCTTGGGAGAAGATGAAAGGCGACGTACCGCCTCCCTCTCGGAGAAAGGATCAAGCAGGTCAATTTCCTCTGACTTTGTCCTGTCCTGGAGTTTGTATTCCTTCACTTTACAAAGGCCACCATTGGACTGGACCGGAGGCTCTGCCTCACTCAGCTGCCCTATCACCCTCCCACCCCTCCCCCAATTTGATTTCATGGAATAATAGATGGCAATACGTGCCTTCAAAGTACAACTCCTCCTTTTCTCAAAGTGAAACCAGAGATAACACTCCCTAGCATGGAAGGAACATCCAAATAGAAACGGATACTGTATAATTCTCTCCAGCATCAACACAACCTGACTCTGGGATGGTGTGAAAACACAAGTCTTTTGGGAGGAAATGTTTTTTTTCTTCTTCGATGCAACTTAAATAACAACACAATATATCTACCACTGTTTTTGTTTTTCTATCATTTAGCCATGAACATTTTTTTCCATGCTTTACAGATAATGAAATTAAATACATTCCCATTAGGCCTGACAGTGGATCCAGTTCACATTTAAATGCTATTTGAAAGGGGCATATATTTGCATAGTGAATTAAAATTAAGACCTAATTATGCAAATAAATTATCGAATGTGACTGGGGATGGTTTTCAATTCAGTTAATATCTCATTTTGTGAGACAATAGTCACTTGATAGTCCAAACGACACCGCACTCGTTTTGCTGCAGACCAACACAATAGTGTTAAATATTCAGATGGTATTTAATTACCAAAAAAAAGGGCTTATAAATTACAACCAATGCCTCTTAAATACACCTAGACAAATCCCCCACCCTTGGGACTTAGGTTTCCTTCATACATATCCCTTAATTTATTTTGCATGAGGCCTCTTGAAACAGACACCAGCGAGGGATAGAAGCATAAATATTATAAGCCATATTCAGATATCGTGACCAAATGGACCAATGCAGGGATAAAAATGTAATATTATGCTGCATAACCTTAAGAATATAAAATCTAAAAGAAAGAAAAAAACATGATAAAATGTTTTGCTTGTGGACCAAACTATTCTACTAACTGAATTAAACTAATAACTAACTTCTAAAATTGTTGATATGAAAAGCCTTTATGGCTAATGATATTACCATGCTGGATATTTCTTACACTTAATGTACTTATAATTTTGTGAAAATCTACTGATGAAAAGCTTCTCCACTAAATAAGTAAACAATCAATTAGAAAATATAAGCATTTTTAAATACAGCATCAGATGCTATATGTGACCATAATGGGAAGAGGGAAGAGCAAATCCCCTAAGAACCCTGGTCTAATGAACATAAAAGAAGTCTTTTCACCCAAATCAGCTGAACAACCAATAAAGCATCTTTTCATCCTCACGCTCAGTGTGACACAGGACAAGCACAGAGGGTCACCCCTGATAAGGAATCTCATAACTTGCATGAATAAATAATCTGGCAAAAAAAAGAATACTCACTCAGACAAAACAAAGCTCCAGCGGGGGTCCTCCCTTGTACAGGAAGCTGTCAAGATGCCTGAGCAAAAATATTAGCAAGTAACACTAACTGGTGGACCAATGAGACACTATCATATTGTGTATGTCTCTTTCTATTTTTTGACATTTAAAACTGCATACTTAAAAGTCAAAAGGCATCTCTTTGGTACTGGTAGATGATTTTTATGTGGCAGAGGTCTGTTGATAGTAAAGATTAATTAAAAATCCCATAAGGATAAGTGCCCATTTAAAAAGGAAAGGAATGAGGAAAAATACAACTTTTCTTCACAGTAATTCTCCAGATTTAGGCAATGAAAGTCCAGGAAATTAATAGCAGCTGGTTAATGAACTGCCCAAACATGACGCATCCCTCAGAATGAATGAATAGAAGTATCTGTAAAAACACAGATAGGAAAACTGAAAAAAGATACATATTTAGTATGATAATTAAATTGCATCTATGGCAGAAGATGGATTATTATTATTATTAATATTATCATTATTATTAGCGCTATAATCAGCCTTCCAACACATTTAAAATAACTATTTCAAATTTTTATCAGATTTTATAATGACATCCTGCATTTAAAAAAATGTATTTTGTACATATATAATTTGCCGTACATTGTATAGCAGTGGTACAGGGCAGTGCAACATCCCAGCCCTGCCTATTTAACTGAAACTGATAGTAGCCTACTGTACTGTTACAACATTGTAAGGTAGGAACTTGTCCAAATACAGTGTATTTGTGTTATCTTTTAAATTAATTGTGTAAAAACTAAAATTGTGAACTGCCAAGCAGTCATGTCAGTATGTACTTGTATACTGTCCTGAACTTTATTTGGTGATTTAGCTAACACTGAGCATCGAGGCAGGAGGCAGCACATTTAAGGGAGGTGGATGAAACAGGTGGGAAGCTAATGAAGAGAATCACAGGGTAATGGGTGACCCCCTCCTCAGTATTGGCCATGTTTTTCCACGGCTTTATCTCTGTCATTGGAGAGCGGGGGAGAGAGAGAGAGAGAGAGAAAGAGAGAGAGAGTAAGAGAGGGTGAGAGAGAGAGAGAGAGAGAGAGAGAAAGAGAGGGTGAGAGAGAGAGTGAGGAAGAGAGAGGGGGGGTAAGAGAGAGTGAGGGAAAAAGAGAGAGGGGG
>JAOEHI010000007.1:3437397-3460257 GCA_025447815.1 Percopsis transmontana | reverse complement strand
AGTGAGGGAAAAAGAGAGAGGGGGGGAGCTTACTGTGTCACCTTTCTCTTTGCATGTTTTTTTAAGACTTTGTCTTTGTCATTGGAAGGAGAGAAGGAAAGAAAGTGAAGGAGAAATAGGGTCGGGGTGCAAAACACTGCAAAAGAGTGAGTGAGAGAGAGGCTTAATGTGTCCCCTCCCCTCTCCCTCTCTCTCCCCCTCTCTCCCTCTCTCTCCTCCTCTATCTCCTGTGGGTCAAGTAAACAGCCTTAGCAGGGAGAGCTTTGGGGCTAGTGTTTGACCAGCCAGGCTGAAAATGGCCCTTGTCCACTCCTGCCATGTAACATTTCTTCTCCCAGCTGTTTGTCCTTTGTCATGGCCACAGCTTGTAATAAGAAGAGCCAACATATGTATGGAGTGTCCAACCTCGCTGGTACACAGGTCTTTTATCTGCTAGGCACAGAACAGCTTTGTTACTCTTTAACAGTTTACAAACCAGCGCAGTAGTGGAGAGACCACTGTTTTGAAGAGAGAGAGCGCTATAGAGACACAAGGTTGCACACACATACCCACACACACACACACACACACACACACACACACACACACACACACACACACACAAAGTTGATCTGTCTCTCCATTAGGTGGGGTTTATTTTTTCTCGAGGAAGCCTAAAAACCTACTGTCAGGCTGTGTGCTCTGACCTGCGGGCCAATTAGGGTGTTCATGGGCAGCGATTTGTTTTGTTGTGTGTGGCGGCTGCCCGCTCAGCAACATTTATGAGTGATTAGCTAAGCTTGGGCTGAGCTCTATATGAGGAACCTGCGAGGAGCGACAAAGCCACATTCAGATGACGCTATAGTCAGGGGAGTTCAGGGTAGGCTTAGGATTGAACTTTGGTAGAAGAGAAGAAAAAAAACATATAATGGAGCGAACAAAGACATCCTTTCACAGCTCTGGTTTGTGTGAGGGGGAGTAGAAGGGGGTGTACCTGTGAGAGTCAGGCAGGGGATTCCCCCAAAAGTTAATTCAGCAATAGTGAGGCATTAACAAAAAACAATCATTCATACGTTTTACAAACCATTTTAAAGGTAGCAGGTGTTATGTTACAATGATTATTATTAAGTGTTTAATGAAAATGTTTGAGGATAAAAGGAACAGGCATATCGTAAAATTGTAGAAATAAAAGTAATTGTTAAAATGTACATTAGTGCTTATAGTGTTGATTGGTTGGCATGTTTTGCTCACAAGGCAAAATGATATTTGTAAGCCTGCCATGCTTTCATTTGATTCCATTTGTCATTTTACATCTCAATTTAAACACTATTCAAGGCTAAAGAGTGAGAATGGTAAATAGTACCATAATGGTTGTATTTAATGAATACTGTTAAATAGCATAAATGCATTTTAATCCTCTCCATCAAAGTATGATTACAAGGGACTGGTCTATCAAGTGGTCCTTTCATTTGGTTAACATGATCAAATTGACTTCTGTGTCGCAGGAGATGACACCAACGGTAATTAATTTCTCCATTAAGGGCCGCCGATGTGACAGCCATGCAAACAGAGCCTGACTGACTAGAAGGACACGACAACTTCGGCAAACAAGAGACAATCCCGCGGCCGCGGCGCGCTGGGTAATCACATTATCCGTCTGCGGGGACAGCCATGTTCATTAAAATAAAACAACACAGGCTACACGGACTGTCGCTACATCATCAGCATATTTGTGGATCCAGCAGATTTTTACCCTGGCTGTGCATTTACATATCGTAATGAACTTTTTTATAATTCATTCCAAATTAGTCAAGTGAGCTAGTAAAGCCTGTGGGTTGAGGTACCGCCATCAGGGCCCTCTCACATTCATCGCCTTGGATTTTGTATTATCATTTTTATATACTATTGAGCAAATGAATGAATGAAGTTATGTATTATATTAAGGGATGAGATGCTCTGATGATGATACATTAATATTCTATGCATGGAAATAAAGGAAGCATGAAAACGTATTCAATTGAAGCCAAATTTTCTTTTAAGTCAAGTCTCATCTGGATTCATCTCGTCATAATAGCATAACAGAACTATATGAAAATAGAATTGAATATGCAATGTTTATATTTAACTTGGATCCAAGCCTCACACTGCCTTTTTTTAATTCCTCTTCATTGCCACTCATTGCTAGGGTGTTGCCACTGCTACAGCTCGTGAAATATTGCATGTATTGTTTGGGTGTGCGAGCGCGGGGCTGACTGTGCATGCCTGCAGGCTGTCTGCTCGCCTATGGGGGGTTCTGACCAAAAAAATTGTGAAACCAACAGTTTTTCTTCCAGCAGCAAGACCTGGGGGCTTCTCCCTAGGAGGGACTATTGTCCAGCATTTTGCCCACAATGCTGCCATATGGGGAACAGAAGGATCTTCCACAGGCTCCCTCCCTGAGCAAAGGCAAACACCAATCCACATATGCATAGAAGCGGTCATTTAGAGCCACCGCTTTTTAACATAACAACAGATGAAACACAGGAGTCATTTTGTTTCTCTTAAAAGGCATTCTTCTAGGGGCCCAGTGCCTCTTAAGCCTGCACCATATGAGGCAGGATAAACTTAGGGGCCCAGGCTCTGGTGTAAATAACAAAAGACACCTCACTTACATGCTTCCTAAATCCTATCGAATGAGGAAAAAAACACTTTCCATTTCCTCCTCTCCTGGAAATGAGCTTAACACAGAAACAAATGAATTTATAAGAGGCTGTCCATTTTGAGAGGATCTGGGTGCCTTGTGTGGAGATCTTATACAAGTAAATGCTCTTTTCTTTCTGTGTAATCAAAATAACTGAAGATCAATAGTGTGTAATGACTGTAATGACTGTAATGACTGTAATGACTGTAATGATTGTAATGACTGTAAAAACTGTGCTCTTGGCTTCAGCTGTTGTATAGAACCCGAAAATTACTTGTATAGAAAAACACTGTTATTATAATGATAACTGTTTTTTGTTTTTTGGAATCATGAATATAGTGAATCTTCATCAAACATTATTCTATTATTCTATTATCTAAGTGTTTAGTGTTATGTTATTTCAGTTTGACTCTAAAACCCGCAAGCAACTTTGAATTGCTCCAAATGGTTCATTATACGAAACAACATTTTGTAAAAATGTCTTTTCTTGTCTTCATATTTACAGATAATTGTGACTATAAGAAAATCCCATAAGCGATCCCATAAAAAAATATATACTGTAAGTTACATTCCAATTCACAAGCAAATTTGTGTCAGCAGGTGTCAATGTTCATCTTGCTGTCAATTCTTTTATTTTGTCATTGAAAGTAATGAGCCAATCGGCCATTTTGTGCAGGGGCGCGAGTGGGTAAATGTGTATTTCAAAGCTGGTCAGCCAGTCAGTCTGCCAGTTAGCAGCAGCGATATTGTAATAATGACTCACTGATGGGAAGGTAGCAATGGAGCTGAACATTTTGCATGCCTCTAATGCTGCCTGATCGTTACTTTAGTAGAATAATGCATTACCCCTGCAAACAACCTCCCAGGACCTCCTTCATTCTGTTACCTAACCGTGAATGAGCTGAAGCTTCCTAAGGAAGAAGGATATACTACATACAGTATTTACGGAGAAAATAAATTTCTAACATTGTTAAATGCGTTTAAGTACAATACATTTATTTTATTTTGTCTGCAAATCTTTATTTTTTTACTTGCAATTGCAAGATCTATAAGCTAACAAACCTTTATGTATCATCAGATCATTTAAATTATTATGGAACGATGATGGTATTGTCAGTCTTTAAAATAACCTATAATTCAGTTAATGGGGTTCATCATAATGGCAGACTAGTCGAAACTATATACCCACAGAAAGAGAATCAACTAGTTTATCTTTCTTCTTTAGATTCAGCCATGATTTGTAATGCAAGGTGATCACAGTGAATCATATTCTACCTGTAAAAAAGCCGTAGAAAACACCAGAGTGAGCTTATTGGATAAAAGATGGGAGGCCGCAAACTTAGAGGAAGTATTTATCAGGGCCAGGCTAATGCACCGTGTTTAAGCCGCATCCGATCGCAGTGAAATATTACACAGCATTTTAATATCCAGAGGGTGTCGGGCTGCAGCGAGAGGCAGTCGAGTGCTTCGGTATAACCAAATGTTACAGTATAAAACAGCATGTCGCGCTGCCATTTGACATGGTGGAATGAGATTAGACGGAATTCATTTCTAAGTGAGGGGAAATTACAAGCCTATTGGCACCCCCTACCTTCGACAACAGCCCCTCCTCACCCCCACCAGTGGCCCAACAACAGAAGGTAGTCGGCCATGAACGCAACACGAACAGCGATTGACCCCGCGCCTACATCCGTAGCCACCTATGCTGGGAGCTGTACAGTTTAAAGGTGATGTGGGTGTAAAGTCATACATATGTCAGGCCTCATGGCCCCAATCATAATATAAACCATTAAAAAAAATGTTATGACTGCTTTTGTCATGTTGAAGAAACTATTTTCCTATGTATTTTTCTACAACTTGCTGTAAAACTGCATTATTACTTGTAATCTCTTGGTAACATTTTACTTAAAATTACTTTTTTTATTTATACAGTCATTTTCATTAATAAAGGGGACATTATTTATGAAATGAAGTATTATGTAGTAATTACCTAGTAATGTAGCAGTAACAGTAAAGGTACACGTTCATAAACAGAGAATAAGCTGACTGATTGATTGTATACAAATGATTGTATCATTTGTTTAAATTAGTTTTTTATGTATAATTATTATTATTATATTACTCGAACATTCCTGGTAATATCAGCATTTAAGGCATTACCATTCAAATTTTATAGAGCCCTATTAAAATGGAATGCAAACAGAACAATATGGATGCCTTGAATTCAAGTCAGTTGATTTTGCCGCTTATTGTTCTGATAGCATTGTGACCGAGGGAGGCCCTTGACACCGTGATCCTTTAACACACGTCTCGGGGCTTGCACCACATCAGGATGACACCTTGTGAAAGGGGAACTCCACCTTTGCCTTTTCCCAGAGAACAACACGTGTCAGCGGCCTCCCGCGGGCCCTGTCGGGGGGTGAAGAGGTGAGGCGCTCTGTGCAGCCCGCACACATCTTGGTCTTCCTAAAGACCACCATAATGACTGCTAATTACGCCGCCATCTGTGGGGTGGGCTGTGCTATGTAGACACCTGTTCATTAAGGAGGAGCAGCAAAACTTTTCTCTCTGCGATGTAGTCCATAGAAAACATACAAATGGTGGATTAGAGAGCCGTTCTATCCTTTACACTTTAGAGGTGTTATTGAAGTGTATTCAGAACAAACAAATTCCGGGTACAATATCCTGCTTAAACTGTAACTAATGCCCCTGGGCTTATTCCGCTGTTCCAAATTAGCGTGTGAAATGCACTTTCCTGAATAGTACGTTTGTTGGCGGCACTCTTAGTGTGACACGAAAAATATGAATAAAACTACAGAGACTGCCGAATTGAGCTCCTCTGAGCTACAAATGTGTGAAAGCACGTTTCGATACCGTTTCAGTTTGAAAAGACACCAGCAAGGTTAATCAGGCCAACGGGCAGCATTAGTTGGAGGGTGTTTGGAGGGGTAGCCAATAAAAAGCTCTTAGATATCTGTTGGGGGAGACCACAGTCTGTCAATTCCGTGGCCCTAAGAGGTGTTCTGCCATTACCGTCTCACAGGAGACTAATGAGAGCCATTCTGTTGCCAGTAACACGGATAACATGTCAATACTCACTCGAGCTATGTCGAATGTGGCCTGCCGTACCTTTCTTCTGTAGTCAGATACCAAATGTGGTCAGAGAAAGTGTAAAGTACCCAGTACCCCAGAAGATTAATTGTTTAAAGCATTTTTGTCAGTGGACAGTAATAAAATGATAAAATTATAAAAAATAAAAATTATGATTCATACAGTAGGATAACTTGGCAAATTGGTCAGTATGCATGTATTTCCTGTGCTGTACTATCCAGTACACATGTCCAATTTAATGCTGTTGGATTCACTGTAGCTTGGCAAGTCCAATTCCAATACTTATAGAAATGAAACATAATATTTTACAAAAATAAATATTTAATCATAAATCACGATCATATCAACCACAAAGCAGTTCCAAGCTAAGTTTCCAATACTTACTCCAATACTAAAGCTCTTATTCCTCACAGTCAAGGACACATCCATCCAATCCATATCTTTCAGTTTAAGATCTTCATAAACAGATGATTGTGAAGCGCCACATATTTCAACTTGAGCTTATGACTCCATTTAGCGTCAGATCCGCCCAGAGAGTGAGTCTGCACAGCAGTCATAAAGTGAGGGCCAATTAGGATGTTGATGGATTGATTTTGGAAGATAAATTTGGGATTTAAAAGGTTGACACAGCGGCTGTGTCTTGCTCGCTGCGTGTGTGGCGCTCCCAATTAAGTGAGGAGAGGCAGTTTTTTCTTTTCTCTCCCCAGGATCAGGGTGTCTGTCTGACAGATGAGAGCCACTAATGAGAGCAAATCTCACTAAATCCTCAAAAAACATGATGAATTGAATTATGTTGACCACGTTCATTTGTTGCCTTCACACATGAGACAAAATGCTATATTTATTTGTTCAACAAAAAGCTAATGAGTAGATGGCACCATCATTCAGTGTATGTCATACTGTATGTAGAGCGTTTTAATGTAATATGTTGCTGAGGGTAACGTTGTTTCTGTTTTCTTTGTTTTTGTAATTGTTATTATTTTTATTTATCCCCTCCCCGGTTTTTAAAACACGCTGCTTGAATGCAGACATATGTTAAGTCCCGGGGCCTCAATCTGCCTGCCTCCCTAATATTTATAAGACAAATTAAGCAGGCTATCTCTCTCACACATTATCACACTGCAAGCACTTACCATATGCACCATTATTATTAGACAACAAGCATAAGATGTCCTCTTTTAAAAGGTAAATTACCAAGTCTAACCTTAATTGTTTAGAAACCTTATTTAGTACATGGTACCAAAATCAGGCTTGGGAGGGAATCCGACAGATGGCTTAGTCTTATCACTTGTATTAACACCTTCAACGTTTAATGAACTGTTAATTGCTTTTCTAATACATAATGGGACCATTGGAATACAAGCGGTAATGCAAACAGATTAGCGTGTAGAAAATAGATAAACACACATCCTGTTCAATGTCACCTTTAAGTACCTTCAAAAACAAAACCTGAAGGACAAAAAGAAACAAAACTAATTTTAAAGGGAAGGTAAAACCTGCTGCTGTAAATTTCAACAGGTAAATTACAACAACTGTACAATGTAAATTGTACAGTTATGGGCATAAACTTTAATACACGTTTTTGTTTGTTTTCATCACTAAGTCTAAAGGTGAAAAAGGGTGTCTCTGTTGACAAACTTTATGATTCACAGAAATAGCAACCATCTGTTTTAGCAGTGCTTGTGTGTGCACTGTAGCCTACTTGAGCAACCATAAAAGCTCTTTTACCTTTGGAGGTAGTACTTTATTAAATTAAGGCTCTATTAAAGCCCCTTTTAAGGTCAATATACTCCTCTAATGAGTTGTCTCTTTTGATCATCAGAGGTTAGATTGTACCTTGATCCGCACTCCCTTTTTAATGGTGTTGGCGTCACAGCTAAGCTAACACAGCTCGGATGTTTTTAATATTTCAGCTTAAAAGTCAGAGAAAGTAATGCTTTGCATGCTTAAAATCCATTTCCATAACTAAGTATAATTTCCTCTCAGTTTGTTCCTGGTTAATGAGGTGAAAGCTTGTTTGTATGCCGCCCAATGTCACCAGAAAATTCACTCAAGCGGCTGTGTCAGAATTAAATCAAATTAGCATTAGCCTACTATGCTGCCATCTTGCATCAAACTGTTAGAGTAAAAATATTTAGCTTGAGTCAGTTACATCAAATTGCCGTATTTTTCCCCTGTTCCAGTCCATCCGCTGTTTTGTTCTGAATTCAGAGACCTTAAAGATGGAATGTGTACATTTTGCTGGGTGTGACTTGCGAGTTTGATGGAGGAGTGGAGAAAATGACCAACATTGATTTATCCTGGCTGTTCTTGTGTGGTTGGGGCCATCAGAACACCTCGCTGCATCCCATTCCCTCCCATTATCTTCCTGCGATTGCCCCAGCCCAACGAGCTTCCTACAGGGTCGTAAATACTTCCCCCAGACCCCATACGGCTTCCTCATCATCCTCCAGACAGCGCTTAATGACAGCGAAAAGACAGACAATGCATCCTGTCTCTTGTGACGACTGTGCATTTCCGTGTTCTTACACATTTTAAATCGAGCAAAGAAGGACCCGCGCACCAGCAGCCGCCTGTATACCATCGACTTTGTATTTAAAAAGCACAAAAATGTTTCTTCTACCAAATCTTGTATTAGCGGCATAGTGGCTGTGAAAGAAACAAACACGATTTGAAAATGAAAAAAAAGCAAATACATATCCAATACATATACATGGTTCCACAAATACATATACAAATCAAATTAGTGGCCTTCACCCACATGAACCACAAACATCAACAAAGTCTATTTTCCAACATCCCAGTCCACAGCCCCATTAGAGTAAAAGCCCCTTTCCTAACCGCTTATGTAATATGAGACCGAAAAAAATTTGATTTTCTGCTGCTATGTGACGAGGTCAAGTGGGCGGTCAATTGTGTCATCACTCCAGCCATCAGCTGTGTGTATACTAGAAAACAAACAAGTTTCATTGACTGTATTGCAGAAAGACACATCCCATAATAGCCTAAACTGGCAGCAGCGCAGGCCTTGAGTTTCTATGGGTATACAATACTACGGCCTTCTTACCTCTCAGGGTATTAGCATAATGTAATAGTATTGCCATATTATACTGTACCCATACCCATAATCAAACTACAGATAAGCACTGGGTTAATATATTCACATGTATTTGGCAGACCATATTTAGGACCAGTCAGCTGGCAGTGAGTGAATTGGCCACCCACAGATCCCTTGCATTGTAAAGCTGCTACATGCTCTATTAGTTCCCACTGTTCAAATGTATACATTAACAAAATCCGACAGCAAGCCATACTGTGTACCATGAAATCAGAACATCGGAACATTAGCATCCTTTGGTCCCAACATGAATATTCAAAAACGTGTAACATTTAATGTGAAAACTACGGTTTGATGTGACATTCCGAGTGACTCTGTACTGTCATAGAGACTAGGCACACATGGTAAACAATATATGACCTCGCATGGAGCATATTCTTTGTGGGTTCTTGAAAACAAACCTTGCACTTTGGAGAGACACGAATGAGTGAACATTGCTCTATTGAATAAGCCTCCTAATAGAATGGCGTGTTAAGGCCTGTCATTCAAAGTCGGAGAGCGTCGTGTGATGAGGAGGCTGGGTAAATGAGTATTTTAGCAGGCATAGCTAATGTCTACAAACCCGCAGTGTTTAGTTTGTCGTTAAGAATGACATTAACAGAGACATAGACCCAGGGATACTGATCAACCCTGAGGTCTTAACACATGGGATGGGCTTTCTGGCTCATTTCCTGCACCATAATCAAGGCTTATGCACCTTTGTGCGATGTTTGGATGGACTACAGTATATGTGTGTCTTCATGTATTTCTGTGTCTTTACGCTGTTCTGCCTTTGTCTTTGTCCCCGTCTCCACATCAGTTGCATAAATACCCCCCCCCCATTCCCCCTCTCTCTTTCTCTAATAGAAGTGGGAGAATCAGCTAATTAAGGATGTAAATGGAACTAAGGAGTGACAAAGAGCTTGCTTGTAATTTACATTTAAACTGTCTCTTACCTCAGCAGAAAGTGTATCACAGGGGACAATGTCAACTTTTGCATGTTTTTTTGTGTGTTTATAATTCATTACGAGGGTGCTTTTTGCAATCATGAGCCATGATGCCGCTTTCCACCGTGGCTCTTGGGTAGGGGGAAAATATTATGCTTTACCCCCTAGTGGTCAGGAGGGTATAGTGGCGCGTAGGGAATAGATGAGGAGAGGAGAGGAGAAGGGAGGAAAGGATAAATACATTGTGTGTGTGTGTGTGTGTGTGTGTGTGTGTGTGTGTATCTATGACGCTGTGTTTACGCGCACACTTCTCTCCCAAGCGACAGAAACCTTGTTGTGATTTATGCAGCCTGAGATATGAGCGCTGGTTACGCAGTAGCAAGACATCGATCTGACAAAGCAAACCAAACAATAAAGAGGCGAGGAAGATGATGTGCCCAGTGGAGTGGAGAAATGGAGAGTGTACCTATAAGAGCTAATTATCTGAGCACATAATTCTTCAGGTTAAGACAGGGGGGAGCAGAGAGCCAGCCAAGCCACAGCTGTGTATGAACGGTATGAACGAGCCGGCCGACAGAATGGCTGTAACCTCCCAGACCCTGACCGAGACTCTCTCTCTCTCTTTCTCTCCCTCTCTCTCTCAAACAAAGGAAATGTATTTAGTCAACTCTTAAATTAACCTCATTGGGGTTGAATTCATTAGTGTGCACCACGTGTTATTGCTGATGAATGGTAATAATTGAAGATCTATCTTCCACACTGTTAAGGAGAGGTTTACCTTTACTGCATCCATCTCATAAGAAACAGCCTGTTGTAAATATGAAATAGAAATAAAATGTAATCAAGGTTTAAGTGAAATGCAACGTAAGAGAACATCAAGTCAAATGTTGACGGCTATGAGCTACTTATTATTTGAGGTTACGCTTGACATTGTTAAATATCTAAACCACAATAACAGTGTGAAAAAACGAAGAACATAAAGTGTACTTTATAAACATATGAGTCCAAAATATAGCATTCAAAAATGAGTTAAAATATCCAAGTTATCAAGTAATGTGTAACATTATTACTGGATAACTATTGTTGTCTTTCAATCTACAGTAATTGAATTACCTTGCTAGTTAACTAAGAAATAATTTTGATGATATCCCTTGGAGATGATTCACAATCTAATCCTACTCAGATGAGCATGAAAAGCCATTGGTCAGAAGTTATATACTGTAACAGGCCCTCGTGCAGCCCATAATAATTATTGAATGAGTTCACAAGGCACCATCCAAACAGAGAACGTCATTTCTCTAGAAGGCACGGAGAAAATAATAATTATAATATTTGCAATTATTATTTCCTATCCTGCAAATCCATTCTCTGCTTCTATAAGCAGCACTCCTCTAATTAGACATGTGCACACACCCACACATACACAAAGAACGGGGCAGTGGGCGCTTGCTGTCGTTAATAACACTATATAAAAGCAATGCCAGACAACCTCTGACACTTTTAGTAGTTGGGGAAACGAGATGTAATCTGCGCTTGGTGCCAGGAGCGGCCCGGGCTGTGCTAGAGAGAGAGAGAGAGAGGGAGTGTGGCCTGTAACTCAACGCAAACGGACCACAGTGAGTACATCACTGAGGAAGATGTTATCTCTGACTTATACACAGTGGGTGGGGGGCAGTGTATAGGGACCATAGGACGGGGGAAGTGGCAGGCAAAATGGCTGTGTGCCATAGCTGATGTGTATATTGTTAGTCTTTCAATGGCCCAAGGGCTGCGACCTAAAGAGAAAGTGAATTCGTAGTCAGTATAGCATAATGTAGTTGCCATCATTTTTTACACGTTGCCATTCTTTGTTTTGTGAAGATGTGTTTTGTTCACCTGTTTTACAGTGTGCTATGTTGTGGTGTGTTGTGTTTTGCGGTCTTGTGTTGGGTTATGTTTTGTTGTATTGTGGTGTATTGTGTTTTGTTACGGTATCATGTTGTGTATGCAATGTTGCATTATTGTGCTGTGTACTGTGTTGTGTTTTGTCGTATTGTGGTACGTATGTTGTGTTATTATGCATTTTTAAGTCATGTTACTGTGTTGTGTTTTATTGTGTTGTGTTAATACATTGTGTCGTGTTGTACTGGATTGTGGAGTGCAGTGTTAATATTTGTGATGTGTCGTGTTGTTTAGTATTGTGTTGTGTTGTGTTGTATTGTGATGTGTTGTGTTGTTTAGTATTGTATCATGTTGTGCTGTGCTGTCTTGTGTTTTCCTTTGTATTGACGTGTTGTGTAGTGTTGTGCTTTGTTGTGTGACATTGTGTTGTGTGTGCATGTTGTGCTGGGCACAAGAAGGTAGAAAATAGGATGGAGTTCTTTTTAGTGGGACCCCTGGCACCCATCTAACCTTGGCACACTGGTGGGCATGCTCCACTGGCCCTAAACATGCTGAGGTTTAAATCCAGAACTGCCTCTGTGTCACGCAGGCCTCCAGAGGAAAGGCAGGAGGCTCCATTAATATCCCCAACCGTATAAGTCAAATCCCATAGCCAATCACATCTACCTGAAGAGCATACTGTATGTCTCCAAATGAGACTGATCCCCAAAATAAGTGGACATCACATTAAATGTCCATAACCAGTTTATATATTAAATATTAACCAGTCCGAGGGACCAATTAAAGTACTCCCAGTCCGTCCAAGGTCGATCCATGTCATTGTTTTCTTGTTTGTGTGTTTGTTTGTTTAATATAAACCATGAATTCTAATTCTGGTGGCACAGAATGGCCACATTAACCAGCCATGGCAGTCTGGGAAGGGGTCCAGCTGGAAGCGTCCAATGGATGCAACATTCCCCCGACAAAACTGGCTTCACTGGCTGGAGCTAAATACTTTCTCATTTTCAAATGGTCAGTAGGAAATAGAGAGAAAGGGCAAAGGCAAAAATGAAAGCAAATATTTAATGGTACACCTCTTTGGGCAGCCGATTTCACTCACGGGCTCTACCCCCTCGCCAGTAATAATTACACAATGATTTGTAGACGGGCTTTCATAGGTTTTATCTCACCTGTGTCAGAAAGCCACTGATAACAGGCAGAAGGGCCATACATTATTCTCCCATTGGAATGTAAGAGACACAATCATTTTAAAAAGATCTATCTCACTCTTCCACATCCCCTCCCTCCTATTTTCAGCCTGGCTGCCTGGTTATTTTGCTGGATGTCTGTCTGGGCTGTGCTATTGCGTCTGTGGGCGGGATGTGTCTGGGTAAGGGCTGAGTTCAGGGGAAGTGCATCGGGGGGTGGGGGGGTATATATGTGTGTGTGTGTGTGTGTATTTCTAAGGGGGGGGGGTGGTCTTTGGTGACATGGCAGGCACCCAACATCACCCTGATGTTGGGTTGCCATGGCACACATGATGCACAGGAAGGACAGAAACACAATATACAGATACGTTGGCTGTTTTCCCTCTTCCTCGTATTTGCTTCTGTTGGAGGGAAGGTTCTCAGAATGTCGCAAACCTTAAAATGTACAATTTCTTGATCCCAAGTTTTCATTAGGACATGTAAACAAACCTCGAATAATGGGGCTTCGACATGACAGCTTTATTGAGAGTCAAATCTATAAATGCTCCAATCTCCTATCACGGAGAGAGGGGACTAATCCTGGTCCCTGTTTCCCTGGTGTGACCCTCATTGGCCCTTTGCTATGTGTATACGACCAGTTCCGACCAGTTCTCCCTCACACTTCCATCAGAATCCCATTTCCTCTGCAGTGCGAGCGCCCTGTGTGAAACTCTAGCCCCTTTCTGTACCGTTCTATGATGGATGGCTGCACCTCAGGTCGTCTGGGCCTGTCCATCAAGCCCTGCGATTAAAACAATTGGAATGACCAACACTCCCTCCACCCCCCACCCCCCCACACACACACACCTTCCCGTTCCACACACAACCTTTATCCCCGTGCCACCCCTCCACTCCCGGGCCACCCCCAACCACCCCCCACCCCCCTGCTATTGCCCCCGTCACCTTTCCCAATCCTTCGCACCCAGAACTCCTTCCCCACCAACGACCCTGCTATCCGTCTTGCCGGAGAAAAAACATCATTTGTTCTGTACTTCCCAGATAATTTACTTTTTCTCCCCCCCCACTTCTCTCTTCCCTCTTTCATTTCCCCTCTTTTCTCACCCCCCCCCCTCTCCCTCTCTCTCTCTCTCTCTCTTTTCTACAGGAATTCTCCATTTCCCTATAAAATGAAAATTCATCTGGAATTACATCTTATGTCATCATTATGTTTATTAAGCGTGGATGATGTATATGAGGAGCTTCGGCGTGCCGCTGAGTGCTTAATGATGCATAAGATTAAGCCGAGCCTCTCAGCTGTGCTGAGACTCCCCTCTGCTTCCCGGGCTGCAGACACACGCTGGGGGAACAGGCTCCAAACGGCCATCAGGTGAACAGGGGAAACGCTCGCCTCCCTCTTTGTGTGTCAGCAGAGGAAGCAGGGGAAGTTAGAGAGGAGGAAGGGAAGGGAGAGGAGAGAGGGGGGAGGAGAGGAGAGTAGAGGAGGAGAGTAGAGGAGAGGAGTTTGGCGGGGACTTCAGAGAGGGAAGGTGTTTTTGTATCGTTTTGTGTGTGTGTGTGTGTGTGTGTGTGTGTGTGTGTGTCTGGTGGATAGAGGGAATTCTGTCCACACATATTAACTACTGAATTCCCAGGAATAATTATTAGCTTCCCTCTTCTTATCTTCTGGAACTGTCTTTACCTCCCACACACACACTCCTCCCATTGTCCCGCTTTCATTTTCTCTACGTTACTTTGCTGGCTTATATCACACACATAAATACACCCAGCGCACACACACTGAAGGACAACCGACACACATACCTAGACACAAATCCAGTGGACACACACACACGCACACACACGCGCACACACACACTCAGACGCAATGCACACATAGAGTGCATACACAAAAACACACCTTCACACACACACACACACACAAATCCAACACATGCACATAAACACACTCTAAAACATGCGCACACAGACAGCATATGCTGGCGGCCTCCCTCCAGCATAGCAGCAGCAGCCTCCATAGCAGTCTATGACAAAAACATTATCCTTCTGCTGCTAAACAATCCAATAAACCTCTCCACGGGGAGGAAGTTAACCTCTCCCCTCCTTCTAAAGCCGGCTTCCAGACCACGTGACGCCTGCCACAGTAAACCCCAGTCATTAGTCTTCTACGGGTGTGTGTGTGTGTGTGGGTGGGGGGGGTCCTCTATTAGGACAGGAGACCTCGTGAGAGACCTTCCTCGGAGAGCCCTGCCTTCCCGATTCCCACAGGAGAGAGAAACCCTGCGCCAAAAAAAAAAAAACTAATTCTACTTTTAATAATCTGTCATCAGGACCAGGGGCAGTCATAAATTATGTGGGGAGCATGTGCAGGAGAAAGCCACGAGAGGGGGAACTCTGGGGAGGGGAGAGGGGGGGGGGCGAATCAGAGCCCCGAGTTTGACAAACTTTTTGCAGAAGATAAATAATAACGTACAAACAGGATTAGTTGTAAAAGGCGCGCTTGAGCGCCCTGCCAAGCGGTTTCCCCAACCAGCCCATCCTGGGCCCACATGAAGAATTTACAGAAAACACCTGTCATTAGACCCCCCCACACACACACACACACACATACACACACACACACACACACACACACACACACACACACACACACCCCCGCCTTCGTTTTTTCCTCTCCACCTCCATCTCTTCTTTTCAATCTCCCTCCCCAAGTCTCCCCCCCCCCCCTCATGTGTTATTCTCCCAGGGAACATTGTTTGTGTTTCATCACAGGCAGGTGTGGAGGAGTGACTGTCCGCTGGTTAAAGTGGCATTCACACAATACGCGGCAACTGCGGCACGACTTCCTGAATTCCCAATCATGTGTGTTGGTGCCGCGGCGGCAAGACCAAAGACGCTTGGCGTGGCGGCAGGCGCACAACGCGTGGTAGCCGCGAATCGCCCACAGCTGGTTGATGTTGTACAAAGCTAGCTAGAAGCAACCAACAGTTAGCAAGCCCCGGCAACTTTTGCGTGTTCCGCCGCGCTGTTGTGCGTGGCGCAAGTTGTCCTGAACAGCCTTCCGCTTGCCTCTGTGTGTCTGTGTGTGTGTGTGTGTGTGTGTGTTACATGTGTTCGGACATGCAAGCATGCACGCGAGTGTATGCGTGTTGAACTGTGTGTGTGTGTGTGTGTGCGTGTGCGTGTGCGTGTGCGCGTGTGTGTGTGTGTGTGTATGTGTGTGTGTGTGTGTCTGTCGTGCGGTCGGTATGGAGGGAGAAGGGCTATGAGGCGTGGGCTTGTTCTGTCAGTGTTTCCATGTCAATATTTGCCAGAACGATCGACGCGCATCATAATCGGCTCCCTCTATCAAAGCAGGGCTAAGGGCCCATCACCTATCAGTCGACAGGGACCAGTCAGGTGATAAATCTCACCCCCCCCCCCCCCGCCGACCCCCGGTGGAGGAACTTGCTTAAATAAGAAAAGGCATGTCCTCACAAGTCTGTGTCCAATCCCTATTGATTTAATAATCAACAGAAAGCCACTCTGTTGCTCAGCATAAGGTCACCTACAGCACTGGAATATTGTAGCGTACGGAAACTTGTTGTGTATAGCCAAGAGATATTGGACTTGCTGTCCAATATCTGTCCATATCAGCTAAGGAGAGTGTGAAAGTGATTATTATTACGTATTATGGGATGTCAGAGTATTTTCACAATCATAACATCTTAATTTGTCATACACTTACTGATGTTTTGTTCTATGATACAACTGCTGTCTTTGTAAATCGACTGCCTTCATTTAACAGCAACTAATTTACTCAAGCCAAAAATAAGATAGAGAAAATAGCTACACCTAATGCACACTTGCTTCCATATCAGTGAATGAAGAACTTAGCTCAAGTGTGTCCCATGAAAAACCCTGAGAAAATGCATACATGCAGTGCTGGGATTTCAACCCTGCAAAGTCAAGTGCTCAATTTTCTCTCCATTCTCCGGCGATACCAAAGGAGCTCAATCATACTGGGACAGTAATACGAATCAAGGACAGCTCACTCATTCTCAATTGCAGCTTGGTCTAACTGGGACCAGGGGTAAAGAAAAAAAAAAACGGACCGGGTTCTCAATTCAAATGGGAAAGTGAGTAGGCCAGCCGGACTCTCCAGCACGTCTCCGGGCTGATAGATTACCTTCTGCAGTAAGGACAAAGAGAATGAAGATGACTACTCTGCCAAAGCTGGCTACAGATGAGACATACACGGCTGACTGACCATGGTACACCTTAGCCATTTGTCTATGTGTTCAAGCGCTGTACTATATGACAAAGGAGGCCATACCTTATACTATTGACATATTACTCCCACCCTCATGTGTTGTAATATCTTGTTTCCAATTCATTTTGGTTTTAATTCGGAAAAACTTTGGCCATCCATCAACCACACAGCCCGTGTACTGTATGCACTGGAATGTATGTAAACTATCGCAGCCAGCAACGTGAAAAAGGAACTATTGTATTATATATCTGTATTTGTACATATGTGTACAGTAGGCGTATGCATTACCGTTTGCAATACAGTACCATTACAAAGCTGGAGATATACAGTATACTGTAGATGTAATGGCCCTAATTTAAATATATTGTTATAATATGATAACACAGTGTATTCACAAACTATACATGCATATTATCAACTATATATGTATATTACTAACTAATGTAAATTAATATACATATACTGTACATTTGTCAATAGTAGCTGAAATGGCTAAATGTTTATCAGAACAGTGACTCAGTAGAGCTAGATGTGTTGCAAGTACCTTGAGTTGCATTCTAAGGACCCGGAATATATCACATTCTTAAGTACTTCAGATAAGGACAGACCATTGCGTATAGTAATACAATGAAAGAACTAGAATATCATTTGGTTTGGTTGTGTTTGTTTATTTAGGAGGCAAATTTGGAACAGAACTTTGGAGGTACTTGTTTTGAAAAAGCTATTTCTCAAAGCACCAAGTCAAATATTTCTTTGAGACAGCTTTTTTTTATTCTACCACCAGTACATGATGTGCCATCCTCCGAGATTAACCTAGATGTTCTTGAGGCCAGGTTCACTTGTATCTGAGCCACAGTCGTATATTACACCGCAGCCGAGATGGCAGTGGCAGTAAGTCATTCTTTTCTATTCTTTTCTGCCTCTGCATATTCCACAAAGCCCCCACTTCTCTGCACTCAGAAGGTCACCCCTTTCATCAGCTATTCTATTTGCATTCCAAATCGTACGTACATGAAAAATGTGGCACCAAGTTTCTGTGGCGGCCCTTTCGAAGGCAGATTAGATAGAATTCGCCATATGAACCTTATGCATGCTAACCTTTGCAGATGGCCCCCACTATTGTGGAGAAATGGATTGCCTAATAAACCATATCATCCTACATATTTGCCGCTTGGCCGACCAAATAGAGGCTGTGTTTTCTGAGCAAATTCCCTTTGTCAAATTTGTCAATGTTCCGTCGCTGCCATCGTTTTGGGTGTAGGGGCTGGAGGGGAGGAGGCGAGATCCTATAAGCGTATCAGGTTAAAGTAACGACCAATTTGGGTTGTTACCGAGGATGAGACTATTTTTCCACAAGATTTATTTCATCAGAGGAAAATATGGAATGGCGTCGTCCGCTTGTTTGGGGTTTTCCGCCCATTGTGTCCCCTTCTTCACAGCATGTGAAGCTTTTGCAACAGTGCGGTTTATCAGCGGTGGTCAATTGTCTCTAATGGTGTCTCAATAATGAAATCTAATGATCACATGAATAAATATTTGGCGATTAAGCGGCCATGTACACATGCCATAAACTACAACCCATTCTGTTGTGATAAAAAAAGGCATTTGTTCCATTCTCATTTTCAAAGAAATCAACTTAATATGTGAAACCTGCATTTAAGGATAATATCCTTATGGTTAGAAGCTAATTTGAAGTCCCACTCAATCAGTCGTCATCAAATTCAACTCATTATTTCACTTTTAGTGGTACATTTTATTGGGGTAGACGTAGAACCGTGGAAACAGTGCTACTTCTACCCCTTACAAGGTTTTTTTTTTTTTTACCAGAAATCTAATTTCACAGCGGAGCCCTAATTCATCGCTCCCAGAAAAACCTCTTTCATCAAACTTTGCATATGAGCAGCCAAGTGATGCACAGGCTCTTAACGGCATGCTTTGCCTCCTTCGGTGATTCGGCCAACCAATCCATCTTCTTGAGTGTGCTCGGAGCCGCGGAGTGGGCAACCGATGCTCCCGTCAACAGACTCCTGCGGGAGATGGATTGGGGCGCCGTCACCCACCTCCAGTCCAGCACCGGCCCAGTGGCACAATCTGGACTTGGGTGCTGAGAGGCATGTGGCGGGCCCTGTGGAGCTCGATGAGGAGCAGTATGGAGGATGCTGTGTCTCAGTCACTCATGTAGTGTCCAGATCTTCTGCTCCACAGGAGCTCCTGTTTGTGGTCCACAGGACAGAATGGGAGTGTTACTGCCTGATTGTGTGCTGATGGGAAAAAAATGTCAAAATGAACAAATGTCACAAATCCTGCATCCACACAAGCAACATACTGACATGTGGATGCATGGATTTGTGACATTGAATGTTGAAACCTGACGGCACAGCATATTATTAAAGGCAGAAATTAAACTCCAAAAATGCGGGGACACCTGCTGCACGCATTATAATCATTCACATGTCTGATGGGACAACAAATACAACAAATTATAGCCCTGATTCTTCTCTGTATAATACATCTTTTAAGCCACAGCCTGTCCTTCAGTTGTAGGAGGAGTTTGTTTCAACACTTTGTGCCGTTCATCATCAGTGGCTCTGAAATCGAAGTGAAAGCTTCTTTTATTAATCACAAAGAGCTTAAGTCAAGGCTATGCACTCCGTTGCTCGCATCAATTTACAGCAGCGATAATTCATGCTATGCTAAACATTTCTTGTAAAATGTCACTTTGTGTTTGCAATTAATTTCCAAATTAATAAGCAAATTCTCTGGGTTAGGGCATCAAACTTCTGAAAACGTTGCAGGCGAAACAATGGATCATCGTGCCACCTGGAATGATAGAGATGATAATTAGAATATGATTCTGATGAGAAATGAATACATCAGACACCGTGATTGGTTTCATGGTAAACAAATGCAACATGTGGAGGGGAGTGACATTCTCTCTCTTCTTCTCTGACTTCCTTTTGGATGGGTCTCATTTTTAAACCCCTTGTAACATCTGCGGGTTCTTCTACCAAACAAATGAAGCTGTTCCTCTCTGAGTCCCTTGTTAATCACCATGGTCCAGGGTGGCCCAGTCCATGAGACTGCAGGTGATGCTTGGAAGCAGAGAGCTGTGTGTTAGGTTACACCCTATACAGGGCATATCAGGTTGCTCTCATCTGATGTTAGCCATGGGTCCTTGATCAAAAGCAAATTGAACAGTGGGCGGCCACAAAGGGAGGGGGAGGAGTGGGAGGACTGTCTATGTGATCACAGACCTGTAGGGCAGGAGGGCAAACACACCTGCCTACGTACTAAATAACTGCACGCATCTGTAATGATGAGTCAGATGTGTTTGATTAACGTTAAACCTCACCGCTAAGGAGAACAATAGAACAATTATCAGGCATATGTTTGTGTGTGTGTGTGTGTGTGTGTGTGGGGGGGGGGGGGGTAACTGAAAGGCCAATACTATGTAATCCAGTGAAATGTTGTCTTTGCATTTAGGCCCCTTTTCGTGGGCCATCCCTGTTCCCTCTGTGCCATTGATGGCAACATCCATAACCTGTCCTCTGATATTTCATTCCCATACGGATGCTATGAACCCAGGATGTAATCGATACACAGACACACAGCCCCTCTGTGTTATTGCAAAGGGGGAGGGGGGGGCAATGTCTGCTCAGCTTCCCGTGCCGTTACACAGTTCAGGCTTCCAATTAACCTGAGCGGATCCCCATGCCAATCACGCGGGGCCTCTATCGACAAGCCGCATGAAAAGAATAATGTTGTTAGGATGATGTAGCTCACTGTAGGGGGCCCTGTCCTCCCCCTCTCTCTGCTGACAGGAGGAGTGTTCTAGTCATTTATCACCTCCTCTCTGGTCACTGAGGGGCCAAACACGGCCTGTGTGCTTCCTATCGACCACGCATTAGAGCAACACTATTATCGCGTGGCAACAAGCCATGCACCTTCGTGAGCGGCGCTGGTCTGTTTAAAAATGCTGCCGCCACGTATCATCCAAGTACTTTTAATTGAATATGAGATGTTGAGAAGCTGTTGTTTTGATGTTGTCCCCTCCCGGGGCTCGTACCGCCCACTGAGCACCGACCTCCTGCTGTCAAAACAAACACAATCGTCAATTGATTGGTGCTGCTTTGGTGTTTTATAGGTTGGGGTATTGCAGGGCTACAGATGGGGGTCAGTGAAAGGAGGGGGGGGGGGGTTCTGGCTTCATAAAGCCAAGGCCTCCAGAAACTGAGCTGATATGAGTCATGCATGGTTTGGTCTGCATTCAGCACTGATTACAGGATGATTTAGCAACTGTTACCCGTACCCCACGTTCCCCATCTGATTGGTCTCTTTATTTTTTTATTTTGTTTTACCTCTTCCACTTATCACCTACTTTACATCTTATTTCCCGTTAATGTCTCACTTATTGTGCAATAAAGACAGCTTCTACAAAGTATTTACCACATCTACCATCCATCTCAACTGCCTCCCAAAGACAGTTCATTAAAAAGATTGCTTTTTCATGGCGTACAGAAATATATAAAGAAAACAACACACCTGTGCAGGCCTCAGCACATCACCATTACCAAGGGGTTTTGCTCGTACCTGACACAATTTTATGAATCTTACGCCAAAATAACTGCGCTATAACTATTGGACGGTTGATTACTTCATTTATTTTTTCCTATGTCTATCGAGAGGCAACATACAAATTGAGACTGTAGCTAAGTTACAATAGCAGCCAAGTGTGGCCCACTAGAATTTCAGGAGTGATTGAGAGTGTGTTTAGATGCTCAGGGCCAAACTATAAAAGCATTGTTACGTTGACAAGGCCGACACAGTGAAAGAATGCCTCTCTACAATTACTCCCCCTTTCTTGGGTAGTGTTGCCATTGGCGAATTTGATATTGATTATTGTGAAAAAAATAAGAAAACAGCTGAGGGAGCTCAACCATAAAGACAAATGCAGTTCCACTCAATGCCAAATCCACAAAGACCTGCATTTTGTGACAAATGCATCTCAACTTCTTGCAGCTTACAGGAAAGCTGTCCTGCACCCCTGCCTGACTGTGTGTGTACATACAGTACAATGTACACAGTGTGCAAAGAACAATGAGATTCACAAACTCTATTCATAACACTAATCAGTTTCACTTGGTTTGTACAGGTACAGCCACTACTTAAGTCTGTAGCTGCAGATTTAATGTGGCCCATGTACCTCTAAAACTTACCATTTGTTATGTTTGGTCATCCCATTAGTTGCGATTTATTATCATTAGAGTGATGGAACCTCTTCCTTGGAGTAGCATGAAAAAATACACTCCATTTTCACATTAGACGGGGCTCCACTGGTGCGTCAGATTAATGTCCCTCAACCAACAGAAAAAGGTATTTGGAACGTCAACTTTGTGCAGCATCATAACTATCACAGTATTCTGTTCATTTGCTTATTTCATTTATGCTTGGTTAAAGGCTAATTCCTACTTGTTTATTCAATATTCAGAGATAGAGATGGCCACTTATCAAGCTGTGCTCCGTGAACCAGATGAAGTGATGTTTTGGTACTTCTGTAATAGCTACAATATTGTAATATCTGTAAAATTTAGACATTAATGATGAAGATGAAAATCCACAACAAAATTAATAATCCATTTCTCAATCCACAAAATGTAGGCAGTCAAAAAACTAAATTTTGCTATGGTAGATTTCACAAATGTTAACAACTGAATTTCTGACAATTAGGG
>JAOEHI010000007.1:3387059-3425147 GCA_025447815.1 Percopsis transmontana | reverse complement strand
AGGCACCTCCTTCAGATGGCCAGTGTCATATAACACACACACACACACACACACACGTGCGCGCACACACACACACAAAAAGAAAGACAGATATAGGGGAAGGAAAGGAGATGGAGAGGGAGAGAGAGAGAGAGAGAGAGAGAGAGAGAGAGCACACTAATGCCCAAAAACAACTCTCAGGTGGTCTTCTTCGCTCCACTGACCAGACCATTACCCCCTATACACACAGACACACACACGCGCACACGCGCACACACACACGCACACACACACACACACACACACACACACACAGTCAAACACAGACCACACAGACTAAAGAGATTCCAACTCAGCCACAATGTCATGTGGCCCTCCTATTCCCGGCCTCTTTACTGTATCAAATAAGCCTTTTATGAATGCAAAAAATATACAATTCTATTGGTAAATCCTTTAGTTTGAGCCCTTCAGCACTCTGGATTAGTGGGCCTGTCATCAGTAACTTATAATATCATTTACATATACAGTCCTAATCAGATGTAGCAAATCTCACACAAGAAATGAACCATACCGACTAAGCCTATGCCTGTATTGGACAAGGAAAAACAGCCAGTGAGGAGGGAGGGATGTGAGAGAGGGACTTGATGTTGATAAAGGGTTCTGTCTCAGCATTGGGCAGTTCCAAGCCGTGTCCAGCAGACCAAGCTCATTACCGCACAGTGGGCTTGATAAAACAGCCATTCGTTACAATTACTAAAGAAATAGGTCTCCCAGTGCCAACGGCGCGACGTCAGATAAAACAAAAACGTTTAAAAAAAAACACTATAAGTAAGCGTTCATTTACAGTGCCAAATCCATATGGGAAATTACAGGCAGGGTGTCAGACACAATAATCTACAGTCCAACACGTCTGGAATTAAACCTTACAGTTACACCTCCAACGTACCTGTGGTGGGAGAAGCAAATAAACAAGACAAACATTTACCCACCCTAGTTAGCCAAACAATGCGCCGCGTCTCCGCAAAAGGAACTAGGACACGAAGGAACACCCACACTCCAACGTTTCTTCTTCTCCTCATCCTCCTCTCCCTCTCCGCATCCCTCTTCCCTCTCTCTCTCTCTCTCTCTCTCTCTCTCTCCCTCTCCCTCTGCCATCGCCCTCTCTTCCCCATCTGTCAAGACAATAGATTTTAATCTTTAATCCATGAGCAGCCGCTGAACACCCGTGAATTACAAATTACAGATGTTTTACTGTGTCGGCTTCCCTCATTCGCCCCCCCCACCCCCACCCCCTTCCCTGCCCGCCCGCCGGTACGGGCCCCCTTAGCTCCCTACTGTCACTCAAGGTCACACAGCGATGAACACACTAAGGTATACGTGCGCGCACTAACACGGCCATATGCATACAACATTTACAGCATGTATACACATGCGCAAATTAATACACACACGCGCGCGCCCGCTACACACACTCATTCTGTGGCATCGTGGCACCATATGACACTGTCATCATTTGGTAATTAAACCCTTGCTGGCTTTAAATATGAAAAGCTGGCAAGAGTTGATGATGATGATACTGGCTGTCGCTCAGCCCAGATTTCCAGCAAACCATCCAGACATCAGGCAGGAGACATATTGTTTCACTGCTTCCCTAGCGTAGCCAACCGTTTTTTTTGTTTTTGTTTTTTCCCACGAAAAAAGTTAAAATCAAGATGTGCTGTGCACATATTAAAAGCAATGCACTGAATAACTGCACTTCTCTCACACCCAATACCCCTTTTTTATCTCTAACTGTGAGAGAAATTGTGTGTGTGTGTGTGTGTGTGTGTGGGGGGGGTGCTAGTCTAACAACTGACATTCATGCTGGCATACAGCGTGATAAATGACAGGCACATCCGAGCTGCAGTAGGGTGTAGGGGGGTGGGGGTGGCGGTGGTGGTGGGGTGCCAGGGAGTGGAGGGAGGGCACGGAAGAAGGGGTGAAGGAGGGAGGTTTATTTAATGCTCAGGGCATGAGCAAGTGGGGCACTAGTTTTAAAGCGGACCGGGGCATTGGGGTGGGGGAGTGCCTAGGTGGGGGCTATGAAGGAGGAAACATGGGCGATGCAAGCAGATTGAGCCAGGAAGTCGGGAAGAGGGGGTTTGAAGACACACACCTTCGCCAGTAATCTACCCCGACTCCCCCCACCACACACACACACAAACCTATACACAAACACCTAACACCCCTTCATCCCCTCCTGTCCCCCTGGCAGTCCCACAGAGGGCAGATACTCCCGACCAGTCTAATGGACTATGGCATAAGATCTTTCCCCCCAACGCGTTCCAACCCAAATCACTCCTCTACCTCCATTTTCAATCACCATCTCCTGCAGGCTTCGGTTGTAACCAGTAAGCATAGTGTGTGGCTCGGAGAGGGGCTTAGGTTACATCATAGGCAGGCCACACAGCTTTATGGCCATTAAAGCCTCTCTATTTGGGCCCACCACCCCCCATTTGGACGCTGGCCCTTGCGCTGACTGTGCCGTTCAAGATAAAGAGTTAGAGAGAGAGAGAGAGAGAGAGAGAGAGAGAGAGAGAGAGAGAGAGAGAAGCGAGAGAAGAGAGAGAGAGACCGTTGAGGTGAAAATGTAGCTTAAGGATGGCAGCCTGTTAATTTATTGGTGTTCTTCCATTCATTAAAAAATACAAAAATAGCAATGCTAACAATAACTGTGTGTTTGTGTGTATGTGTTTGATCACTGATCACAATATATTGTCATATACTGTGAGTCGCTAACTAGCATACTTTAATTCCTCTGTTGATTTTAATTGTAGGAATGCAAACAAAACAATGAAATAACATAATCTAAACATTTGTAAATATAATAAACTAACAGCAAAATTACACTTTTGTTGGGTTTAAAAGTCAAGTTAATAATAAAAGTGTGCTCTGTGTTTGGTCTTATGGGTCACATAAAAAATATGTCAATTGCTTTTACTGACCAATAGCAAAACAAACATAAATCAATTATACTCTGAACTGTAGACTGTCAATTCACAATCCAATATTTTGAAGATTTTATTAGGCGAGAACATGGATTTGAATTTGTTCACATTCTGTAAAGATGCGATACATGCATAGTGAAAGTACCTTTATCTCTAGCTGCAGAAGTTACTGACATTTGAAAGAAGAATGGATAAGGAAATGTATTTCATTTGAATAACTGTTCCCGAATATCCATTACTGGTTCTTGGTCCAGTAGCAATCTTATTGCAATTTTAGGACCTGCAGCACTATAAAGAGCGTTATAACACAAAATGTTTGTTAAATAGCCGAGAAAGAAGCTATAATATTTTAATGTTGAATTTTATAGCTTTACCACGCTCTGTCGTTCTTGTGACCATTGTAATATTGCATTTTTACTGGTTATTCATCTGTTAATGTTCCAGTTACTAAGTTTTACACTCTCCTTTACTTTTTCCTATCCCCTCACATTGTTAAACACACATAGAAAGTTTCCTCTCCATAGATTATATACTGTTTTAGTGTGCAATTGGCCAGTGGTTTCACTGGACAGGATCTAAGACCTAAGAATTGTATTGATTTATTGTTTTAATATAGCCTAAGTTTGATGTTTAACCTACATTTTATGCAAGGTGTTGTGAGCTAGTTCTGAAACAATCCATATCAATAAATTAACTCTGATTAGACATCTTAAAAGGTTTTCCACATTGTGTTAGAGGGAGAGAGAGATTAAAATACTTAATTGAATCTAGCACTACTTGGTGTTTTTTGATGCATTTATCATATTTAAAATGAAATGTTTGTCTTAAATATGTTTACACAAACTGCAAGTTGGAGTTGTCCAACATTGGCCTTTAGTGACAGCCACTGTTTTGTTATGGTTTCTTTTTTTGTACATAAACTAGAGCATTATCATAACAAATATAGATGATAATACACTTAAAATACACAATAAAATAATTACATACCGGTAGGAACGAACAAAGCGAAAAACGTAGCCTAAATCCACCAGTGCCTATTTTTGGAGTCCAAATGTCATCTTACATCTTTTAGCATAATTATATCCTTGCCAAAAGTCCTGTTTTATCGCCTATCCGATGAGCAACTTTATACTTCCATACGTAACACCTGCAACGCTCTACGATATTTGATTTCTATTTCCCCCTTTTATCAATTGCTAGTTCATTGGAGCAGGGTTGCTTCCCTTTTTGTTGTCGTCTAAACCGTTTAGTTTTGGATGATCGGTCAAAGATTCTGACAACCAGCGGGGAGAAGCGCGACGCCCAGCCGGGGAGGGAGTGCAGGAGGCCGGACAGATCTACTGGGCTGCATCGACGAGACGGACCATTAGACAAGGGAAAGCCATGCCTCACAGCGCTGGTCGATCAGGTAAGGATTTCTGCTGCTCCTAACCTGCTCTCTTGCATGCCCCCACCGCCTCATACAAATATAGTGTCAATGTTTGTTTAGTGAGTTGGTGGCGTGGGGCTTCAACCAACTGTGCGGGGTCCACCACTGCATCTGTAGCTTATGTGTAATGTATTATATTTCGCACGTAATATTCAATATATGTGGGTATTAGATAAACTTGAAATATGCATTGAATAGAACATTATATAGCTTTTTTTTATGAAAGGCTAATATTTAGCCTATGTGATATATATGTATGTAGAATATTATTTTAATAAATATATGAAACGTTTGTGTTCGTTACATTTTATTGTAATGGGCCTATATGTATTTATTACATGTAGCCTATTTATTACAATTTATTAAAATCCTGCTTTCTACTGTTTAGTCCAAAAAAATATTTATATTCGATTGACAGGCCTATTTGGCGATTATTGCTACTTGTAACAATACTCTCTATAGTTAGGAAAAGTCTCCATTATTATTATTGTTGCTGTTGTTTTTGTTATTATCAGCTATCGTATCATTATTGTTGTTCATGTGTTGCTTATTGGTCTATTAGCATCACCTTACTCGGGGCTTTAATTGAAAACATAGATCACTTTCTAATTCACCTCTCGATTTTAGGTTTGGATGGGAAGATCAATGGAAAACAGTTGTAATGATCTAATTAATTATAGCAAAATTAAAAGCAAGTACAAAATCAATCTCTGATGGTGTCGGGGATAGAGTCAAATTGATATCCATCTGCTCCCGTTATAAAGCACATGAATAAGCAATTTAAGGACGCAGCTGATATCCTGCAGTTTGGCATAGCCTACCCATATGGCTTTTGGTGTCAGGAGACATCATAGTGGAATATTGTAAATGACTCCCTGATATCATTCTGATGCGTTGACTAATGGAACAAATCTGCTTATTAAATCTATCTTACTATACTCAAATAGGCTACAGATTCTGGTAATAAGTGCTGCAATAGGCTACAATGTAGAATATACAAATGTAACGATGATTTAAGAGATGTAAACCAAAGTATTCACTGACAGCTTCCTCGTTGTGACTGAGAAAACATTGGATAGCCATCTACTTTTCCTTTAGCTAAATTAACCATGTCTGTGTTTAACGTAGACAAGAAATATTAGTCTAAATAATAGGCGACATTCAAAATATTTAGATTTAAAAATCCCAATAAAACATAAAATAATTGTATATAAGCAAGTATTAAATTAATTAAACAAGTTTACCTAATTTAACCCCAAAAACTGTAGACTCAGAATCGGAATGAGGCAATGTGAACTGCAGACCTAAAGATGCGTTTACAACAAAAGTTGAAGGAATGGATTTCGTTTGCCATAGTTGTTCTTAATTCCTTCTGATGCTATCAGTCTCTCTCTCTTCTTCTCTCTCTCTCTCTCTCCCCCTCTTTCTCTCTCTCTATCACTCCCCCTTTCTCTCTCTCCTTCCATGCTTCGATTACAATTATTGTCCAAAACTATCCACTTGCATTCCACCTTTTGATATGCTTGTAATTTTTAGCTGTATATTTTGTTATTTGAAAAAATAAATTGAAATACTTAATCGTCATCGTTCGTTATAAACAAATTATTGGTATCATAACCATGGATTCTTGTAAAGATAGCATGCCTATGACTTCTTATCTAGGCCACGCAGCCACCTTAACAAGGCACATTGTATAATTCAAACATTTAATCGAAAACAAAAGTCGTATTAGGTCCTCGGTGTGTCAGATTTTGAAAGGGGTGAAGGCAAGACTAACAGTTTCTTAATTATCACGCCATTTGTTTTGCTATACTTTGACATGGGGACGTCGACATAGCGGTGCAAAGGGTATGGGGGCAAATCGGGGTGTTGTGGGGAAATAGCAGCAGCTTTAGGGCAAAAGTGCAGTGACGTGTGAAATTACAGCCCATGGTGCTACATATTGTACCAGAAGCTCCCTCTAAAAAAGCAGAAACAAAAAGAAAAATCGTCCTCAAACTTGTCCAAAGGGCAGAACGCAACACGGCCTCGTATTCTATTTGCTCTCAAATCCAACATCTACAGAGCTTCGGAGCAGTCCAAATAACGCAGTTGCTCCAAATGACAAACACTTATTATTGTTATTATTAATATTAAATACAATATTCATAATGAAAATAATAATAATAATACCGGTAATAATTGCATTAATAATATAAATATAAACAATTTAAATCTACATCTGCTGCAAAACTTTTAAATAATAATAACATTGTCATTATTATTATGATTCATATATTACCGTAGAGACTACTGTTGATACTACATTTATCATTATATTCACCTAAAACGTTTGGGATCGATAACATCAGAGAATATAATTCTATACTCTGGTGTTATTAATGACAAATACCCTGATAAATGTGTCATTATAGATGTTCCTTTCTTACAGTAATTAATAAACTATTATTATTATATTCAACAACATCTAGAGATCTAAATCTATTTATCTATTTCTATGATTCAGAAAGTACTATAATCCTACATAATACACAATAGTCTATATCTACATAAATTAAAATAATGGAAATGCTGCAAAAAATTAGGATGAGGCGGCATTGGATGTATACAAAACTCTTAATAAGTTGCCAAAGTAGAAAAAAATTAAGCATTTGTAAGAAGTTTGATATTTCATCAATTTCTGCACTTTAGTAAATTGAGTTATCCCGAGAGAGATTAACAGTACATTATTCACCTACAGTGGGTTAACGCTCAACCTTTGACCCAACCCACTCCTGATCAACATTAGTCTACCAACCTATAGTTTGAATGAGTCAAGTGAGCATCACAACCTACGAGCGCCATCTACAGATTTGAGGCACTTACAACTATTTTATAGTCTATACTGCGGGAGCGCCTTTCGCTTGGAGCTTCAGGCTCACCTTGCTGGCGAATAGAGAAATATTCCAGTCTGCCTCGAAACCTTTTGGTTCGATAACCCTTTCAAGTTATAAACATAGTTCAAACCAAATATACAGTTTTCGTGACTGCGGTTTTCGTTTTCACATAAAGGACTGAGGCCTAACAATGACTCATTAGACATAGGCTATTGTAAAGACCGAAGCAACGTGTAAGTAATTGTTGAACTGTAGAAACATAATCCAATAGCATACTGTATTCTTACTCGCAGTATAAAGAAAAACGCTTCGATTCTTTTCTTTACATGAAAATATTAGGTTAATTGATTAACAACCTTTTACATAAATATTTATAACAGACACAATATTTTAAACCAATTAAAATTGCTCGAACTGAAAGAGACGTAAAAGCTCATCACCAAGCTTTCCGAAGCGTCTTGAACTGTCTGACGATGGTTTTGACTAAACAACACAGGCGCTGGGCAAAGAGCTTGACACGGCTGTACCTTCTTTCTTCCACCTGCCTTTAATTTCCTTGATTCCTCACCAGAAAGTCTCATCATTTCCCATTTCGTCTCCCTCCCCTTCCGAACTGTCGGATACAGGGACCTCCTCATTTGAGCTCCAGGTTTTTACGTGGGCGAATCACAAAGTGTTGGAATCCATTGCCTTTGTCTGACAAGTCATCCATCTCTATGCGAGGGATCTGTGGGGTGGAGGGAGGAGGGGGGTTACGTGGGACTGCAGCTTTTAGAAACAGACACAAGGAGAGGGGTTTCATTCTCAGTCCAAAGCTTGGTTTAGGCACAGCCCATTTACGGGGAGAGGGGGACAGAGAGCTACTTTTGGCGTGTCCATGTTGCCCCTGTCATCTCCGCCTCTATCTGATTGAACTCGAGACCCGCCAGTCTTCGCCACCGTCAAGGGAGAGGAATTTTCTGCCGCAGCTTCGCGACTGGACCGTGGAAGACTGTGCTATTACGGCCCTTATTTTCCCCATGATGTCGTTTAAAGACAAATAGAGTGACCCGGTTTTAACGAACGGTGCTGAGTCCGGCGGTGCTCGGTACAAGCGTGGGTCATGCTTTACACCTGACATCCCTTCTTCAGACTTTTACTGAATCAGCAGAGTTAAGCAGAAGAACTCAGCGTCTTCCAAGAAGTTATTCTTCCTGGTACATCCTATAAGGACTCTTCCAAACGGACTGGTTTACACTATTGTCCATTTTTCTTTTTACAATTTAAGCTGCATCACCAAGGCGAAACGGCGACCTCAGTCGATTACCTTTCTTTCCTTTGCTATCCCATGGATATTCACTGCAAAACAGACCCCTTCTCAGCGATGCACCGTGAGTAGAGTCATAGTTTTCTAGCGACTTTAAATCCTGGTCAACTGCTCGTCCTAGAAGCGACTTGTATAAGAACTGAGATATATGAGAAAAATGGTCTAATGCCCACATGCCTGTATACGCTTATGTCACATGGGCTACGTGTTAATATTGCATTAAAGAGACAAACACTACAGACATGAATGTTTAAATGTAGTTGTATTTTGTCAATCTCTGTCTAACATAGCTACAATTAGAAGAGCTCAATTTAAGTTTCGAAATGCGTGCCCATAATAACAATAGGCTAATCTTCAGAGAAAAAAACATAATGCTATGAATACACCTTATTAAAAATAATTTCTCATTTGCCATTAAACGATATTTAATAATAAAATAAAAAGTTTCGTATTATTATTATGAATATTAATATAGCCTATAGCCTACTGTACAGTAGGTTATAATAGTAGACTATAATAGTAATATAGGGTAGGCCCTATAGCAAGACTGACTGATTTAGATGTGTATTTATTGACTTGAAGGTTAATTAAAATGTGACCTAATTGGGCAAGTAGGCCTAATACAGTTAGCGTTAGCCTATGTTAGAAGAAAACCTCTATTTGAAAACAAATTGAGCTTCTGCATTTAAAATTAAACCTACGCTGGAGAGAGAATGCCTGTGTGTAAATGGCTGTAAAGGTGTGTATTGCCCAGACTTGACACATACAAAATAATAATGTTAAAGTGGAATTTTTGATAAAATAATATATAATGTAGTTGTTTCAGCCTTCATTCTTTGCGATATGAATATAAAGTAGAGCCGGGCTGATTGTAAATAATTTAGTCCTGTTCACTCGGACTATCCGCATTTGTAATATGAGTTATCAAAGCGCTTTTTAAATTATTTACAATAATTGTGCAAGGAAAATTAAACAGGGTGAAACATTATATCCGCGACATGTGTTACGCTGCTTTGGAAAAGCTGCTCCTGGAAAATAGGACAATTCCCTGTGCAGGCAAAAAGTCAGTTTTTTGAATTCTTTAGCTACTTTTGTTCTTTGTTCATTTTTGATTGTTCTTTGTTCATTTTTGAATTACTCTTTAACAAACAAGGCAGTATATTAAACTAAACTCTGGTATAAATAAACTTTCCTATGCTATATAAATAACTGCTACTTCATGTTTAAGCGTAAAATAACATCATCTTTACTATTATTACTATTATTATTATTTTTATCATGTAAGGTAATATAGGTAATATAGGTAATATATATATATATATATATATATATATATATATATAAACATCAACGTAGGTCTGTCGTCTCAAAGCTGTGTTTGTCTTTTTGTTATTAATGCGTCTTTTACAAACACGCGTTTGGCCTCTCTGCTGTCTTCTGTATGTATGTAATGTTACGTTTCCCTATGTGTGTTGTTGTATCCCATGTAGGGCATGGCGGTGTGAACCAGCTAGGCGGGGTGTTTGTTAACGGCAGACCCCTACCTGATGTCGTGAGACAGAGAATTGTGGAGCTGGCTCACCAAGGGGTCAGGCCGTGTGATATCTCTCGACAACTACGGGTCAGTCACGGCTGTGTCAGCAAAATTCTCGGCAGGTAAGGGATACAGAATATCCAGAGCCCTGTCAAACATAAATCTTATGGTAGCCTTATGCGCACCCCAGCTCTATTTTAGTCCCAGTCATCGGTTATATCTCAAGGCATTCTGCTTGAATACAGGATTTCTGTGTCCAAGAATTTATATTGATCACCGTCAGCGTCCGGCCATATAGGTTGTCCAAAAAAACAGAGAAATTATAGCACTTCATTTTTGCTTATATGATGTTTAGTTCCTTCTTCTATTTTAGCAGTACAAATATAAAGAGATAATGTCTTGAAATATTTTTTTTCAGCTATCAGAAGGGATTTCAGAGGTATTTTATTTCATACAAGTAGAATGTTTGTCACCAACATTTATACTAATAGCTAATAGGCCATGGTGGCATGTCGTGCATGCAACTAAGCTTTTGAGGACCAGAAATAAGGTCAAAACTGTGTTTTGTTTTGCTCTTCTCGCTGTGTATCTTAGACTAGATTTTTACATTCATTGTTTAAAAGGAAACCGTCACTGTTCATCCTCCAACTGACACTTAATCAGGCCTACACTCAACTTTAATAAAAAGCCTTGTAGGCTATAGGTTAAATGCATCTTCATATAGGTAGATTATTCGATAACACATTCTAGATAAGGGTAGATGTAACAATATTGGCAGGGAATTTTGTTTCCCCGCAAAATAATTCAAGCCATCTGTCTCTTCAATAAACTGGACAATTATAGGATGAAAGTGAAAGCCATATGAACGCCTGTATGTCCGCATTCAAGACAATGTGCCTCCATCTGTGTCCTAAAACAGGTACTACGAAACTGGCAGTATTAAACCCGGAGTTATTGGTGGCTCCAAACCAAAGGTTGCTACTCCGAAAGTAGTGGATAAAATTGCAGAATATAAACGCCAGAATCCAACCATGTTTGCTTGGGAGATTCGGGACCGACTTCTGGCCGAAGGCGTCTGCGATAATGACACTGTGCCCAGCGTTTCATCCATCAACAGGTAGGTCGACCAAACAAACACTCTTGCATGCACTCATACTCCACTGTTAGGCCTATTATATCAATAATCTGAATTCTAAATAAATCAAAATAATATTGGAACTAATAATACGGAATATTCTATTCCGAATTTACAATGTTGACATAGTCGATAGGGAAATATAAGTGCGCGTAATTTCAGGTATCGTTAAAAAATGCATTTTGTAGGCCTATGCCTTGAAAATGTTTGAAGGAAATTATAAAACAACGCCAGTAATAAGCGAAATGTGAAATAATCATCTCAAATAGTGAATTCTTTATTAAATAAACAGAAAACACCCATGGTACCTCACAAATAGGCCTACAACTCCACTTCTGTTCGGGGTGGTCTCAGAAGTGCAACCCAATCCCAGGAGCCCTCCACACGCTCATCCCGGGAACTGAGGCTGAGGCCACAAAATCACATCTGTCTCGATAAAAACCGATCAATACCGCGTAACCAGATCCAGCGGCAGAGGGAAATAGCCAACAAAGTCGTTCAATACGTGGACCACACTGCGACAGGGGCGGCAGGCTCTTTATTGCCAACCAATCGCTGTGTTTTCAAATAGAGGGCCGCGTGGGACCCAGTAAACAAACACCGAATGGAAGGTAGAACGATGTAGTTTACGTTGGAATAGATGTGGAAGGTTACACATTTTAGCTGTTACATGGTGGTCTAGATTTCATTCACCAGAATATATATTTTTTCAAATATTTTTTATTTTTTATCTCAATAGCTTTCTATTAGACAAACTGTTATATAATGTAGTCAATATTAAAACAAAAATTAAATATTTAAATAGGCCTGTTGTTATATTATTATTATTATTATTATTATTATCATTATCATCATGTCATTTCCAAATAGCCTAGGACCGTTAAATAGATAAAGACAAGTGTCTGTTCCGACGTAGCAAAATAATACATACTACACCCACACCTTTTACGTCATATGGGACAGCAGCAGGCAAAGTAGCCCTATCTTTAGATAGCGGACTGCGAAAACCCCATCGGATGTAGCTTACGTTGGGTGAAGCCCCATAGACCTATACCTACAAGAGCGAGTGATGAACTTTGGTTAGGAGGCACTGTTCCATAGAGCTGGTCATCAGCATTACATTTTAATGAGCTGAAAAGAGATCAGAACTCTCATAGAACGCTCATAAAACCCCTAGCTAAACGTTTGAAAAAAATAAATAGGAAAACTTACCGAAGTTAAGTTGTCATTAGTGGGAATAATTCAATATATTTATCTGTAATTTTTTAATATTTTGTTCAGACACCGACCACCGAAAAGCATGCTTTGAATTTATTTACATTATTTTTCAGTTGGCCTAAGTGAAAAACATGAACACACTAATTCTGTATATGCCCTAACCTACAGTATACTGTAGCCACAAGCGGCATACAAGTAAGCAAAAACCCATAAGGTTATTTGACATGGCACGTTTAGTAAGTTATGAGGTAGCTCCCTTGTATCGTTGGCTAGGTAGCCTATATAGTTTTCTTTGAAACAAAGTTGCCATTCTCATTAATGAATAACTTTAGTGTTTAGGCTAATGTTCAAATCTGCATTTTAGAGCTTGTTTTCAACTATCGAAAATAACCGTCACTATATGGGTTCATTCTATTGATATTTATTTGTTACTTATTTCTTTAAAATTAAACCCACATTTATTTCGAAATATATGCAAAACACTAAATGTTAATTGTTAAAAATGTGAATTTATAAACAAATCACAGTATGTTAAATCACCAACCTTCAAAATATAGGCTAATAAATTCAGTGGTTTGTGCTGTTAAATTTTTTAATGAGTTAATTCTTTGTTAGTTGATTTTTTAAATTTATTTTCTACTTGACTGAAGCATTAACAGGGTTAAGTAAGGTAAAAAGTGAGGAGGGGTCTGTTTGTAAAGTAAGGCAGGTAGAAACAGAGGGGTGGAAAAGATGGTCTCTGTGGTTAAGAAGTTGACCTCTGCTCTGTTGACTAAAGAGGATGCCCTGGCTTTAAACACATTTTTCCTGCATGAATTATTAAAGATTACACAGAGACTGGGTTGCACTGTGTTTTGTAGCCACAGAATGGAGTTTCCAGCCGCTGCCTCATGCCCAGTGGACACGGACAAACCCATAATGTCCTAAGCGGCTTTCAATCATATTGATCCACATTTTAATATTTCTTTAGGGATCTTTTTCCCTCCCACCGCCCCACACCAAAGTCGTTAATTTTCCCATCCAAATTGCTTATTCAATATCAACAACAGGGACTAGAAACAATGTCCTTGAATTTATGAGGCTCCCTCGAGTCATGAGGTCAGATAACTGTTGTGGTGAGATGTTAGAAATTCAAATAAAATATTGATGTGTGTTTTCTGGAGTTATGCTGCTAGCCTTTGTTGCCCTGCCCGAAGGAGAGCATGTAGAGGACACACAAGATAGTGAGGGGAGTCTAATGTACGTTTTAGCCCTGGGGAGGTTAACCCACATAATACTTTGACTGAGGGTGTTTAGCTGGATTCTGCATGTATGCCTTCAGAATATTGGACCTCTGGCTGTCTGTTAAAAGTCTACTATCACAGGTATCAAGTGGGCTTTCTCCTTAGTGTGGAAGTTTTGTCAGTACCTGGCCTGTTCAGTCACTTCTGCCTACCAATCAAAACATCATCATAGCCAGGGTATAGCATAATGTGATCGTGTCTCGTAAGAGTTTAAGATGATCTTATGTTAAGTCCTGCTGTAGAATTCTCGCTTGCTATAAGAATCCCAGTAATCCGCAAATGTACTCACGTCAAGTAATCTGCCAATTCTAATTTGCCTAAAGATGCCGCCACTATTTCGATAACGCATGGCGCTCTAACATTTTCAGATTTTCCCGACAGATGCCCCCCACCCCTCCCCTCCAATGTTCACCATCAATAAAAAATATACCGGATGTGGCGGTGGTCTCTAGCCAGGCCAATAAGACACTATTGCTTTTCTGTCACCTATAATTTATTAGTTCACCATTTGCATTTGTTGTTCTCTGGCGCCACTCGTCTTTTTAACTTTTTTTTTTTATCCCAGAGTCCTAATCAATAGGCCTTGATCCTGTGTGCTTGACAGAGTGATTTGAGCAAACGAGAGCAAAACTGCAGCTGAGACAGGGAGGGAGACGCAGGTGATAGAGAAATAAAGGAAGAAATGGGAAAAAGACACATAGAAGGGGAGAAACAGGAAGAGAAGAGAGAGACCAAAGGACTATTTTAGGGGGGAGAATGAAGGTAGAAAATAGTGAACATATCACATAAGGGTGGAGAGGATAGAATGGGCGAAAGGGAGAGAAAGAAATGACGAGAGAGTAGGTTTGAGAGAGAGAGAGAGAGAGAGAGAGAGAGAGAGAGAGAGAGAGAGAGAGAGAGAGAGAGAGGCACAGGCAGCAGGAGAGCAGATTATTAGACTTGGCCAGGTAGAAGCAGTGAAGCCCATCATTGAGGTGAATTGATGTGATTTCATGCTTTGTTTGCAAGATCATTCAGTCCAAAGTGCAATGAAGACTTTCCCCCCCATATCACATCTCAACGGCATGGGGACTTTATCATATTTCTAACCTCAGAATCCAGCTAGATTGAATCCACAATCTCAAGGGGCAGACACTATTCAGTCTTACACAGGAGCAAGGAGATAGCCCCTAATGCCCCAAGATTGGTTATTTGTGACAGGGCACGAATACGTGGTGGGGGGATACAAGGGCCCCCTATGAACGTCGAAGCACTTGTACACATGCATGGGCATAAGTGGACGGGATGGACCGCGGTGGGCCAGTGTGAAATCTCCATGTCCTGGAAGCGGTATTGATTGATCCGTGTCTGTTGTTCACTTTACCAGGATTATCCGCACCAAAGTCCAGCAGCCATTCCACCCGTCCCCAGATGGATCTGTCACACCGCTATCCACACCTGGTCACACCATAGGTGGGTGGAGAGCAACGCTGTACACGCACGCACGCACACACACGCACGCACGCACGCACGCACATGCACACACGCACACACGCACACACACACACACACATTACATTCATCATCCCCCCATCACAGAAATGCAGCTGTAAAAAATACAGCACGTATCCTGAACAGAAACTAGTAATAGTAATGAGCATATTCACGTGCACGACCATGGCAGACTGCATGTGTCCGGCATGGGCGTGCACGCACACACACACACTCAGATTCATAACCGTGGTACCAAACACGTGCGAGCGTACACTTCTACGTGGACACAGACAAATGGACAACGCACACTGAACACAGCCGTCTCTTTCAGTTCCCAGCACCGCCTCTCCCCCTGTGACCAGCGCCTCCAACGATCCCGTAGGGTCGTACTCCATCAACGGCATTCTGGGCATTCCCCGCTCCAACGGCGAAAAGAGGAAACGAGACGACGGTAAGACAGACGCAGGCACAAGCTGCCCTCATCCCTTATCGTTAACCCCCCCACCCCCACCCCCGTTTTAATTCGTGGCCTCCTACTTTTTCTCTGTGTGAACGAGATGCCGTGTTTGTTTGTTTTCACGACAGCACTGCAGCCCGTGCGTGTGTTTGTGTGTGTCGTCTCCTGTGACTTGTTATGTTGTATAGCAGGCGAGGCGTGTGTTGAGTGTTGTGATTCAATCAACTTTGAGATTCCCCTACACCCTGCGCCTACAGAGCTGCATCTCAATTTCATACCATGCAAGTACTGTAGATATCACACATAGCTGTCATAAAATCATAGTTCCCCATGGCAAGATATCAACGCTAGCGCTTTCTGCCTCTTTTTATTAAGAAATATGTAAGGGGAAGAAAAAAAGACACTGCTTTGACACACTGAAGTTATCGGTCAGTCACTTTATATTCTTTAAATAAATAAAACATTTTGTCTGACTGTGTTACATTTGATCCCATCACATTGGTGGTGCAATCAAAGTATACTAGTAAAACTGCACAGCACTGCCGTAGCACTGGAAAGTAACTAGAGCCAGATACGTGCAAAGATTAAGCTGAAGCCTATCCGGTCTAATCCAGAATTTTTCATTCCTAGGCAGGCCAGTGAGTGGACACACACTGCCCGAGGGCTAATAGATTATCGGTTGTGCAAACAATTGGCTTTTTTAATGCCTCTGAATTAACATCTCCCTGGTGAAGGCCCGAACAGGTGTAGGAACAGACCGGTGGAGACAGGGAGGGGGCTGTGTATGTGTGTGTGCGCGTACGTGTGTGTGTGTGTTTGTGTTGAGTGCTGCATGGGCTTCTTTTTTTGGGGGTGGCTGATGGGCTAATATGGTTAAAAATGATCTTAAAGAGTATTTATCAACACGGCACCTTGCCTCTTTCATGTTTCTGTCTCTTTAGTTCTCTGGAGTGGCAACCACTTGGATGGGAGGAAAATAGGACATTGTAAGTTGAAGTTTGAAAACCCTTCTCACCAGACTACCATGCATTCTTCTCAACTGCTTCTTTTGCTGTTCCAGGCTAATGAGCTCATGCGTAAGAGACAGGGATGTTATTTCTATAAATATTGCACTTCACTATACAGCAATACACAGTGTCTAATTCCATTTGTAATCATTTCCCCACCCCCCACACCCCAATTTCACCTGTACCATCAGTGGTGCCAACTGTCCTGAAAGCCAGAGAGTTATTTAAACTTGGCGGTTATTTTACACAAGAGACACAGCAATGGGATGGTCTCAGTTGCAGGGAGATGTGTACAGAAGTGGACGAAAGCCTGAAGCTACCTGAGCTGGCTAATCTTACCACAGAACAGCGGTTCAGCTGCTAATCTGCTAACGTGTATCTTAAGATTGTCGGAAAAGCCCAGCCACAATTCAGGGAAAAAGGTTCACTCCCTTTAAGTTTGGAAAAATAACAAATTGCTGCTGTTTAGAAAATTCTACTACTGGTCTAGTATACCATTGCATGTCTTTCAGCAAAAAAAGAGAACTTTTTAACAAACTAACAACCACATGTACTTATATATGATCTCCATGTAAAGCATATCTGTGCTTATAGTACAAACGCGATGACTATGGATACGGGGAACGCGAGGCATAGTAGCCTCTCTGTGTACAGTAGCTGGCTGGGGTTGCTGAGTGCTGCCGGTGTGGCTCAAGTCAGGCATTGCCCTTTTGAGGACGAGAGAGAGAGAGAGAGAGAGAGAGAGAGAGAGAGAGAGAGAGAGAGAGAGAGAGAGGTCCCCTGTTACTGGGAGGGCTGTAGGGATAATGTAGTGTGACACTCGTTATGTACACCGGGTCCCCGTAAGACGAGCTTCAGGGACACAGGTGCCATAAGAGCCATTAATCTGCCCTTGTCGTGTGTTATTGCAAATTAAAAGTAGCATGTTACACTGGACGACATCACGAGAAGATGGGGCAGAGAGAGAGGGGAGGAGAGAGAGAGAGAGAGAGCGAGAGACAGAGAGAGAGAGAGAGAGAGAGAGAGAGAGAGAGAGAGAGAGAGAGAGAGAGAGAGAGAGAGAGAGAGAGAGAGAAGCTGGGTAATGGAGGAATGCGTGTGTATGAGGGTGGGGGGCAAATGGGGTGTTAAGCAAGGGTTACGTGTAGGATCTGTGTGTGTGTGTGTGTGTGTGTGCACATCCATGTGCATGCGTGTAGATGTGCCTCTGTGTGTTCCTTGCACATAGTGACATTTAAAAGAATTTGCAATTCTGCCGAGAAAAGCTATTAATTCACAAATTAACATCTCTCCCCCTCCTTCCCTCTATCTTGGATGTGCAAGCTATCGAAAAGACAAAAGAAATAGCCTTAAGGGGGGAAAGAAAGAGAGCTTCAGTAATATCTGTGAAGAGATTGGCTTGCATGTCTGCAAGCAGCGATACCAATTATGCCAGCGCTGGGAGAACGCGCCTCAATGCGCCCCATCCTTTGCCCCCCCCATCCCCCCTCCACTCTGAATCTATCCATAGCCAGATTTATTTGTGTATCTCATTACAGGAAATGGAATGCTGTCCCTGCCAAATGCATTAATAGTAAAGTGGGGAAATTAGTCTGTTGTGTGGTCCGCTAAGTAAACGGCAGTTTGTGTACTGTGTACAGTATGTGCCACAAAAAAGGGGTTTTAGTATTCTTTTTGATCATTTCGTTTGATCGTTTCAATTCATAGAGATACCTGATAATTTCAATTCATAGAATTGAAATGCCTGCCTGAACATGCCTAACAACAACAAACAGAATGTAAAACATAAAGCTTTCTAATATTTATTTTTTATATCAGGGTCAGAACCTGTTCTCATTAGAACTCGGTGTTCATATAAAAACACATTTCCATAGCTTGTAAAATGACAGGGGTGGATTCTGACCTTGCGTGCGCACAACAGGCAGGTTGATGTGACCTGCTCTGGGTCTCTCTCTCTCTCTCTCTCTCTCTCTCGCTAGCCAAGCTACCTGGCTCCTGGTTGGAGACCAGCGGAGCTCCGAGGGTGCGGAGGCACAGGGAGCTCCTGAGATAAATCAGACGCAGAAATCAAAAGGTCACAAGTTGTGATTGTAGAGTGGGTGTGGGATGAGGGCGGAAGGGGGAGTTGATGAGCACGTGAGTGGGGAGGGGTAAAATTACAGGACAGCAGGCAACAGCCAGAGAGTCACGCCAGCCTGCTTCAGCGTAGCATTAGAAAGAAAGAAAGAAATAAAGAAATACCACAGCTCTTTTGATTTGTTCAAATTTGATACTTAGCCTTTCAGAGTTTGTCTGCCAGGCAGCCTTTAACACGTGTGTGTCGCCTTGAAGGAATTCAAATCAGTTAGCGTATGGATTTTAACCTGGACCCACGCTGGTTGACTAGCCAAGCTAGGCCACGACAATGAGTCAATAGAGGATCTCTTTAGAAAATAAACGCATCCAGAGTGAGACAGACATAAATGGAATCACGAGTGCTATGATGGCCCTGATGGGGTGTGTGTTCGAGAAAAGCTCAGGTCTGAGAGGGGGCCACGGAGCGTAACACAGAGACTAGAAGCTGTTAGGGCCCGCCAGTAGAGGACGACACAAAGAGATTCACATTGCCCCCCGCTCCCCCACCTCTTGCTCCCTTTCTCTTACGTATCTTTCTTACCTCTATCTCATGCCTTTCTCTCCCCACAAAGATTTTCTTCTGTCCGTATTCCCCTCTTCTATAGCTGCTATTTCTCCTCTCCATCTGCATGCAGCTACATGGCGCTACGAGAGCAGCGGGGTTGTAAACAATGTACGCTGGGATCCATGGCTATAACAGAAGGACAGGGAATGCATTCACATGAAGAGGACTCATGTCGGAGAAAAGTCAATTATTGGCACTGAATCGGAGAACTAATGGAGCGCTGCGTTACTCTGCTTGTGAAGGAGGGAGAAACACTGGGGAAAACGAGGGATCATCCATTAACTGCATCCCCGCGAAAGGCCTGCGACGCTGAACAACAAGGTGGCCCAGGGTGCACTAGCACAACAAATATAAAGTAGACTCCTTGATTTGTCTGGAATTCCCCTAGTGGTTGAAACCAGCATTACAAAAACATTGTTGTTTTGGTTTAAAACTCAAAGAGAGTGCATTCACCCCACTCCCCAGTGAGAGTGGATGGCACTCCTCTGTACCCCTCACGCCCCTACATGTTGAGTTTTAAAACCTAAACAGTGAGGTGAAGCCAAAATTTGGGGTTCAAGGAGTAATATAATCCAATTGAGTGGTGCACCTTTAAGTGAACACACTGCCTTGCTTGGTTAAATAAAATTAACAAAGCTCTCAAAAACGCCACAACCTAACAGGATATTAACAGTCATGGCAATGTTGCTGCCTCTGTTTCTTTCTCTCTCTCTTTCTCTTCCTCCCCCCACTTTCTCTCCACTCCCTACATATCTCCTCCAACCCACCTCCCCCCATCTCTCTCCTTTCCGCTTCAGAGGCTTCATAAATATAGCTAGCTTACAGGGAAGGAGTGCTCACCCTCGGGGTATACGAGTTTGTTTGTGTGGGGTTTTTTTTAGAGCTCAGCTGCATTTAAAAAAAACAAAAACACATCAAACAAGAAACGATTCACACTACTTGTGAGAGTATCATTTCACCTAACAGCAAAGGATGAATGAGTAAATGGTTGAGTCGCCTCTGGATCTAGGAAATCCCATGTCAGTGATTTACAGAGAGAACCAGGCAGTGCGTTGGAATTCATTTGCCTTTCAAACAACACCCCCCCCCCCCCCACGCCCACTTCTCTCTCTTCTTCTTTCTCTCGCTCCATGGAGTGATCTTATCACAGGAACAGGGGAGATGAAAGAAGGACATAAAGTGCCACTATGCCAGCACGGGGACGTTAACATCCCCCTCTGTGGCGCAAAACACAACGGCCTGTCAACCTATCCCTGCCCTCCATTGATACTAATGTGGCGTTCTGTTTCACAAACTGGCAACAGTCATCCGCTATCATTGAATGTGAGTGAGTGTGTGTGTGTCTCTGTGTGTTACAGTGAAGTATGTGCATAAGCATGGGAGTATGTGTTTGATAGAGAAATACACTTTTGGCAAACGAGCTCTTCCCGTAATCACCCTCCCATTGTGCAATGTTAGAACAGGCAGCACTTTTCACTTTCTGGATTAAGTGCATTCTAATAATGAATAATACATATTGGACAAAATGCGTATATAAAAGTAAGTTTATAAGTATTAGTTTTTAAGTATATAAAAAAGTAAATTAAAAAATAGATTCAAAATATTAACAAAACAAACTATTTAGGAATCTTCTTGTGACACTAGTGGTTTGTAACCCCTTCATACTCGTTTATAAGACTCGTTAAATAGAATCTTATCGCTTCGACTTAGCATACAGCATGCATGTGCTATGGCGCTAGTATAAATCCTGAGCAATCTATTTAAATCCTGGACTCAGAGGTCACCCTGTTGCCTTTCCTTTCATCAAAGAGCTAATTTGCCAAAAAGTGCATTCCTTCAAGGACGAGGTGTGAACATTTCTGGGAAGGGCCTGTTTTTAGATTTTTTTTATCTTGCTTGTCTGATCTGATTGAGCTTCAGTTTGTTCTCACACTTTGGTGTGAAAACAGGGAGACACAGTCACCTAGTGATAAGAGCACACCTACTGTGACACCCGATGGATTGAAGAAACACTAAGAGGATTCAGCAGATTCAGTGTAGCATTGTAGCTCTTTTACACTTCCGTGCGCAGACTGCAAACGGACAAATCCCGTTTGCGGAATCTAACTTATAAGCTATTAGGACATTTTACAAAACAATAATTTAATGTTGTTGTCGTTTATCGGAGCAAAGTGCAAAAACAAATACAAATTGTACAGCCAGCTTTGGGAAGCTGTGTCCTTACTGCAGCTGTTTCAGAAAGCCTGACAGTATCCCGTGGTGCTGAGAATAAGAGCCAACCCCCTCCATTGTGAATGACAAGCATGCGGTATTGATCGCACCTCTGTTCTTAGACCAGCAGATAGAAGGTAATTAATGACCGCATTTTCCTCTGTACCAAAGACAACAAACTGAGTTTCATACGGCAGGAACCAGCCGCACTGTAGAACCGCCTACCCCAAGGGAGCTGTCCAAAAGCAATGCCTACGCTAAAAAATGCAGTCAGGTTCCGCCTCTGCTAGGAAAAACAGGGACGGCGAAAGCATCATGTGAGGGGAAAAACGGATTCTTTGGTAAATGTTAAAGCTAAAGTCAATACATTTTATAACACATAACACAACACGTGCGCGCCCCCGCGCACACACACCCCTCACACACGCCTTCTCATAGCCAATTCCAGTCCCCTATTCCTGTTTCTCTCAATCTATTTCTTGGTGCAAGGTGGGTTCATCTTCTGGCCTCAGCCATTGAAAAAAGGTCAAGCAGCCGAGCAGAATGGCAATAACGCCCCTGAAATGGTACTATCAGTGGAACATGATTGATCAATTGAATTCCATAGCACAGAAAAATGCGGGATTAAGTAGAGTATTATACGCACAATGAGTTGAGGCATGGTGTTCATTCCAAGTTCATTTTGCCTCCCTCGTCCGCCGGCGGATCAAGCAATCAATAGCGGCCTTGCATATCATATATCAGTGCTGGCTCGCCCAGGAGAGAACATAATCTGCTGCAAATTTAGAATGACAGATTTGCGCGGGGAGCTAAAGCCTCCATCCGCTGTTGGCCCGGGAAGGGAGGGAAAAAAATGGGTGGTGGGCGGGCTAGCGGGGGTCCCTGCAACGCTGCGCTGGTGGGGCTTAGCAGATCACCCCCCCCCCCCCCCCTTAACTCTCAGGCGTTGATGAGTGCAGGGGGAGATAGGTGGCTCCCTTGGCCAGGTTGATAGGGTCAGAGATGGGAGGGGAGGAGGAGAGCACGGGCTCATTTGTTTATATAGAGTGAGACCGACCGAGGAAATGCATGCGCTTGGCCCCTGCGCCCCGTCCTTACGAGTACCACCACCACCCCCCACACCCCCAACGGCCACTTCATTCTGTTTTCCACAAGACAGGCAATCTGTGGGGGGACGGAGGGAGAGAGAAAGCAGAAGGGGGGGTAATACGTTCAGGAGGAAATAGTATGGTTAAATAATGGCCCTCCATTTCCTGCTGGCAGACTGAGAGGCTCTGCACGTAATCGGCGGGCCTGCTCTCTCCTCCTGTATGGCGCGCTCTCCCTTACAAGTATATATTTACACTGAAGGTAATCCATCAATTACCATAGAGCTATCGCATGATGGCCGCGCTGATGATGGCCGGGGGGGCGGAAAGTGTGTGTGTGTGAGGGAAAGAGAGAGGGTTACACATTGAGGGAAAGAGAGAGAGCCTGGATTTACAGTCGTCCCCCTTAATGCGCTCACAGCCTTCTTCTTCTCTATCTTTTCCTTTTGTGTTCCTCATGGCGAACTAGAAGGCTCTGCTACAGAGCAGTAAATACACACTGGTAAAATACGCCACAGCCACATGCGGACAATGGATCCACGTTCTTCTGTTTCTTTCCCCCTGCAGATGGTTCCGATGGCTCAGGCCCGGGCAGCGACTCTCAGGGGAGCGTGGAGAGTCTTCGGAAGCACCTGAGAGCAGACGCCTTCACCCAGCAACAGCTCGAGGCCCTGGACCGAGTGTTCGAGCGCCCGCCCTACCCCGACGTCTTCCCCACCCCAGAACACATCAAACCCGAACAGGTCGGTTGTGCGGTTTGAACTTTTGGAGTTTTTCGCAGCGATAGTTCATAGTTTTATTTTTTTTATTTATTTTTTTGACTCTAGCCTACAGTGAAATAGTGTAGATTGATTTCTACCGTTCTGTCGTTTATTAGACGGTACACGTACTGATACACATGACAAAACCCAAAAAGCAACGGGCCTATTACAGATAACCTTTATTTACATTCAGTAGACTGTTAAACAACAAGAGACTATTAATTTCTCCCTTGAAACTCTATGTGGGTGCCCGCACCACCTTAGCAGTGGCCTAATTGAGTTCATTTTCATCTCTGCGCGATCGCGACGAATTACGGCGGCGATAAATCAGAGGGACAACCCTTCAGCCCGCTGTACAGGCCCTAATTCAGCTAATTACCAAACTGATTTCTACGGCAAGATCAATACCAAAGCGAATTGGAAATGACTTGCAATCACAAAGAGTGGAGGAAAAGGTATTTAAAAAAAAAAGGCCAGTGGAAGGCGGAGGAGGGGGGAGAAGGGGGTGGGGGGCGAGCAACGGCGCCGGAATGGTCCAGAAAAATCAGTTTTAATTTAATGTAATATTAATCAGGGCCGCTTTCCACTCTTTCAGCAAGCCTTCTATTTCCAACCCCCCTGCTCTCCATCCTCCCTTTTCTAAACTGGTGAAAAAGGTGGACTATTAGGCTATTAGGGGCTTGTCTGGTGTCTGCATCAGGGCATTAAAAAGCCATTTTGAAGAGGCCAAGCTGAATAGACCTCATCCCTCCCACACTTCTGGCAGCCATGTGGTCGGGTCATTCAGGGCCCCGGCGTGCTCGCGGCTCACCGTTCTGCCCCGCCCCGCCCAGCCCAGCCCTGCCCTGCCCTGCCCGGCCCTCCCTGGCCCTCCCTGGCCCTGCCCACACCCCCATCTGCATGACAACATGGCCCTTGTGCCGCAGAGGCCCGGCGGAATAGAGAGGAACATCCAGGCCGGTGCCAGGGAACAGTTGTAAGCAGACAATTAAAGTTTATCTGGGATAGAGGCAGACAAGGCCGGGGTCAGCGGCCTGGCCCTGTGGGACGTCGCTCCCATTGAGGCAAACAGATGCACGTGCGCGCAGGGAACACAAACGGACACAGGCGCGCACGCGCGAGACACACTCTCGAACAGAGAGCCAGGTCAGGGAGTCTCATCTCATTAGCAAACAGGATTCACCACATCTGTTGGCGGGAGTCTTATCCCCGGGATTAAAGAATAAATGCTGAGGACGGCGCTAGGTGGTCACAAGAGCCAAGTTTACCGCAGTCATACGTTATACGTTATGGTTGTGTGTATATATTTATATATTTTCACACATATATGTTAAGCTATTAAACAAAAAAAAGCAGACCCCCCCCCCCCCGGGTCACAATCTATGAACTTGTTCTTTTTGAGGATCGTGACTTTCAAAAAAATTCAAATCTATCTTTCTGGAACATTCTAATAATGAGAGATAGAAATGCCAAAAGCGGTCCAGTTTCTGCAGGAAACAAAAGTGGCCAATCTGTCTTTTCACAACAACTGCTAAAACAATTTAGAATAAAACACAAGAAAAAAAAATTCTATACAGTATGTTGCCATTTTATTCTCTCATTTCCAGTATTTATCCTGTAGGCAAAGCACAAAAGGTTGATTTGGAGGTGGTTCTCCCCTTTAAAATCCCGACCACATGTCTGCCCCGTAACAAAGCCCTGAATGTCTCCTCCCTTGACTGGTCACAGGGATGACTGCAGTGGAGCACAAAGAGCCAGCTGACACCCCGTCCTTTCACTCCTCTCCCAATCCTTCTCTCATCCCTTCCTCCCGTAGGCCTCAGACAAGCCCTAATGCATGCATACATCATGGGCCTTGGTAAAGCACTTTTGTGAGGTGGGGTGCACAGGATATATTCACAGTGAAAGGATCACAGAGGACTTCCTTAGATACGGGGAGGAAAGGGAATATTTTTTTTGCCTTGCCTGACAAATTTTCAACCTACTGCCATTCATATAAACCAGATCACAAATTACTAATATTCCAATTTACAATTAGGTCATTTAGCAGACACTTTTATCCAAAGCGACTTACAATTACATGGTGCTATTACATGGAGCAGATAGGGGTTAGGCATCTTGCTCAAGGGTGCTCATAGTTAGGCCAACGCTGGGTCTCAAACCCAAAACCCTCCGGCTGGGAGTCCAACACCTAGACCACTAGACTATCCTGTCCCTGAATATATTATGCAGATCATCATACCACATCATCACGGCATTAGGGATATTACCCATGGCCATTCATCTATATGTTCATTATAAAATGCAGTTTCTGCACACCGCTGGAAGTTTAATACTGTATTTGTTGGTCCACAGGCAAATGAGTACTCACTCCCCTCCCTGAACGCGGGCCTGGACGAGGTGAAGCCCAGCTTGTCCACCAGCGCCAGCTCCGACCTCGCCTCCAGCGTGTCCCAGAGCTACTCTGTCGTGACAGGTACAACACTACTCGCTCACAGAGTGACACTTTGGAAAAAGGACACCCCCCCCCCCCCCCTCACCCCAAAAAGGATACACAACTGTAAAGAAACTGAGATAGGTGTGAACTGTCCAGTAAACAACACCATGTATCCAAATACCTCGTCTACAATATAAAATGGGAATGTCCTTTGAACGTCTGATGTTTTTCCCACAATAGCAAGCCTTCAACTTAAGCACGTTTTCCAGAGAGACCTAAATCATATCATGAAATAAACCGAAGCACTATTAAAACCCCTCTATGTGCTTATTTCTGAGCGAAAAGAGCGGTGATAGATCACCTGAGCACATTAAATTCTACAGGCCCTTCGCACGCTGCTCCTAACTGGCTGTTGTGTTAGTCTGGATTGGTCCGCTAACAGATTGACTGGGAGCACTTCTCATAAGAGACAGCTGCTGTTCTCACTGCGGCATGACGTTGTCATCAAAGTCTATGATAGCCTGTTGATTGACAGCGGCTGGAATGGCACACAGTATCTGGCTGAATGCCTCATGCTGTGGAGAGAGAGAGAGAGAGAGAGAGAGAGAGAGAGAGAGAGAGAGAGAGAGAGAGAGAGAGAGAGAGAGAGAGAGACAAGGAGACAGTGAGAAACTCTCTATATTATAAACCCGTTATTGTATTTTGTACATAGTGTGGTTTCATTGAGTGTCGTGTATAAAAGGGCCGGCTAACGACAGGTGCAGCGTATTGAATATCGTGTAGCATTAGCTGTCTGTATCATATAACCCACAGCGATCCCACCCTGTGTCGCGGCCATGCTTCTTATTCGCTCCGCTGTCGAGGTTGATGGCTGTCTGCGTTAATTGAAATATTGTTGCGTTGTGGCTGACGGGAGCGTTTTTCCCAGGAGAGGTTAGGTTTACTGACGGACACACTGGCCTGAGACTTGTGCCTTTTAATAAAACTCCCATAATTATGCAGCGGCCATCAAGTCAATGAGTCCACTGTGTTTTGTGTGTGTGTGTGTGTGTGTGTGTGTGTCTGTGTGTGCGTGAGAGAGAGAGAGAGAGAGAGAGAGAGAGAGAGAGACTAAAGAGGAGGACAAACATGATTGAAAACTGCAGTGGCCCTTCTCAAATGATCCCCGGGCCGGGCCCGGGCTAGACACAGTGCTGTGGGAAAAGAAAGAAGCCCTTTTTTCCCCCTCCTCTCCTCAATATGTGGGAGGTAGATTTGCCCCCAGAACGTTGGGCCTCAGGAGAAGAAAGGTGTGTTTTTGTCTTTCATGCCGGGGCCCTTACTATGAAAGCGGTCCCGCTCTAGGGAGCACGCTCATAGCAGGTGGCCCCCTAAGCCACCTGGACGCCCGCGGCCTCCTATAGCGATGTGCATGGGAGGGCGGCATGCCGCTTATCAGCAGAGTAAATTAACAGAACTTTAGTAACAACAAAGAATAAAATATTAACTTCTGGCATACACATTCTGGAAATACCAAAATTCAGAAGTTACGCAATTTATTTCACTCCACTTTTGCTGTGCGGATAGAATTTGACTGGCTTTCTGCCACTTGACGAATCCTCTAAAAAGGAATGTACAAATGTTACATTGACTTACGATAGGATGTAATTCTCAATAAATCACGCCCTCAGACTAAATAGAGCTATGAGGTTGCATTCTTTAAATGTTTTCGGCTCACAATTAAAATTCATACAGTCATTGATCCTGTTGATTTTCATGTCCTGGAATATGCATAATCTATTAAACGATGAATGATTAATGAAGAGCTCGGTAGGACCTTGGTGCTGTGAGGGCGATAGCGAAAGCAATGTCGGCCATCTTTTGCGTCCCCCGTTTATCTAAGTGTGGTAGAAAGAGGGGCTACCTGAAAGCACAGGCCAGACAAATTAGAGAGGGATTTAGGGCTTTGAAACGCATCACTGGAATTCAGTGAGAAACACCCTTTTAAAAAAAAAAATTACTTACCAGTGATTTCTACATATACTGTATTAAAAGGACAATCTGTTGTAATAAAAACATCATGCTGAAAAATAGCACAATTTCAATGTAATTCAATGTAATCAATTCAATGTAATCATGATGTAATTTTCTTATTTTCCCCAAAGAAGGACATATATCTGGACGGTTGATAATATCACATTTAAATATATAGAGATAAATGTAAATATTATATCAAGTTATCTCGACACTGTAGTGAAAATTTTAGTAAAAAAATAAAATAGAATATGGCTGAGAAGAAGGAATAATACAAAAATACAATGGAGTCAGTTGCAAAAATACACCTGCCTCTAGCTAGTATCAATGCAGTACTACCTTATCTTATCCTATCTTATCGTAATAAGAATAGTACCAGTAAAGCCATGCCTGGACAATCACCTTTCCCAGTACCCTGTGGGGTGGCATGGTGTAAATGGGCGCCCTGCTGCCAAGTAACTTCTCTTAGCAGGTGCGAGTTTCACTGGTGCTACTGATTTTTACACTTCCTCCACCCATCCATCTATTGTTCTATCTATCTATCTATGTTGTGTTGATGACAGGGTAAAGGTGTGAAAAGACGTTGATTCAAATGATCTGGAGCTGAAATATATACCACATTCAGAGCTCACTTTCCAAGCTGGCAGGGCCAGCTATTCTCTGGTGGATGGTACACAACAAGCAGCCACCTAACCCACGGTGCTTGGTGTGTGGACTGGTGACAAACGGCTTGTCGAGGCTCAGTAGAACGCCAGCAGCCTCAAGCCCGGAAATTAATGTTTATATCCGTCCCCCGCCCCCCACAAAGAGCAACAGCACACTAACCTTTGAGCACACATCTGATAGTTAATGACTTTAAACCATTTGGCCCTACACACATTCTGACGATTAAGAGTATTTGGTGATGGCTATGGCTTTGGTGTTGGCAGCTAGTGATAAATGATCATTTCTAGAAAGTAGGAAATTAAGGAAATAGGAAAAGGTCAGAGATTGTACTGGTTGTTATGGTATCAAACAAGTGGTACAGGTACATTTAACACGGTATTTCTTTGACTGATCTCAAGATGACTCTACTTGCAAGAGGCAAAAGGTTAGTCATGCGGTTGTTTTGAAAATGTAAATTGAGAAAACACAGTTTAACGAAATGGCAAAAAGAAAAGTTCTAAAAGAAAAAAAAAAAAGTGCGCTATTTCTTTTAGTCTGGTATTGTTTTAGTATGGTATTGCACCTTGTTTCCAAAAAGGCTATTGTGGCTATGTGGAAGCATCACTTCAAAAGACGGCTGTAGATTCTAGCCAATTTCTATGGTTGATGGGGTCTGTAGATGCGTTATGAGTGTTGGAGCACAGACAGATGTTGGAGAACTCTATAGTATCTCCGCTTAGAGACCGTGTTTGCTACACAGAGGGGTCCCCAAGGACCTTGAGTTTATCTTCCATCTCCATCATCAGGGCCTGTGATTTGACAGACTCGCTTTGCCCAGGCCCTGCCTTGCCTCCAGGACAATAAGCAACACCACATCTGATTAGTTTCAGAGTTCAGTGGTCTTGAACGCAGCGTTTGCGTCGGTTGTTGCTGCGCCGTAACCCCTGTCTGTTTGACAATGGTTGCTCAGGCACTGTGAAAACAGAAGCCTACAGTAGCAGACGGACAGACTCAAACACAGACAAACCTGGCTTGGTCTCCGTGTCTGGCAAGTTTTGCTTTAACCGCAACTATCTTCACCAGCCTTTCAAACATTACAACGTGTGTGGACAAGTTTACCTATAAATAATCACTACACTGTGTGGTTTCATTTTGATCAAAGTATCTGAATACAAGGGATAGTTTGTATGCACTAGCATGATTACACAATTATTTCAAATTCCATATTGGGCAGAGGATTTCCATATGTAGCGTAAACATGAATAATGCCTGAACTTAATTACCGTTTGGTCTCCAATCACCATAGAATCCTATGTTGAGAGGAACTACTTTTTGCGTCGCACTATTATTGTGTTTCAATACTGACAAAATCCGTGACCACATGCTCACAAACATGCACACGCCACATGCAGTGTGTAGGCGTTACAGGGACCCCTCGTTTTTGCTCTGGTCAAGAAATAGATATTACCTCTTTATTTTACAAAATGGCATTTTTCAACTTTTACAACTGATGGGAAGTCCTTAAGCTGCCCCATTCCCTGCCATTAGGTTCATAGGGTCGACAAGGCCGCATCAACCCCCACCCCCCTCCATAGAACATCCCTTATCTTAATGAGGAATCTCGACACACAGTCCTGTTGTAAAACAACAATGGCGGGGGGGAAGCAGCTAATGAGGCTATCATGGTGTCGGGAAAGCGCCATCTCTCCCCACAGGCCCCAGTGAAGGGAATGGGCTCTACAAGCAGACGGGAAGAGGCTGGAGACAGAGCTCACATTGATTGCTTTTGTTTCAGAAGCAAAGCCAGTGAAATGAAAGATGCCAAGACTCATCAGCCAAATTAGATCAAGGTCTAGAGTTTTGAACCGTCCATAGGCCCGTTGTTTGCTTATTTGAGGGAATGATTTTGCTGCGAGAATGCAGCCGGGTAGATTATATCGTTTGTTTGCCCAAAACCTTGGGGAAATTTTTTACGCATTTGAGCTTGATTGATCAGGTGCGATGTGTTGGCGTAACATTTCACTGGTGTATGTTCCCATTTAGTTCAGCGAATGAATTACTGTTGGCTGCATATGAGATTTTTTAGGTATGTGAATGGACAAATCAATGGCTAAATGCTGTTGATCTAGTTATAATTCATGTGAAATATCTTCTCTGAAGTGAAAGACTTACAATTTGAGATATGAATATCACATTTATTTCCTAAATTGTTCAAATATAAAGGTTTGGGGCGAACTATTTGCTTCTAAATAGCAGTTTTCCTGCTTTCCGGTTTGGTCACTTAAAAGACTACACATCCATCCCATCGGTCTTTAATATACAGCGAGTGAGTGAGCATGTGCAAGGGATGGAGTGAGTGAGAAAGGATGGGGAGCGAATGTGGGTTTGTATGCTCACATTATATTTCTTTTTTTTTTTTTTTTCTCTTTCCCACCCGGCAGACACCCACCCATCCCACCTGCCCTCCATGTGTGTAAAGCGGGAGCCCCATGAGGCCTCCTTTGCCCCCTTCACCCCCTCTTCTCTAGCTGACATCTTGCCCCACCAGTCCAGCTTCTCAGTAGACGCCTCTACTCCAGGCTACCCCGCCCGTACGCAAGGCCTTTTCTACAGCCAGTATGCCAGACAGCCTTTTATAGCAGGTACCACAAGCCCATAGAACCCACAGCAGGCCCAAATTACTACTTTAAAACAAATTAATCCATTTGTTTTAATTCTTTCATGTACGTTTTTCAAAATGTGATCATCTAAAAATATATATATAAATAAAGCAGATTAATCAGCTGCAATTAAAAGACATAATTCCCATAATTCCCTGTGGCTGGTGTCTTGAAGAGCTAAACTGAGTGCTTTCTCCTCATTAAGAGTGACTTGTCTCACCCCTTTTCCACCACACTTATTCTCCAACCCTGACCCTCTGCTTCGCCCTCAAACGGACAAAAGGGCCGGGGCCTCCAGGTCCCTCCGGCCTCGTGACAGGCCCAAAGTTTAGGAGGGGTGGAGGCGGAGTCTGGGGAGCAGTTACAGGGGTCCTCATTGGACTGGTACTGTTATGTCCTGTGTGCCCCTTGATTCAGCTAGGCCATATGCTGTCACTGTCAATTACAGAGTGGTATGTGGAGCACAGCTTTCATTGGCCTGTCAGCTTCATAGCTGGCCTTTTCAGGACATTCCTTTTGTTGCAGTGGTTGATGTAAACTTCTGATGGGGATTAATTGTTAATTGTCCTTTTGCTTTCACTTAATCACCAGAAAGATTCAAACATAACAAACAAACAATAATGCTTCACGGTTTGAGTGGCGTTTGCGTAGCATATGCGTTTCTGCATTTGTAACACTAGAGACTAGAGGTAGACTAGAGCATTAATTGGTATTTTAGACTGTTCATTACTGTGCTTTGGTTATCTTTGCCTGTTTGTAAATGTTATGAAATATCATGCATGTTAAAGATGGCAGCAATTAGTGTCCATAGGATAAGTAGTAATCACTGCATTTTGGTGTTTTTTGATGTTTGGGGTCTCTCCCAAGCTTATTTTATGCGACATAAGCTTGAAGTGTCACTGGAATCACTTTAACCCTCTTAAAGTCTGTCTGCACCACACTGCTTAGATGAACGTGTGAACAAAAGCAATTCAATGTCGGTATCTTTTATTTTATTTAAAGAGAAAACAGTGTGGTGTTTTGGCCATTTTGAATGTGGAACTTTATAATCAAGAAATATTTTAAAACATATCGAAAAATTGAAAATTAGATGACCCAATTGTGTTTCAAGATGTACATTTTGAAATGTTCATCTCTCAATCTTCAGTTATTTGTATTGTGCATCTATTTTAACTATTTCCCTCCATTGGTCTTACAGGTCGAGACATGGCCAGCACGACCTTACCAGGCTACCCTCCCCATGTCCCGCCAACAGGACAGGGCAGCTACCCCACCTCCACTCTTGCTGGAATGGTTCCTGGTAGGTGCCATTACCTTTTTTACAACGCCATTAATTTGAGTTGCTCTCATTATATTTTATACATAATCGGAAGCCAGTCCCCTCCAGTCGATCATGCTCAGACAACGTGAGGTCATTCAAAGCTAAACAGGTGCTAACTCTGCTTTTCTATGCTATGAGGTCATTTACAGGTTGAACTGTGTTTTTGAAAGGCACAAGCTTGTAAGAGCGTTGCAGTTAGCTAGTGGTTAGCTTGTGGTTAGCCTGTGGTTAGCGGCTGCGGCCGAATACATTAAATGAGCTCGATTGGCGATCGCCACAATCAGCGGGCGTGAGATAGGACAGTTCCTCTTAGTTCCACTCCAGCTCCCAGTGCTCATTACCCCCGCCATGTCCACGCTGCGCACTCTCACTGGCCCTGTCGATAAACACTGCTCTTCCTCCTCTGCTCTGCTCGCCTCCCCGGACACCCAGGGCTGCCGAGCGTATCTCTTTTCTCCTCTACTTAACCTGCAGTTCAGGTTCACAGCAAACAGTTAAGGGTCAAAACACAGAGGCGTGGAGGGCCTGTAAATATTTAAATCACTATCTCTCTCAGGGATGAGCTCGCGTTACGAGACCAGCCGTGTGGACACTTTGGCTGCCAGAGTGTGTAGACATCTCCAAACAACAACTGGAAACATGTTTCTTTTATTTATTTATTTTAGACCCGTACCAATCTCATAAATAATCGACACATGGAGGCAGTATTTACAATTGAGGGATTTTTAGTGTACAGCTGTTGCACAGAAGGAAACTCAAACCAAACCCATTCAATTGTTTCATGTGTGAACTAATATGAGGCTGGTAGTAACACAAACCCAAGTACTCTCGTAACACACAAACACATGTGCACAGGCTTGTGCACACACACACACACACACACACACACACACACACACACACACACACGTACACACTCAACGACCCTTCTAATCCATGGGCTATAGTTTTTTTTCTCATCTGGTGGCGAATGACTAAGATTTAGTGACTGGTCCCAAACACTGTTAAAGCAAAGGCCATTCCTCAGCAGCTTCATATAAAACCCAGCTTTTATAGTCTCATAAAAGAAAGAAACGTGAGGGACCTGCAGCCTTGCTTACGACGTGTCCTGCGCTCTGCCAGGCATCGCTGTACAGCTCCTGGTGGAGGAGCAGAAAACGAGTCTGAAGGAATCTATTATGGAGTTTTGGAGCAATTCAGGAAGAGACTTGATGAAAGCAACAATTAGGGAAATCCTGAAGACTAACAGAGGACTAATAGAATAATCAATGCGCATAAAAGGAGCAAAGTCAAAAGCCAAAAAAATTTTAGAAATCAAATGAATAGCTCTAAATAGAGAAAAATGTGACATGTTTTATTTATGCGGTTGAGTGAAAAAGCATTTATTATTAGGCTATATTAGATTGATGTAGTCATTTTTGCATCATTGTCTTTGCTAATGGTGTTTCTATTTGTGATCTAGGAGGAGACTTTTCTGGGAACCCTTACTCTCACCCACAATACACCACCTACAATGAAGCATGGCGGTTCAGCAATCCAGCATTACTAAGTAAGTCAAATTATCAATGGCACAAAGGTTGAAAATAGAATTAGTGTTGCCTTTTAAATCAAACTGTGAAAAAGAAATGAAGACAAAGAAATGTCACCTTTGTTTTGAACGTAACAATGAGTGTGTGAGGGGGTTGGGGGGTTTTCTGATGGAAGAAAAGGCGTTTATTAATTAACGCGTGAACATATTTCTTTCTCGCACACATTAGGTATTCTTTAGTGGGACAGACTTGCTGTTAGCGTATATATCAATTATAATTTAACCATACTTTGGAATAAATATATAATAAATATTAATTTATACTGTATATCTAAGTCCGACCATCTATTGAACAATTTACTTACTTCCGCATTTCACAAAAAGGCAGCTATACGTATCCCCTGGTAACGGGGCACTCCATTTGTGTTCCAAGGCTTGTTTGACCTCACGGTTTCCAACGGCTCGTTCTTCTGTTAACTTCCAGGTTCCCCTTATTATTATAGTGCCGCCTCCCGTGGCTCCGCACCCACTGCTGCCACAGCCTACGACCGCCACTAGTTACCATGGAGACCGGCTCAAACTGCAGGGCCAGGGCTTTGGCCTCCATATTGTCCCCGTCTGAGAAACACTGAGGTCAAAGGGAAGCGAGACGGCATCTTCCGGGAACCCCCCCGCAGTAAAACTATGCGGAGGAGGACTTGGCAAGGTCAACGGTGCGAGTAGCTTCGGGTGGAGAGGGCCCCCGGGTACGCAGAACTGAACCATCCCTGCCCCCCTGCCCCTCAATATCTCACAGGCCTGAACATTTCCAGAATGACTTTTAAGAGATTATATAAATATATATTATAAAATATAAATTGAAGAAAAGCCGTGTGAAGAATACCATGTGAAAAAAAGTTGTTGTGTTTTTCTTTCCTTTTTTTTTTGTTGCTATCGTTGTCGTTTTCTTCATGGAACTTTGCATTCCGTTGCATCATCAAGAGCAGTATTTATCTGCTCGGGGGGGGAAAAATTACGGAAAAAAGTCGACAGGAGACCTATACCAGAGAGTTGCTGATACAGGGACGTAAACCAGTGCGAGGGCCTTTTCTACAACTCAATTCATCCTAAAGAGATCCTGGTTCCAAACCGCAGAGTGGGCTCATTTGGTGCTTTGACTTCCTGTGTTTCTACTGATTAGTCCCATCTACATTATAGGCCAACAAAACTAAACATTAGCTAAAGCGAACACAATGGCAATATCAGTTGCTTCCAGTGGCAATCAATCAGATGTAAAAAATGTATGGGAACATGTTCAACCACATCTCAAATAGTCTATCAAGAACTATTAAGACTTTAAATTATTATTTTTTTCAGTTATTTTTTTAATGTAAAAAAAGTAGACTTATCTAATATTCTTTTTTTCAGAATAATTTTGTCACACATCCTGTCATATCTCAGCCATGGTCTTGTCCATGCATGATTGTCCTCATTTGCTCTTGTTTTTGCACTATATCCTGAGCTTATTTGATTTCATTGGTACATTCACATGAACTATGTCATATTTAAGTATCTTGTCAAGAAACAAATAATTTGAAAATATTTAATTTGCATACTATCGAAAGAAGACAAACAGATATGAGTAAAAGTGTGCAAGTAAAAGGAACGCCTTTTTAAGTTTCCGGCAAGTTTTGAGCTATAGCCATAAGGCTATAGCTCAAAGCAGTTATTCTTCATTCAGAAACGTGGTCCTACTACTAGAGGCTTCAACAGTTGAGCAAGTGGCTTTAGAAATTGCCTTACAAATCTGTGTTGTCAACATAAAATTCAATTAAATAGTTTTCTGTTCTAAATAGACACTAACCGCCTTCCTTAAAGATAAAATTCAACAGAGGGACTGAAAGAAAACATTTATTAATTTTGCTCTTGGAAATATTTTGTGAATGTACTTTTTACTACATTTGCCAAAGACTTAGTTTGATATTTAATATTTTATTTACAGTATATGTATGCATAAATAAAGCAGTATTATCTTTTAAATAAGTAGTCAACACTAAATGCGTATGTGGTGATTTTAAACAGGCAAACTACATTATGCATATAATAACTGTTACGAAAAAGTTGAAATTCAGTGACATAATATGCTGTCATTTGCAACAAATGCTGCTTTGTAGAATGATTTGTGTATAATGTGAAGACAATTCTTCTATGTAAATAAGATCACACACACACACACACACACACACACACGCACACACACACACACACACACACACACACACACACCATTGCAGTATCACACTAATGTACTGGCTCCCTTTGTAGATATATAGACTGAAGAGAAAAAAATAAACACTACATTTGTGTCTTAATGTATTGTTGCGTGCTGGAGAAAGGCACAACTACTGTATTACCTGTGGCTAAATAGGTGGCAGGTTTCAGATGCTAACATCACACAGTCTTTTGTTTCTCTTTTTTTTTTAAACTTATTTTGTTTTCATGATGATGTCATGATGCTGTTTTATTGTCTCTATGCAAGTTAAATGCTTTTCTGTATCCTCTTTTGTTGTTGAGCTGAGCGCAAGCAACGTCCCAAGGTCTCCAATATGAATGATATAGACAGCATAAAATTCAAAACGGTTCCAAGACCCCAACATGTGTCCTATTATTTTGTCTGATTTCCAGTCTTGTTTGGCATTCCCTTACATGAAGATATTATCAAACTGAAGTCCTTGGCAACAATCAAAAATACTTGTCTTGTTTGCTATTAGTATATGTTGTGGTCATTATATTCATCCAGTGTACTCTAAAATGGATGTCCGTGTGCAGACGTCCGTCCCCTTATCCTAAACACTCATTCTCATCTCACTTGTTCTCTAACCCACTCACATCCTATTAGCAGTACAGCTCTTTAACATCCAAGATGTTCACCATAATTCCAAGCGAGTACGTCATCTGGTCCCAACTTTACGCTCATCCCTGACGCCAGAAAACAGAGACAAAGACTGCAGTCCCTTTTGTTTGGGAGAAGCTATCCTCTACAAATTGCACTTGGGATTTGCCTAATTGTTTTTACAGGTAGCTCAACATACATGGAAGTGAAACGCTGGATTTCATTCAGAAAAGGGCCAGGAGAGCAGATGACTTGGCTTTACTATAGATATACTGTAAGCGCTCCCTGGCAAGAATGGGTCCTCTACTGTTGTAAAGATGATACAAGGGACTTGTCACGGACATAAAAAAAGGATTTCTGATGAAAATCTATAAGAAAAAGCCTTGTGGCCTCAATCATTGTTCTGTTCCAATTCTTTTTGTGCACATGAGAAATAAATTCTTTTATATGTCAGTCGTTGACTCTGTGTCCAATCATTATTAACCCCATAAGAAAATGTTTCAGAGTTCAAGGTTCCCGGGGCATGTGCATGCTGCTCGTGCCTTGATGGTTGGTTTTATGAATGGCAGTGCAGAAGAATTCTTTGCAAATAGTTTCAAATATGAACATTGCACTCCCTTGTGCATATATGTGTTTGTGTGTGTATGTGTGTGCACATGAATTGTCTGCATATATACAGTATACAGATATTAGTACCAAAGAATCAACTTTTAATAAGAGCCGGAAACATAACATATTTGTGTTTTTTACTCTGGTTTTCATTCGTGTACTTTTTATGTGTGTGGGTGGTGTTTTTCTGTGTGTGTGTGTGTGTGTGTGTGCGTGCGTGCGTGCGAAAATAAATAAAAAGGATAGAGAGAGAGGGGATAAAGAACGGAGAGTTGGGGCGAGCAGGCTAGTATTGCTCCAGTCTATTTAATGATGCATCGGTTACATTTTGCTGTAGCGTGCTGCCGCTCGCCTCCACTCTCAAACACACGATCCCAGCCAGTTGTAATTCAACTTCTCTCCTTCCTCTGCCTATTGTTTATTTCATGGATCCCCTGTGAAGCATCAAAAGCTGCTGTTTCTGTCAGCCCCTAACTGTCCTGTGTGTTTGTCATTCAGGCCTTGTTAAAAGATACAAAAAATAGGAAGAAAGAAAATCTGCACACACTCACATTGCCTCTTCTCCCAGCTGAGAATTCC
>JAOEHI010000007.1:3371316-3384459 GCA_025447815.1 Percopsis transmontana | reverse complement strand
AGAGAGAGAGAGAGAGAGAGAGTGAGAGAGAGAGAGAGAGAGAGAGAGAGAGAGAGAGAGAGAGAGAGAGAGAGAGAACGCGCGGTGGAAGTTAGTCTGACAGAAATTGGTCATTTAATGCTTTAGCGCACTGGAGACAGGGCCTCTCATAGACGAAGGCATGGCAGGGCCTCCCCTGGTATTTTATTTATTAATTATCCTATGCAGCAAGGGGGCCTTTAACTGTCTCGGTCCATCCCTGTCAGCCAGGCTCCCTGTCATTTTCCCTCCACAAACAGATCCTTTAACACGGCTCTCCAGGTTAATGGAGACAAAGCCAATATCCAACCAACCCTGCCTTCTCCACCAAACACTGTATTCATCTGTACTTTATCCAGGTAATTATCGCTCAGATGATCTCCTGAATATGTCACTGGGATGCTAATAACACTGTAGGGCCAGCATGCAGAACACGTTTAACCTTTTCAACTCTGTGCTTCTTGGCGTCTACGTTTCCTGAGGAGGGCAGCAATTATTTACACCTTATTGAGTGTAGTGTTTTATTGAGAACAAACTCAGTTATACATAATGAAGGCTGCGTGTAATGCATATGTACTGGCTAGTTAAAAACATACATACATTTTAAAAAAAATCACAATGACATAGATGCCGTTGGTGTTACAATGTCAATAGGTGAGGAACACACAGTTCACCATTCACACCAAATCAGGAATTAACATGCGGCCCCTATGATAACCAAGAATGCTTTGCCAGGCCGCTACCTGTCTGGGGGGGTGCATTTGATTCGCATAATCCACATATTTGTCACCTCTCACATTCCATCTCCCAGCTTCAGTAACTGCGTCAACAAAATTCAACAGAACAGTGCCTGCCAGAAGCTGTTTTGTTTGGCGGTGACAAATTAGCATTGTGAAGGGCGATATCAGCACCAGCTAATTAAGGTGTCGTGTGATTTTGGGCTCCAGATCAAGAATCTGCTGATTCATCCCGCGGGTGATTATGATGTCCATATGGTCAACGCACAGCTAGACTGGGAAACACAATCAGCCCCGCTGCAGCGTCGGCACTGCCAAAAGTTCGATTGCGTCTTTTGTGGCGGTGTTGGGTGGTGTTCATCAAGACTCTGAATTATTAACGCCACCTTTTCTTTGAGGCCGGGATCCTCTGTTGGAGAAGACGGGGCGCGGGGCAGGTGGGAGGCTGAGTGGGACTGGCAGCCACACTTCTCCGACATCAGGAAGTGAAACTCAATGCCGTTTCCACTGGGGTGTCGTTAGGATGAAGCCATTGAGGGGACCGTGCACCTTGGATGCCCTCGTGCTACTGTCACCTGGGTTGAAGGCATTATGGCGCCTCAAAGGACTTTTTAACTGTAGGCTTCTCATTGTCAGATATGTGGTTTCAAGTCATGCAACGGCAAATGTCTCAAATCTCTTGTCAGTCGTGCACATCCTGCTTGCTAATGCCAGAAAGACCCAAAAGAGTCATAACAATAAGATTAACTTTGCTATTGTGTCCAAATTCTACAGTAATACAGTATTACTTTGGGGGCTATTCCAGATACAACCTCTTTGTTTTCTTTTCTCTCTTTCGTTCCCTGCAACCCCTTCTGTACAGCCGTTTTACTGTAGTGCTAAGCACAGTGAAAATACTCCTAATAGACAACACACAGTGAAACCCAAGTGAACCTGACAAATGGAATAGAGAAGCTAACGGAGAAGAAAGAGGTGCTTAGGCCAACTGTCACTGGTAAAGTGCTTTCTTGATTTCTGTTTACTCACCATGGCCCAAACTTGACTTGTTTTTCTTGAGCTTAGTGAAGAGGTTCTGGTGTGAGTCAGCTGGTTTCTGTCTCTTACACAAGGCAAAATGCCCAGTGTTTGGTTCAACTATCATGTTGTATTATGTTTAACATGTTAAATTAGGGATATTTATATCTCATGGGGATATTTGATTTAGACTACAGTGTTGAAAACAATAAAAAGAAAATGAACGCAACAAACATTTAGTATATGATAAAACGTAGTATATTGTACCAAGGACATCTGCGACACCAAAAACACCAAAACTAAAACAACCCTACTGTATAGTATACTGTATCAATTGAAATGAACCGCATTTTTTTCTTCAAGGACTTCAGCTGTACCCCTGTGATATACATGGTAACACACAGACAGTATGCTAAATTCACCAGGTTTACGGCACACAAATGTGGAAGAGAACCAGAGAGGGCTACTAACACAGGGAATGTGCATGAGAACAGAGAGGAGATGAGCAGTGGAATATAATTAATTAAATGAGACTAATTAGGAACATGAGAGCAGGTGCCAGGCTATGAGCTGACAGGGAAGACAGCGAGACAACATGCCAGCACAAAAAAGGAAAGCACACACACAGTCACACAAACACACACACACTCTCTTTCACACACATGCAAGCTCAACCACACACACACACACACACACACAAGCCTGGTTATGGTGGTGTATCGTGACAGGCATTGGGACAAAACAACTTTCTGCATTTTGTCATGTGAAACCCCACAGGAATACTGCTGACAGGAAGCGGAGACCCAGTCACCATGGGGGTCTCATGCCTTTGTCTCAAACACGTTCACTTTATTATTTTTCCGTGCTATGGTGGAAGGAACTTTGCACAAGCCAGAGATTTCTATCCCCTAATTATTTCAGCACTTTCGCCAGGCTGGTAAGCTGTGTGGATTTAGAGTCTTTTTCTGTCCCCAGAACGCCGGCAGCGCCCCTCATTATAGATACGCATTATCAAATTCAATGTGAACCGGTATTTAAAATGTTGAACATTGAATTTGACGTTCCAGGAAGTGATTGGAAAGAGCCACATGTAGATAATGTGTATAGTTAAACATGGACTACATTCTATTCTATTTTTATTGAAATACTAAATACACTAAATAGTTTATTTCTACAGATGAACTATATGTGCCACTAGTATAACTTTCTTTTTATGAAAGTTGTAAAAAAAAATTTGATCTAAAACCAATTTATTACGCAACATGACAAAAAATAGTCTTAAATGTTAAAGATTATAGAGTACTACTATACTCCATATATATATATATATATATATATATATATATACACATATATACATACACACATACACACATGTATATATATGACCTAATATACCTCCGGGAGACTTGTGGCTATTCTCCATTAGCTATAGCTAACAGTGCAGAAATAATTAAAAATCAAGGATATTTTCTCATGCAGCAGCCGCTGGTCTCTATCAGAGAGGAGTGAAAAATAGTTCAACAAGCCACAATAAAGCAGAAATCAAATGAATTCATAAACACTCTCACGACCGGGTATCTATGATGAGGTTAAGTACTTCTTTGCTCATTTCACACAAATAACCCACACACAACCCATGGCAGTGTGCTGCGTGTGGTGCCTCTGATTCGCTGTATTTCAGTGCATTAACATCTGCAGTGTATTTCATATTGAGGCAACATGGAGACAACTTCAGGAAAACACTGGGCCTATTAACCTTGTGCTGCAACTTCAGATCACCTAGCCTAACACTGCTGGGATCTAGAATGGTGTGTTAGATACATGTTGTATGTACTATAATGCACTATAAGTATTTCTCAAAGGCAGTTTGATGTCAAGGTTTGAGGATTATTCAAATAATAGAAGATTTGCAAATAATCTAATTTTTATTAAATATTTATTCACTATACAATGAAAAGGCATTTTTATGAAACTAGGAAAAAAATAAAACTATATCGTCCTTTTTTAGTAAATAAAATAAAAAGATAAAAAACGACAAACGTCACTAACATTGCTTGTGTCGACCACAAGCAAATGCCAAGGACCTATAACTTTCTTCAAGACATTGCTTAAGACAGCAGCATTTGCAGGGCTAGGAAGGCCCAAAGCTAAGACTCTGCCAGGCGGACAGCTCAATATCTAGCCGAAAGGTGGGATGTCAACGTAAACCACAACTCAAGACAGAGAGAGATGGGGGCTGGGACTGGGGAAGGCTTTTTTAATTATCTGTGGTAGGGTCGGACTGTGCATCATCATTAGAGAGACTAAATAGCACTGGTCACTGACTCAGGTAGTGGTAAACGGCACAATTAACAGGCTGAGGAGGGAGAACTGTATTCAATTTGAAAGCCTTCTCTCCTAATCCATCTCCAGTGATCAGCAGTGCTGCTGAGCTACACCCTTTTACATTCAATTACATTAATCAGGTTATTACCCAGCAAAAAGTCAACATTTTAATCAAGAACTGGCAAAGTGGGGCAGGACGCTATTCTGAGACAGGGCTAAGTGACAGTCAGACAGGGCAAGTGATGATATTCTAGTGAACATAATCTTTTACTCATAGCTCATGGCAAATTTTAGAGGTGGAAGGGTGTGAATAAGCCAGATTTAAACCAGGGGAGTTTTACCCATAACGCATCAACAACACATCAACAATATCTTTCATATTTTAGTCTAGTACAAATCTGATGTTTCTGAATTTTTGGCAGAAACTATATAGAGCATACTGCTAACTAGTGTACACCCAATCTACTTTAAATTATCATATAACTACCAATTACCACCTCTGCATAGAAATGTAGGCTAAACACATAACATACAACTTCTGGCAAATTCTTTCATTCTCTTTGATTATGTTACAGTATCCGCTCAGTCTTCAAATTAACATTTTACGGTATTACAGTAAAAGTACACCTAAAGATGACCTCTTAAAAAGCCTGCTAAATTGTGTTCCACAATATTAACTTTACAATTTAGCAGGCTTTTTAAGAGGTCATCTTTAGGTGTACATTTACTGTCAACTGTCATTACAGAAGGGTTGGTTGGTGGCTGGTTTCTGAAGTGCTGGTCTTATAGTGTTTTGAAAATACCAAGAATTCCTTCATTCCATACAAATGGTATAGATCGATTACAGTATGAACGACTGCATTAAAACAAAAACATGGCTCATTTGCAAGATGACCAGTAAAACGAATAGATTGAGATGTGTTTTGGGTTAAAAGTTAATTTTTCTATGCGAATAAAATGTATCCCAGAATATTCCCTATGTTGCTACAAACCTGATTAAATCCCATCCTCACTGGCAACATCATACGTGTTCACAGGTCAGGAATTCATGTCGTGTATATTTTCTCCCCTCTAGGCATTCGCTACTGCTACTGCTCTTGGAGATAATCCCCAGTAGGGGTGTTGTAACCACAGCAGGGGAGCGAGAAATGTAAAAACACAGCTGCAGGGTCTGCGTCCCAATAACACCCATTACTCCTGATATCCTTCAACACCCTGCTTTTGGAAACGCAGGAAATACATTCCTAACAAAAGCCATTATTCGCATATGGTTAAAAACAACTTGTCTTAATATATGTTGAGCTATAAACCATTGTGATGTAGAGGACTTCTCCATTCACAGCAAAATAAAGGGCAACTTATAGGAATATGTGCTCCCAAGCAGTTCAAGATGACTTTGCTGACTGATTGCTGACCACACACACAAAGCGAATGTAATTTAGTAGAACCTCTGGCTAGTAGCGGTTTTCTCACCCACTCCCCCCAACTAACAGAAAGGAAATCAATTCTTGAGCATCTATGACATCCAGTAGATATTTGTCTATTTACTTTATCCTTTATTTACCTGCTCCTCTTTGAATTGCGGCTTGTTAGTGTTTTCTGTGATGGCTGACCTGGCTATTGGGTGCTGATTAACGGAGGGAAATTTGCTTTGTTCGGCCCATAATGAGAGAAGACAGAGGTTAGAACAGCTCAATAGGAGAGATAACCACACTTTGATCCAAACAGTCATGCAGAACCTATACCCACTGCATCTTCAGAAAGTCTGCTGTCAAGCTTATCGCCTTTATATCCCTCCTCATAAAGTCCAAGAGAAGCAAGCACACTTCTTCCATAAAACATGTACATGAAAAAAAACATAAACTATAAAGACATTTTAATTTGGTTAAATTAAAGTTTGACAGTCTAAAATATAGTGTGTAGATGGTTGCCAATGATGCTCTTTTAAATTGATAATAATTTTTCCCCATATCAGATAAAATAGAATTTTACAATAGAATAATTGATCTCATTTTTTAAAATGAATAGTGTTCTAAATAGATTTTTGAATTGCCACCTATAAGACTCATCTCATCTTCAAATAGTGGGTGTTCTTAAATTGAGTCTTTGTTCCTCAATGTACTCCAATGTAAAACATATCTTGAGCCTTGACAAGCAATGGTAATCCTTTTAGAGTAACCAACTAACATGTCCCTAATTAAAATATGCCTTTTAATGATTCGCACTGACATCCTAGAAAACACTGTCACGCTTCCCTCCTTTAATACAGAAATATGCTAATTGCTTCAGTAACATTGGCGTTTAAATCCCAGGACTATACCCTATCCTTAGGGAGTTAGTGTTGGGGCGTTTAAACCTCCACTCACATGCAGGCTCTTTTAACGGCTGTTTTTGATGATCGTTTCTGCCAACAGACAGGGTTAGGGGCGCTTTAGGGAGTGGATACTGTTGATGTCCAATCATTCTGCGGACTTTAAATGTATTATTGAGAAATGCTGGCCTTCCAGTCCACCGGCTCAGCCTGTGGGTGCTGTAGGGCAGATAGAGAGCATCATGTCTCCACATCCCATGGCAGCTCATTTAAAACAAATCAGGCTGATTGCTGAGCTCACAAGGCCCAGGTGATAAAGCAATTAAAGCTCTCTGATTCTGTGGTTCAGGTTAGGGCTAGGAGATAATTAACTATATTTAATGAACTCCTTTTGTGGCCACTTCTACTCTACCTCCAACATTTTATTTTTTTGTTTCCAAGTGAGGGTGGCTGTTCATTTGAAGGGCAATATGGGACAGGTGGGCGGGGTCTGCAGCCTTCTACGACTGGCCTGTTGGAGCGGGGCCTTGCTTAATAAGCTCTCTCTGGACAGATGAGGTCCATTAGGAGGTTAATTTAAAAATGAATAGGGTAGAGAGAGATAGGAAGAGACAGGGAGGACGACAGAGAGAGATAGAAGGCGAGGTTCAAATTGCCTGACAGGAATTACCAAAGACAGCACAACTGTATCCACAAAATACAGTTCAAACAGACAAAGATTTCAGGATGAAAGATCTGTTTGTCTCTTACCTTTAATAGTTTCACTCACCCAATTAAAATTAAGGTAATTTAACAGTTATAATCATTAAGAACCAGATTATGAGAAACATTAACATTCTTACAAATGAGATTAATTACATAATAGGGGAAACCTTCTCTGCAGCCTCCACAACTGAACCCTTGCTCTCCCAATCCAGGAGGCCATTTCTTCACCATTGTTCAGATGCATGGACTGTAGCCCCCTTCCTTCCCCATTTCCACCCCCCCCCCAAACCCCCCCTGCAGAAGGGTTGAATCTGATCCGGACCCATTGGTGTGTGGATAATGAAGGGGTTACTGGGAGCTGGGAGAGGCCCAGTAATTCCCCGCACCGGGGGACTGGGTTTTTGGGTGGGGATTGGATGAGTACCCCCTGCTCCGTGATGCATGCACTCATGTGAGCTCCAGACAGTCTTACCCAAATCCAAGGCCAGATATTGGTGCTGCATGAATTATATACATAGGTCAGAGCCCAGTTTCAAATACTATTTCAGTGTAGATATATTGCTGTTTACATTGTATACACTAGTGTTTCTTACTTTATTCTTCTACAAATATGTATACATGTTTGTTCATTTTTTGTGTGTTGTCACTGCATACAGCACATTATAGTTACAATAAGAAAACTTCAGTCTCATAGTAGCCAATAACTAAATAGATATAGACATAAAATAATAAAAAAATGTCAATCTAAGAGTATATAAATGCATTTTAAACAAATCGTTATTCAAGCCATATAAACAAAAGCCCTCTTATGTCTTGCTGAGTTAGTTCATCATTCTCTCATCAGCATAGACGTGGGAGTAACCCAGCTAAACCTAAGGTCATAGGAATTAGCATATCATCTGGGAAAATGGTCACCAATGTGTGGGCGTGTCCCAAAGAGGGGGGGGGGGGTCACCTTTTACATCACTGCCAAGGCAACCAGAGACCTCACCCCTATACTCCAGGGTTAAGTATCTCCACTTCATTATGATAAAGACACGAGGCTGTGAACAACCGCTAAACCCGCCAACGCCGTCAACAGACACTGCAGACACTGAATGGACGCTCTCGCCCCAGCCTGTTCTCACTCACGCTCTCTCTCTCTCTCCCTCTCTCTCTCTCTCTCTCTCCCTCTCTCTCTCTCTCTCTCAGGACCCTCCAAGAGGCTTCATCCATCATCTGAATACTCCGGACCCAAATCATTACCGATCATTATAGCGACAGAGAGAACCCCCCTCTCCTGCCCCTCGTGATTGGCCCGTGACTGTGAGATCAGAGTGATCCATCATGCTGTGTGGCACCCTAACACCTCTGCGTGATGGGGTTCACCTCAGGGTTCAGGGCCAGGTCAGACTCAGAGAGCCACTACTGGGGACACTACTGGGGGCTGTGGGAGAGGAGGGCACCCCCGAAGAGATTACCTCTAACGTCTCCCAGTCATTCACCTCCCTTGAAACATGCAGCACATAATCGTTGGGTTTAATCACAATGGACGAATACTGCCCTTATCAATCAGCAACGATATTGTGAATTTTAATAAATGCTTGGCTGAAGAGCAAACCTACACATGGGAACTTTAAATAGCAAAAGCCACGGCAGATCCCAGGACCCAGTAATTCATTTACTATCTATTGTGGAGATAAATGTCCCCTCTCTGCTTCACAAAAGGAAGATAAGACACTGACCCTATCCGACTTGTTTCTCAAAACTGGTACACACCATGCTAACCTGAGGCTATGTGTTGTCATCCAAATGAGATAAGTTTATTTTCCCCAGCCCAGCATTTGTTCCATCAGCCTGTGGGGTCACACACACACCACACTAGGAAGCAGTGGGGAGCCCCTCTCAAGCACCTGCAGCTCTGCTGAGGTGGCCCGCTAGCAAGAAAAGGCTTTGGCCGCTACCCAAATATCTGCCTGCACCTTCTGTGCAAACGCGCCAGCCTTAGGAAACCAGGAGGCAGCAATATTGTGGAACAAATGTCCTCTAATCTAAGCCTGCTGGTCCCGGTTCCCAAGTGTAGCTCCCTGGGTGTCTTATCCCAAAACTCCCCGTTCTCCTGCTCTCTAAGCCTGCATGTTAACTGCACAGTGTAACTGGGGGTCTGGCACAATAAAGGCTCAACACACGCTACAAAGGTGTAACTACATAATAAGCATGAAGCCTTATCCCTATGGGGTTTCTATGTATATAGTCCTTTGGCTTAATACATTAAGGTTTGATGTTTGAACTTTTCATCCGTTTATCGTTCTTATGTCATTTGCTTTAGTAACTGCAGAAACACAACAGTTCAGTATCAATATCAGGTTTTAATGCCTTTTGGGATTGGATTTATAAAAGGAAAACATACAGTCACTGGCAAGACACTCTTTTTATTTTTAGAAGACTGCACTGAGTGCAATATTAAATTTGACAGTTTATTGAATTCAAAGTAAAACCTATCCCGTGCCAATCATCTGTTTCTTCTGCTACGTCTGTTGAAAGTTGAAATACATTCATTTATTACAACGTTAGATGACAGGTGGTCAATATTTTCAAGACAAGTTTTTCCTCCACTTTTACAATAAATCAATACATCATGCAGCGTGGGTTATGATATTGGAAGACAAAGTGTATTCATCAACTCACTGTGTGTTTCTCCACAGCAGTTTGCTGATCTACAAGCAGTCTACCTTGTTGATAACATACTGTAATGACACATTATGATTTTTAGCTGAATTTTAGTTTGGTTGTTAGTTGTTTTTTGCAAGGACATTGTATCTTGAGGTTTAAACGCTGTACTGACAATTAACTGTAAAGCCTCGAATATAATTTTTGGTGGCAATAAAAATCAGTCTCAGTATTTCATTGCCCCCAACCAACCTTGTTTATTATAATTTTATGTTCCCTTATGACGAGAGGATTTACCAGAAAGTGCAAGGCATTACAACATCTCCATTGTCAATGAAAGGACAACTCAGTTTACTTTGTCCTGGAGTAGCACACAACTAAACTTTATACATAAACCTGAAATGTAATAGTGAATGCTGGAATGCCAACATTTGCATGTGGGACGCTATCTGCAGATCCCGTTCTCATTGGTCAGTAGTGTTTAAATTAGCGTACACTTTGCAACGATTTTGCAATGAGTCTGTAGAGAGTAGGGTTATACCTGAGGGTTATACCTGAGGCCACAAATGAAATAACATTTTTAACATTGAATTGCAGATTAATGACGGCTTGCAACTTGAATGGTTTCAGAAGCAAAAGAGAAACAAAAAGTATGCAGGCTCTGACTCGGATTACTCAGAGAAGTTGGATGCAGAATATGATTTGATCAACAGCAGAAATCCATGCTTCCCTCGTTTTTTCCAAGTCCATTTACACTGCAGTCAATTGTCAATGAGCACAAGTTGTATCATTTTTTCAGTTTGGCACACATGAACCTGGTCTATGAAGTGTGTTATTGGAAAATAATATTTGAAATTATGTTCCTGATCACTGGCTTATCTATTGGAATCCTTCCACCTCGAGAGAAAAATGTGCCAAGTTAAACAAAACAAACTGAAATGCACTTCTCTTCAGTGATTGGAATATATATTTACGGTTCCAAAAACCTGCTTTTCATTTTTCGTAATCAGCTCTAATAGATCAAAATTAAACTTCCGAGGGCAAAAAGAGAAAGAGAGGGTTTCTTTTTCAAATCAGTATTCACTATTCAGTATTTGCTTCTTATTCAATCGTAACTCACTAAGGAGATTAGAAGGAAGAGGGTGAGTGAAGCAGATGGAAATCACCAAGTAAAATAATTTTTCAGAATTTACTGATTTCTGGGTGTGTGTGTTCCTATAGGCTTGGTATATTTATGTATATCTGTTTCAAATGAGCAGTCTCAGGGCACCTCGATGGAAAAGTGAGAAGGGTGGGGGTGGGGGGTTACTATGGTAACGTCCTGGTCCCCAGCTGTCACAGCAATGGAGAGGATGGGTGCCACAAGCGAGGAGACCACTTAACCTCAGCTGCTCCTCAGCTTAGGCTAGTCAAGATGATGTTGAAACTCGTACGGAGGTTCACTTAATATTGTAGACAATAGGCCCCTACACAAGAGAAAAGGTAACTTTGAACCAGCCTATTTGCAAGGAGCCTCTACATTTACATGGGTTTGCTATCCAGAGCTATTTCCTATGGTGGCTTGTCAAGCCACATTTGGATATATTGTTGGGGGTATGAGAGGCAAAATATGAATTAGATTTGGTTTAACTGTCACATACTGTATAGACAGATAATTATTTTATTCTAGAATGTAGCTGTAACAGCGTCAGTTAATCTTAAAATGTTTATCCAGACATTAGCAAGCATGTCAGGCTTAACCTTGAATATAGCACTGTTATGCATTAATTCATAAGATTCTTAGCACTGACTCATCGAACAACACTTTCACAGTAATTTACTTGTTTTGTGGTGCTTTAATGTCAAAGTGAGTTCATATCTTAGTTTGATACCCAAAATCATTTCAGAAAATAGTACTAGAATATTATTTAGTTTTTCCATTTTACATTTTTGTTGGGTAAATTCTGAGAGGAAAATCAAATAAGAACAATAGAACAAGACTGAACCTAACCCTGACAGAAATATGTTTCCTCTCATTTCTAAATATCTTTCGCAACCTTACTGGATTGTCCCAATTTGTTGTAGGAGTACTTTGCAATATTCTAGACATTTCTATACACACATATCCAATGTCCTAAAAACTGCCAGCTGTGGCCAAAATTTCAAATAGTTTGATACAAAACAGGAATGCCAAACTTGAAAAAGCTTGATATATTTATTGATATATTTCATAACTCTGCAGTAGATTTAACCAATATTTGGCCTATCCCAAAGCAGTAAGATGGAGTAAAATAAGGTAGTATTATTTACTTCATTGCAAACATCATTAATTCATAAATGTAATGGTTTATGATTCATCAAGGGCTTTTGTGTGTGTGTGACTAAGCTGGTGTCCCTGTGGCTACATTCCCTGAAAGTGAATGTCTTGGGTGTCACCTGCTGATGAGGCTGGACTGAGAGACTTGAGGTGGTAGGAGGGGTGACTCGGGGACGGGAGGGTCTGACAAGAGTGTCATCGCTGCTGTGACACATATTGTGGGTGACAGAGGTTAGCAGGTCAGACAGGAGGGTCTGTTGTTATGAAGGAGAAAAACGGGCCGCATTGTCCCCAGTTTGCCCTCACTCCGTCTCTGGCTGGTCGTCAACGGCCTAATCAGGCTTTGTCCCCGCCGTCCGACACAGACAAGGGAAGGCCCATTCATTTCTTTAGCTCCCATTGTCTGTCTGTCTGTTCCGGTCTTCCTCCCCGTCTATATCTCTATGCTCCCCGTCACTTCCTAGCGTAGACTTTTCTACCACGTCTTAGTGTGTGCACGTGCGCATGCATATGTGTGTGTCTTCGCCTCTCACTACCCCTTGGGAGCCTTCACAGGCTGTATGGGCCAAATGAGGTGCAAGTCTATTAGAAACAGAAGAGTCAATGTGCCCGTTCCCAGCCCAGTAGGGGTGTTGGCACATCATTCAGGTGCAGTTAATTTCCACCTGATCAGCAGTAGACAGGATAGGAGGAGGAAGTGAGGAGAGAGAGATTTACAGGCCCAACGTAACACATTCGCCATGTGTTGGAATTATTTATACTACATACTAATAGTATGTACTTGAGAATAAAATATCACGCCTAATATGCGATAGTTGATGTCTGATTATTGTTAGCCCGAATTTCAAGTGTGCATCCAATGCAATCCACTTGACCGACCCACAATGCTTTGCGCCCTGATGTCATTGACAGCAATTGCCGGGTTACATGCATTTTTAATATAAGTTTATAAAAAAACGTGTTCTTAACTATGGCATTCAATATATATATATATATATATATATATATATATATATATATATATATAAATACATATATAAAACTTACGATAAATAACCAACCATACAAAATAAAAGTGCTCTCAC
>JAOEHI010000007.1:3278783-3361891 GCA_025447815.1 Percopsis transmontana | reverse complement strand
CTCTCTCTCTCTCTCTCTCTCACTCTCTCTCTCTCTCTCTCTCTCTCTCTCTCTCTCTCTCTCTCTCTCTCTCTCTCAATACACATGTTAATTGCTTTACTGCTAAGTGGCTGGTTGTTGTCATTCAGGACATCCAATCTAAAACTGAAGCAGTTATCACCTCGCATCTCAAAACAGACATCATTATCTGCAAGTGTAATGTGGTCTTCTGGGTCTTTTAATTGAAATGAAAGTTGTTTTTCCAGTTTTCTACGGGGTGCAAATGCATAATATCCTATTTTATAGGTCTCTTATTCAACCTCTACCTAACATCTGTGCCCCACCCCACCCCCAAACCGCAATTCCGCATCTTATTAACATAGCAGGCAACAAAAGCAGCAACAATGTTTTGCTAACAGTTCAGGCATTACTACACAGGGGAGGGCTATGCATTCCTGCATCTGCAAACACACGTTTCCCCTGTGTGATTTTGCGGAAGGGGGTGGGGGGGAATAAAAAAATCAAAGTGTCTCATCCTGCCTGCTTTGCACTCTGGGGCCCCTGACAGAACCCGTGATGTTTGAGAGGCAAGCTAGAAGCTCAGAGTTTGTCCATCACTGATTAGTAAAAACTGCAGCCCTCCCAGTGTAGCCCCAACTGATATGCTCGTCTGTAGATCTTGACAACATCAATGGAGGCATTTAGGGAGCGCATGGTGAGGTTGGGAGCAAGCTCAAGTACACAGGCAGGCATGTGGGGGGGGGCACGTGCACACGCACAATGACGCACACGCACAATGACGCAAACGCGCACGCACACAGCCACGTGCGCACGCACTGCACACGCATACTTTTACGGCAGCGAGTATGAGCTGTCGTTTAATTTGTAAAACAGCGCTCAAAAGGGTTGGAGCGGGGCAGGCAATTAGAGGCTCTTCTTGCTGAGGACTTGACTGTTTTCCTTTAACCTTTGCACAATGATTTATGTCAAAGGATTTGTCACCTTTGCAGAGGGCCCTTCACACACAGCTTTTCAAAAAACACACAATAGGGGAAAAGACGGAAGAGGGGGAGAGAAAAAAAAAGACGTACAATCCTCCTGTGAGGATTTAGGAACTTATATAACTCCCAATTATCAAAACTTCTCCTTGCAGCCTTGCAGGCCTCCCTCTCTGTTTGTAAGACTCACAAAATATCCACAGTGCCACTGAAGAGTGTATAATGCCTGTGTGCCCACATGACTGGCGAAAACACTCCTGGTCTTTCTGCCCCGCTGAGTCCCGCTGCATAATGGGGGTCTTGAAGGCTCTGGGCTCGGAGCAGGCCTTCCTAACAAAGCCTCGGTGGCTTGGGGGCAGACAGGAGAGTGCGTTTGTGAGCCAGTTGCCAAAAACTAATTTCCAAGAGGCTTTTCGGCAGGACGCGATGGCAGCAGCATGACAGTGGGAGTTTTAGATATCTTGGAGAGCAGGGAGGGCCCGGGTGCAGATAGGTCTGTAGCGAGAGTCCGCACAGTTGGTCCAAATTGGTGGTTCAGAATACATTTTAAAAGTGTGATTATTTGTTTTCTCCAATTGCAACGTGTTTTTTTGTATTTTATGGTCAGTGTATTTTGGTGATATAACAAAATGATGTTTTGTACTATCCAGCCTGATTATTTTTAATTCCCATTTACTCTGTAACCATCCAACTCTGCGTTATTCACTTTCCTTTTTCTTCCTGTTCCCCAGTAATGTACCTGTTTACCTGTTGGGTGGTCTTGAGCCAGGCTAAACTAAAGCCCTGCAATCTAAGTGTAGGGTAGCTGCTAATCCGATTTCAGGAAACAGCCAACCCCCCCCCCGCTGCCTGCCCTCCCTGCATCCCAGGCCTAACCCTACTCCTCAAAGAGAGCAGGAACAGGAGCAGAGACAGGAGGTTGAGGGAGAAGTCGGGTCGGAAAGGAGAATCATTTTGGTTTGGTTTTGACATCTGTCAGCAGGTACTCTGGTGAAAACCTCACGTCCACCGTACCTGCGCTCCTACATATACCTGGCTGTTTAATGAGGTATACGGGTTGGTGGGGCGGAGGGGGACATATTACCTGCTCTTATGCCTGCACTCTTTTCTGGACCCACTCTGCCCTCTCGGGGACGTGCGGGGACCAAATATAAAGCAGCGCTTCACGATGCCGGGGCTTATCTGGCCTCGGAAAGTATGTGAGACATGCTAGGAAACAAAGGAGCGTCTCTGAGCCCAGCAGTAGGGTGAGGATATCCCTTTCACAGGCCACACATCTCCCTGGCCTTACTTATTTGACAGACCCAGGGTGATTTTCAATGGAGGGGGGTCTGCACCTGGTTAGAGATAGACTAGCGAGGTACCTGAACCACCGAATGAGAAACATTTGTGACTAGAAACTAAACTAGCTTTCAGTCTTGTTAGCTTGGGATTTTTTAAAGATCCCCTACACCCAAAATAGTGTTTTCCTCCCCACCCCAACTCCTCTTAGAGGCTTGTCCTTGAACTAGTTTTTGTCTAGTATTCCACACTGGGGTTGTTGTTTTTTTTCCTTTCTTAATGCTAAGAGGACTGCTTACTTTGAATAAAGTAACTTAAGGTATATTCTAATGCAATGATTCTGGTTCTCTGTGGGACCCCCACAAAGAGTCGCAGGATGTTTTTTGGGGGAGGGTCACACTATTACATCAAAAAAGTGTCAAAAGTTAATTATTTATTAAATTATTTTTCTATTTTGTTAAATGTACTATCTTGAATGAAGTGTGCATAGATTTCTAATGGTGTTCATGGATGTTTATATATTTTTATGTTTTATGTTATGCCATTCAAAGGAGTGGTTCATTGCCTGGTTGTGTAAATACAGAACCTGACCACAGAATATATGACCCGTAGATGCCGGGCTGAAAGAGAAAGTGAACCAGATTTATAGTAGGCTGAGGCTGAAAATGCACACTGCTCACCCTGAGGAAAGCATGGCCTCAGCTGGTCAAACATGGGCAGTACAACTATCTCACAATATCTCCTCTGCCTCCTACAGACCTTCACCAGATAAGGCGATGCAAGCACAAACAAGAACTAGTCACACAAACATTTGTTTTTCCGACATGATTTTTGAGCAACAGATACGTGCACACAGAGCGGTAGCAAATCAGCTACTGTATTTTGACAGGTGTAACAATTTAACGAAATTCATTGTCATACAATGCGCCATGAATAAACATACCGTGGAGCGCGCGAGATGACATCCCACGCCACACGTGCACAAGAGCGGCGTAACAATGGTTTAAAGACAGCCGTGTGTGGGACATGAGGGGGGGATTGGTGTCAGCGTGTCACAGCTGATCCCTGGTGTGTCAGACAGCGGAGACCCTCGAGGTCCTCCTTACAGCAGGGAATATAACAGCCCACACGGCATCTGTCGCCACCAACGTGTGCGTCTACATATGAATGCGAGCGTGTGGGTGTGAGGGTTTTAATCTTCGCGCGCGCGCGCGTGTGTAGACCTGCTGTGCACGTTTGATTCTACCCACTAGATATTTGTCTTGATACCCTATTGCTGCATTACTAAATAACTCACAGAGAGAGCTTTGAAAACAGCCATTTCCCTGCCCTCGTTCTGACTCCAGTTTCCTCAGAGTTCCACTGTCATTTACCTCTCTCACACAACCGCCCCCACCTTTGCCTTGGCTACTTGCCATTGTGGCTACCTTCCTGATTAGCCCCATTCTTTACAGGCCCTCTTGTGTTTATCAGTGCTGTCTTTTAACAGCGGGTCACCCTCGTTTTAGCCACCGGTGACCTTGGTGTAGCTCCCCGCCACAGTAGGATGGCTCCATAAATGGCCAGTAAAGAGTGGGTGTCTGGGGTTAAAAGCCCCCCCACCCCACCTGCCACAAAGAAAGGTAAATAACACTGACCTGGCTGTGAATGTGAGAGGGACTAGGTTTTTTTTCTGGTACAAATGTCCTCTGGTTCGTTTTAGCGAGAACAGGACTTTATCAGCTGCAGTCTGAGAATTACCCGTGGATATTGGCAGCACTGTGCTAAAAATCAATAATTCACTATCTTTATAGGCTAGAGTGAGAAGTGAAGACCATAGAGGCATGAAAGGGGGAATTTGTCTGGTTCCTTGTTTGTTTTCCAGTATTTAGGCTGTTTTGTGTGGCATTAGGCATTTTAACAGTTTCCTGAAAGAAACTGGTAAATATTACCACTTACTCTCCTGGATTTCTGCTACATTATAATTCATCACACAATTTTTTTTTATCTTGGTGACTGTAGAATTCATTTTTGGAGGACACAGTCTAATAATTTTATATTATGGGGATTAATGTAACATGATAAACTGTTTTAGGTCCCCCAAAACAGTGGTTCTTAAACTGTTGGTCAGGAACCGTTAAGGGGGTCACAAGATGCTTTTAAGGTGATCATTTAATGATTCCAAAATTTGGAAACAATAATAGCATATAATTTACAGTAGGCCTAGTTACAACAGTATTTAAATTGTATTATTTCTATTCTTGATTCATAATTTATTTAATACAAATTTCATACATTTTTAAATGTCATTTATATCATCTATATTTATGCTAGGTTATGCAATTAAAAGAAGTCAGAAGGTTTGAGAAATCCTGCCGATAAAGGCCTGTGTTAAACCAATGTGTCCTAATCGGCAGCCAGCAAAAGTCCTGATCCAGCACTTTTAAAGTTGTTGTAAAGAGACGGCACTTGAGAAGGCACCAAGGAGCTTTGGTCCATTCCCTGAGCAGACACAGATAGACTGCAGCAGATTAACTGTTTTTCTTAATGTCTCCTCTCTGACTACCTTTCTTCCAGAGGTCTGAGAGGCAAACAGGCCCCAATGAAACACTCACTCCCCATTAACTGAGGTGAATGGCTCTTGTGTGAGCATCCAGTTAAACAGGGGTGGGATAAAAGACCTCTCCACACACTTCTCCAGTGAGATTAGAGAGGTGACTCTTGTCTTGAGGATGTAAAATGCCATTAGAGCCCAAATGTCTCCATGGTATGTACCAGGAATCCAGCAAACGCTAGGCTGGACTTCTACAGCGCAGAGATACAGTTGACACACAATTATTAAGGAATTTGGACATATTTATATTATATAATAGTTGCATTGTCATGTTTGGTCTCCTGTTATGATATACAGGCCTATGTCATGTAGCCTATATATTTTTATGACTACTCATTTAAGTTTCACTCTTTCAACTTGCAGGTTCATATAAAAATATTTTTGTCTCAGATTTGTCTCAGTCTCAGATTGATAAAACTGATCAGCAACAACAACAAACTACTGAAAAATATTATCCCGCCAAAAATTCACTCAGGATTTTTAGTTGTATTGTACTGTTCCCATTCTAAGTCTCTAACTTAGGTATTCCTTACTACTTGAGAGGGAATAAAACTGTATCTAATTACAGGCTCATTGCTTTTCTGCCAGCTACCAGCCCCTGATTGCATCTCAGCTGAGGAGTAAATACCACATGCTCGGTTACCAGGTGAAATCAAGCAGGCAGATGTGTGTAGAGCCACAGTAGACACTGCTGGACCCTGCTGCTATGCATCTCTGTCCACAGAGCTTCTAGTCGAGTCAGCTACTGTTGATCCTAGATATTTGAGAGAGAGAGAGAGAGAGAGAGAGAGAGAGAGAGAGAGAGAGAGAGAGAGAGAGAGAGAGAGAGAGAGAGAGAGAGAATGAATGAATATGTAGCTAAGTATGCTAATATATGAGTAAAAAAAGATTTATGTATCTGTCTGCGCCCATCTCTCTGACCAATGCTAAAAAACTCCCAATAAAACAGGACATTTTGCAGGACCCACCAGGCCTAATTGCATGAACTGTATGCTAAAGGAAGGGACTGGAGGGGGTATCTTTGCCAGGGAAGGAGTGAGAATACAATAGCCCTTCTTCCAAAGGTCTGTAACCATAGACTCTAATAAAGTCACCGCCTGCAAATAAAGAGCTACTGGTCTGCTCATGTTACAAACAACAAGGACAGCATTATACCATGCTGCTCTGTTTGAGGAACACCAAAAGTGCAAGAGTGCAACAAACAGAACACCAAGAGTGCACAGCTCACGTTTCTTTTTTAATGATATTTTTAAGGTGTTTAAAAGATGTACTCAAAAATCCTTTAAATTTTTTTAACAATGAGGGATGTAATTCTATAAAACAGTATTATCGTCAGTCAACAATAGCTAATACTTGGTTGTTGCCCAGAAATATAAATTTTGTATTGTGTCCTTTAGAACTGGACTACAAGTAGAACATTCCCCACTGGCCCAGGATCTAATCACAACCAAAGCTCACCTGACCCAATTGACTGACTAATTCCCATTGTAATAAAAAATAATGGGGAGATGCTATAGTCTAGCTTCTTATGAAAGTAGATGCAAAGACGTCATTGTTTCAGAACCAAATGGATGCACTGTATACACAATGAACAAGATACTCCCATTGACAAGTATTCTATCAATATTATCTCTTTCTGCGTCTTTGGTTCTAAACCACAAAGAATGTTTAAAGAAATTAACATTCCAATTAAAAAAAGAAAAAAAACTATGTTGAATAGATCCAGTTGAATTTTGAGGATCTGCTGTTTGCAACTACAGGGGCTTCCTATTGCTAAAGGTTGCGACCCCACTCTTTATTTTTCCCGGGGGTTGTTAGGTTAATGAAGTAACAACAAACTGGGCCAGCGGCTAATTTGGAGTGGCACTTCCTGGCCCCTCCTGTCTTCTTCGAAGATGTATTTCATTTTCTCTCATCTCTGCCTTGGTCATGTGGCTTAACACATGGACGCCCATGTCTCCCCCACTCCACCCATTGCACAACTAATGGAAACTTCATTAGCCTAATGTGATTAATCTGCAGAATGGGACATGAACCAAACACGTTTACCTTTTTTCACTGGCCTCTACCAATTACTATTTAAAAAAAATCAACTTCTATTGGCTAAATCTTTCTTCTGATACACGTTGACAGACAAACATTCATTTCTTTATTGCTTTATTTATTTTATTCATTTCTCTGATCCCTGGTCATGTGAAATATCTGTGTCAGACGAGTGAATGAGCATTGGACAAAGGGATTTTCACTTCCACGATGCATATTAAAACAAGAGCAACGTCAAAAGACTGCTTAATGACTAATCATCTGACTGCGATTCCTTCCTCATTAAGGGCCCCTATTCAAACATTCCCCAGTTTAATGAATGGACACTCTCTGGCCCACATTTCATATAGCTTTTCATTCATGAAGAAGAAAACAGGGGAGTGATGTTTAAAAAAGGGTCTCTCTCTCTGGTAGGATGGGTAACCCAGGGGACATTTTCTTTTGTGAGGCGCTCGGCTTATGGGGCCAAATGCCACACTGTCTGCCTGTGTGTGTGTGTGTGTGTGTGTGTCCGCCTTTTCCTTCACACACAGTAATTAGGAGGATCTTAATGGTAAGGGGGTTTATTAGTGTCTGAGGAAAGCTTTAAACGTCGCTTTAATTAAGGGGGATTCGGCAGACAGCTTGTGTGGCGATGTCACCCATTTTATAAAATCCTTGTTTGGGCATAACAGGAAAATAGGAATGGGTCTTTAAAAAAAAAAGGAAAGGGCTTTCCAGAGCAAGACCATCTAGACCAACCTGCAGTCAGAAGCAGAATACAGTGTAGTCTGAACCTGGCGGTGCATTTCGATGGCCGTCATTATCGAGAAATTCCACGTGTGCCTGCAAGGAGCAGAATTTATTTTAGATACGATAAAGCATCGCTAAACAAACCTGCCCCTCTTAAATCGGTCTATTCAAACAACGTCGTACTTTAACATTTTGGGAGGATTCATTTATTCCCAGTATATCCTACGGCCATTCATGCAGGATATAAAATCCTAGATTATTTCTTGCTTGGTTAACCCGCATCCGGTCAGTCCCTCTCACAAAGCCATTCTAATGTTGCCATTAGTTATGCTCCTCTGGTGGCCAAAAGATTGATCCCGGAGACTTGGGATCCAATAAATGTATACATGAATGGTGGACAGAGATAACGTGTTTCTCACAGATTGTGGAAGGGTCAAAACATGAATCGGAAAAAAAAATTTCGCAAATATAAAAACATAGCACAACCTACGACATTAAATTAAGTTCTTTAAATAAGAGTGCTGCCTGGTTTATTTTTACATCTTTAAAAAATACTGTTGAACATTATAATTGTTGTTTAGAATTGAATAGATGTTTGTTGCGTTTTTATAACTACTGTACAGTAGCCTTTAGTAATTTAAAGTAAAGTAAAAGTAAAGTAAAATCTACTGAATCCTGACTTTTTTTCAAGGTGTTTGGAAGAAGAAATTACTCAGTACTCTGGTACTGTATGTAAAGAAAATAAACACAAATATGTAAGACAACTTTGGCCGGAGGATAGCATGTATTCACTAATAAAGGTGCAGCGTTGTCACAGATATCATTGGACTATAGAAGTCTCATACAGCTGTAGGGAGCCTACAAAGGGGATCTGATAATGGGCCCAAGGGGATACGACAATGTGCTCGGGCACCTGGGATTGTCTGAGAGACAGATAAGAAACAAGAGCAGGTTATTTGCTGGTTTATGTCCAGTGTCAAGTCAATCAAAACACTCACCTGTTCTGCAGGAAAATTAAAGAAATATCACAAATAGGCATTCTCTTAATTCATGCAGGGATCAAAACAGACCTTTCATTCTGGATATTAAGTCAATTTGACATAAAATGTCATGTCATTCACACGTTTGTTTATGCACTACTGTATTAAAAGACACCACCCCTGATGGATGGACCACTGTAGTTTACCACATTTTTCCACAATTTGAATGTTTACAGCTTAAAGAGTCTTATAAAAAATCGGTATGGACAGGATTGTTAAGCCTGGTCATTGCCAGTGTGTGAGAAAAAGCTTCATATCCAGCACTGTGTGGTCCATTCTTTCAATAGTAAAAACATTAAAAAGGTTCCCTAAGCAATGTTTTAGACCAAAATGTCTATTTATTATTATATTATAATTTAAACTTTGTAGCTTGAAATTGTTTCATAGGTGGAGAATGAGCTGTTTTTAGCTAGTGAACCCTGGGTAGCGGAGGCCGCCATGTTTGGCGATACAGTTAGCGTTTGGCACAGCACTACACCATAGGTGCCAGTATCAAGTCTAAGAAGGGGGTGAATGCTTATTGCACCTTCAAACATAACAGTGAAAGTGTTTAAGACATGCCTGGACAGTTTATTGTCCTGCAATGTATCGCTAATATTAAGACAAACACTGTCTTAATAATAAATGGTGTGATTTATTATTGTTAATTTCAAAGTAAATCTAAACTCTGTCAAACATGAATATTGGAGGCCTGTGATGTTTGCATCAGTATCCAGTGTCCAGATATTTTACTGGGCATCAAGCAGTGATGAAACCAGTTGAAGGAGCTGTTTGACTAAGATGAATGGCAATTGACCTGGATACATAGAGGTGGACATGCCTTGTGGCACTAGAGAGCTGCTCTCAAAACACTTCCTGAGTAGCTTTAGACACAAGGCCATTCCAAACACAAAGTCACTGTATAGAGCATTCTGCATCAGTGTAGCATACCAGAATTTTAGTGATGTAATCAAAATAGTTAAAACAGTAAGTTGCATATAATTTGAATACTAGGTCACTGAATTACTCATGCTCTAAGGAAGTAGTAGTTTCTTGTTGGTAGTACTTGTTCCGTTTGCTGCTGTATTCCTGCTATGATGCATTACTGCAAATAACAAAAATACTATACAATCAAAATGTCAATATACACCCACTTTTTTTACTGAATAAACCATGGTCAGTTAAGTCATCTTTTGAAACTAATGCACAGAGAATCACAGGCTCTCATGTTCAAATGTTCCCATTACATTACAACCCCATTAAATAACATACAGTAGTGCAAAAAGCCTCAACACAGTGAACAGTGACTGTAAAGCACAGATTAAAAAAAAAATTAATAAAAAAAAATAAAAAAATGCATGACTGGATGGATGCATTCTCTGGATTTTTCATAATTATTCTTTTACCCAGATAAATTATCAAAACAAATGACAATCTCTGAGCAAAGAGACCCCACAAAAGGAAGTCTGACAGCCATTTCCACAACAGATGTTTTTACCGAGGGGTGTCTTCTCTCCACTGAGCAGTCTCACACATGAGAGACCCCCAAAAGCTTCAGTAAAACGTCTGGAAAACCAACATGTAAATTTATAACTGCCATGTCTCACACTGCCAAGTCTAAACACCTTTTTCCCCTTAATTTTTTTTTCACAAAATATCAAGAATAAAATAATACAATTGTTAGAAAACATGTTCAAATATACAAAAGCTGGAGGGATGGAATTAGACCTTCAATAGCAAAAACAGGCAACATCATTACCTGTTATAATAAAAAGATAAGTCCCTATTGATCCAGGTTGCGGGCAAAGGCTGTACTATTGACAGGAAGACAGAATATGTCGTAGTGGCAATATTTCACACATTTGGCTTGGTCACTTCATCACTGTGAGCGGGTGTTTTTGTACACAGTATATAATAACACGCGGGTACTTAATTTCCCTCAGATCAATGGTAATGTGAGGGGGGCCCACACAAGATGGATGCCATGGGCAGGTTAACCTATCGACAGCAGAAAAAGACACACAGGCCAGGAAAGCAATGACTGACCCACTTAAAGAGACTGAGTTTGACTGAGTTCATACATACTGAATCATTACACAGCAAATCAAGTAAAAACTTTTATTCTCAAACCCAAACCCAAAAGCCGGTGGAAAGGATGAAAATGTATTTATTTATTTAGAAAATGTAAAAAATCATCACGCAAAAGAAACGCAATTGATGTAGCAAGTAAAAACAGCAGCCCTACTGCTTTTCAGTAACAAAAACAATACAAAATGCAAAAAGTTTCTAAACCAATTTTTTATTTATATAGGATTAAAACTTACTTAAAGTTTGACATTTTCATTACCCCATCATGATGTGTAAACTGTTGAATCTAAAGCGAAAGCAGACTTTTTGGGAGCTTGCGTGGGATTCTACAGACAGGATTCTGTCTGGCCATGCCCTCTCACTTACCCTGGCTGAAGGGGAGGGAGAGGGAGCGCTGTTCAGGCTGGTATCTACTTCCTGGAGACTACAGGAGGCAGACGGCTGTGGGCTGACACAGGTGGCCCGGATCCGGATCGGATCGGCCAAAGCCAAGTTTGTCTCATGCTTCTAGTCTCAGTGGACTGCCCTTGTTCCTAGATCAACTCTGACTTAGTAATACTTGGTAATATCTCGACAACAATGGCGTGAATTATGAAGCATCCAAAATCAGATATACTGTATGTGATAGTGGAAAATATCATTGAAGTCCTGGCATAGATTAAAACTGAATTATAATTGATAGGGAGACCTTATCTTAAAAGTTTCAATTAATTAAACACTACTGTGCATGATTTCACTCTGCAAATGTACCTTTTGTAACGCTCTGGAAAAGAAGTGTAAAGTATTTAAATTTTGAACAAATTCTCCCTCCTGTGTTGAGATCAAATAATGCGTCGATTCCATCTTTGCTGCACAGGTAATTCAATTGAAAATATCAATTTCTTTGCCTTTCTATTGTTGATGCAATACTCATTCACTAAGAAAATATAATACAAATCAAATATGAAGCCACTCTGGCTGAACTGCAAGTCGAACATTAATAGAATAATTAAGGAACTGTTCCAACAGACAGCACTGAACGTTATTGTCTAAAGTTGGGTAAGAGGTAATTAATTTGGCAGTAAATCATTCACACAGTGTTTGGTGACTGATGAGAATGATTCCCCCCCACCAACAAAACATTCCCCTACGTATCTAAAGCCCCCATTGTCTGTGTGAAAATAGAAATCTGTGCTGCAACTACAATATACACATTATGTGTCCTGACTCGACAATGTTGCATTACTTGCTTGATTGTACCGGAGCATATAGGGACATGTGTATAAACCTGTCATTAACCTGTGCAGACTGTTTCTTTTTATAAACAAAAACAAAATGCATAGTATTTATTGAAATTATTCAACATGGACATTTGACATTTTGAACATGCTGTATTTAAAAAAAAAGGCTGTAAAATAATCTGAACTATTCTTGCTGGTAAAAATTATCAAACTACAACTACTACTACAAATTACCTAGAGTGAATTTTTTGTCTGTGTCTTTTTTTATACTCAAAATTATGAAAAGTAAGCATCTGTGATCACTACAATGCCTTCAGTGAAAGGTGAACCAAATTACTAATAATAAAGAGATATTCCACTAGAATACTGTTATGGTTATATTCATCTAGCTGTACTGTATAATATTCAGGTATATTAATATTATGACAGTGGGACCCATTATCCTGGGTTCACTAGAAATAAATAACTATATTTGGTTATGTTTTTCAATTTTTTAAGTTCTTTAAACACTTTTCAGGACAGCATTTTGTTTTAAAGATTGAGGAAAGGCAACAAAATAATATTCCAAATCTAATTCATCTCGACAAGCCATAAAAAAAAACTTTGGCTCTGCTCTAGTAAGTAGGCCTACAAATCACTTTGTTTTTATTAGCAGGTCTCAAGAGTAAACTGCCAACACCCCTCAGCAAAGTGGATAAGAGGTCCGGCTGTCACCAGTAACTCCATGCTGCCATCTAGTGATCTAGTGCCATGCTGAAACTGATGAATTACAGAGAAATCAAGACAAAAGCAAGGATGTAAAAGACACAGGCCAAGGACTGAATTAAGTTTAAATAATTGGTATCCGTCTTAGTTACTATTTAATCAACAATTTGGAAACAATGATAATTTGGTATCTAAACTGTATCCAGGGTAATTTGTAGAATATATTGTCTGGTTTGGCACAACTGACACTGCTCAACAAGCTGGTCAGGAAAGCTGGTTCTGTTATTGGACTAACCCTGGACTCCCTGGAGGCAGTGGCAGATGGAAGGATGATGGAAGGATGATGAATAAACCAAACCTCATCTTAGCCATTGCATACTATTCCTTCCACTGTGTTTTGTTTCTTCTTTGAGTAGACCTTCAGACTCTACCTCAATCTGACTCAATAGAACCAGCTCGAATTCATCTAAAGGGATTTTTTTGGATCATGGTGGGATTCACATTAAACCTGCGCAAGATAACATGGCAAACTGGTGGCGGGGGAGAGTGTATGTTTGAAAACTGTTATATTCTTTTCACTTTCAGTGGACCATTCGTTCATTCATTCATTCATTCGGCTTTTTCTTTTCTTTCTCTGTATTTTCAGAAATCCCTTGAGGCGTAAGTGGCAGTGGCAGTGCAGAGAGCAGTATTTGCTATTGTATCAACTCTCTTCCTGATACATAAACTCAAATCACTTTCCTTGTGCCAGTATATTGTCTGGTGTCTATCCAATACACAGACAATCAATTAAAATGTTATATTTTTGCATAAACTGTATCCTATACAATAAATATAAAACATTTTTAGTCTAGGCCTATATACTGTACATCTTGCCACATAATCGTAAAAATTACAAAAAGGGGGAAAAACATTTGCTGTCTTTTGCGGTTATAGCTTTCTACATGCCCTCCTTCCAATACCTCAGACCCATGACTGCTGCCCATGACCTCGGAGTTGAAATAGAGTTCAGCCAAGTTTAGAAGTGTTCTTACTTGTTTTATCAGTAGTGTACCATATTTCCTGCATAGGCTTGATGAAATACTATTGCTGGCAAGAGATACTGCCACGGGTGCAAGGAAACAATTGAGTATCCATTAATAATTTACAGCTACATATCTGCTATAATACCAACAAAGGTGGAAGGTAGGCCGAGAGTAGGATCTAATGACAGCATTGATCTTGGCTCAGATAACACTTTGATCATCAACTATGTATGAATCTGACAAAAGATGTGAGATAATGTCGAAGTGAGAGTAAACTAGTCTGGTGTGGGCCTAAACCAATATACATGGCTCAAGAAGATTAAAATATATTATGAAGATGTTTCTAGAGTTGGCTAAATAATTCATCATATGTAATTAAGATATTTTTTTGACTGATCTCAAAGTCGCATATTTGAAATTGTAACGTTACATGTAAAATAAGATGCATGTCACTGACTTGTAGTCTCCAAACCAAATTATTTCATTAAAATCAGAACTCTGAGGTCCACTAGTTTATATGCAGCTTTCGAGAACGACGATGCTGTCTATTATCATCGAAAGAATTACATTATTTTTCCTTCCAACTAGTGAGAAAAAGAATTAGCCTCTAACGTCGAAGACATGGAAGAAAATAGTAGCCATCGTTTGATACTCACTGTGCCAGTTGAGTCCACTGTCCACGCGCAAGGTTGTATTGTTTTCAAAGGAAGTGACGTACTAATGGTTTGAACTTTGCGGGCGAACAAACGACGTAATAAAGTCTTGAATGCAACCCTGCTTTAGTCTGATGCATTTTGGATAGTCGGTTAGTTTCATACTTCACGAATTTCATTTGCAGTAAGCCCACTTGTTGAAATCATAGATTGCATATGGGTTAAAATTGTGTTTCGATATAAAGCAATAGTGAATTGGCTAACGTTAGTTGAATAGCATCTGTTAGCTAACATTTATCAGTCCTAGCTAGCTAACCAACGTTATTAAAACGTTAGCTTGTATGAACGATTGTTAATTTAGCATGCATGGATATGGACCTTACCAATTTTGTTTGTTAAGGAATAACAAAACATGTTGATGTGGTTGACTACTCTTATAGCTTAAAACACTAATACTGGTCCGACATAGGCATTAGAAACTGAGCTACATTAACGTATGCATATCTCCGTTAACATTGTCTCTTGACCATTAGTTAACTAAAGTCTCAAAATGTCTTTAGACTTGACAGTAAAGATGACATAATTCAGGTTGTTTAAATATGAGATAGTGTTGCAGAATGTGACGTAATTACGGAATGACAGCAGCGATGTAAACATTTATGCCATTATGTCCAACTTCGTGCCCATCAGCACAGACTCGTTTGGGCCAAATAATGTACATCCCCTGGCTATCTGCTTTCGCATAGCTCCAGTAAGTTCACTGATTTTATTTCTCCTGCACAGCTAGTGGGACGCTATGGACCTGCACAAAATTATCCACGATGCACTCCACGAGTTTATTCAAACCTATATTCCTGATGCAGATCTGAGGTATGCATTCATAATAATGTCCCACTACCAACTCCAAACAAGACTTACAGCAATACTAAACAAATCATTCTTTATACTGAATGGTTATTAGGGTTGCAAATATGTCGTGAATGTTTGCCACCCTGGAGGGCACTGCCAAATATACACAATTCTCATTATTTGTTTGGTTGGAAACTGTGAATGCAATGTTTGTTTCAGGAAAATAACTCCGCTCCCCCACTATCCCATTTAGCACATTGGATGACGTTCTGTTTTCCTACATCACTGGAGTCCTAGAGGATCTTGGCTCCCAGGAGAGTGTGGAGGAAAACTTTGATGTAGAGATATTTGCTGAAATGCTGGAGGCCTACATTCCTGGATTTGCTGAAATTGACAGGTAAAATAAAAAAAAGGCAAATGTCTCTGTACATGCTGTGTGTGTTTTTTTTTTTTAAAGAAGCACATTTTGCATCATTATGCTAAACATGCACCTAATTGGTCATGACATCTTACAATATATATTTTTCATTTTACAGTGTCAAAGTGTGTGAAATGATGTTCAGCTTGGCTTCAAAACTAGCTGCAGCTCGGAGCTCAGGTGATGTCTGCATATATCAGTATATTAGTTATATTAGTTAAATTGGTTCTTTTAAAAACTAACCTTGATCTTGTGATGCTTGTTTGAACAATTAAATCTATTCATAAATGGAGAACATAGCCTAATATCTGCTACAGTCTATTGATGTTAATTTGTATGTCTGATGCAGATAATCATGTGCCTACGACAAGGACTGATAAGATTCCGTTAAAACTCACTGCCCTGTCTACTGAATCTTCAAGGAAAGTGACGCAATGCCTTAATACAACAACAGAGGGCGCCACTGCTAAGGTATTAACCTGAAATAAAGCAAGAGAGCAGAGCCTGCACATTAAGGCTCACTTGATACACTAATGCTGTCTCTTTTTTTTTTGTCAATGAATATTACGAATGAAATGTTATTCTAGATACTGTAGAATGTGTTACTGTAGCTATTGTTTGTGAAATGAATGAAATAATGAAATATGAGAAACTAAATGTAGCCTACGAATGCTATTTGTACAGGTGCCAGAGCCTGAGTGGGAGGCCCAGGAGCAACATCTGCTGGAGATGTTCCCTAAGTGTAGCTTGTCTGAAGCTCGCAGCGCCTTGTCCATTGCCAAGGGTGATATGGAGGAAGCTGTGCGCCTTATCATAGAAGGGGATGTCCAGCTCAGCCCCTCTCCCCTCAATGTGAGTCATATTACAATTACAGATACATTATTTAGCAGATGTTTTTATCCAAAGCAACTTACAATTACATGGAGCAGATAGTGTTTAGGCATCTTGCCGAAGACCTAGACCACTAGACTATCCTGCCCCTATATTAGTGTTTCTGTCTACCACTAATAGTTTTCTGCGTAGTCTAGGGCTGTGACGGTATTGAGTTTTTCTTATCATGGTGAAAAAGCAACACATCACCGCGATTTGGCGGTTAACCGCAGTTGAAATGCAGCCTAGTATTGCCTTGTCCAAATATTTTGCCTGGTAAAGTGTATTTAAAAAATGATGTATTAAACACTTGCCAGTAGGCAACAAATAGAAATGTCCCAAAAGCATCACTTGAGAAGACGAGTGTAGGTGTGCCGCATGTCTCTAGACACAGAAAACTGCAAAACTGTAGTAACACTAAAAGCCATTAAGCGTAACTACCTCCGAGTGTCGTAAATATACACTACATATGTATACACAACATTCTGACCATTACCATACCGTGGCCTCGTGATGGTTTGTAGTTTCAAGCCCACCATACAATCTGCACAACCAACGTAAATTGGACAAACAAAGAAATAGATCGGGCTCTGGATCGGGCCATTGTTGCCGATACTGATCAGTAAAAAAAAAAAATGCCTGGATCGGCTCCTATTCCCATCTTTGATTATCGGGACATCCCTACTTGCCTGTCAAAATGTCCGGTAATCATAAACAGGACATTTGTGTTTTGACAGCCTATTACGCCTACAGTACTTCATTTTCTCGTCTTGTGGGCGTGTCAGCTATTTTTGTTGGACCTTATGCCAGAGTGCTTTGGAATTCGTGATCTTTATAACTACGTCCTCTTCATGCACTAGCTGTTTCACAAGTACAGTGTTGTGTAATGAACAAATTCGCTGAAAATAAAAGTTTTTAATGTACCTTGAATATTACCTAAGACTAAAACTGCACACTCCTCATGAGCTTCAGACTGGGGCATCTCCTGGTTTTCAAAAATGCAATAAGCGATCTTATATATGTCTTTTTCTATCGGCACAAACAGTTTCCCATGCACAATATTGGTGTAATCATGAGATTCGCTGGAAATAAATATTTTTTATATTACACTCTGTTCTTGATCTTAGCAGGACATCCCTTGCCATATGTAGTGTGGGGCTGTGGCGCGTCGCACATGCACAGTTAACCCAGCAGCTCAGCTTTTACTTTTTTGCACAAATACGTCATATACCGTCAGGAAGGTATAAACAAATGGATACCGCCCATCGCACAACATATGCACTCCTGTAACTTTCACTACCAAAAAAAAATGTGTGATGGTAATGAGCTCAACACCGCGGTAGGCATCACATGACCGCGGTTATCGTCACAGCCCTAGTGTAGTCTGATTTATTGGTAACTAGTCTATCCTTTTGTCATAGGTAAACCATGGGAAAGGTGTGGCAGTAACACACGCAGACCAGAAGCTGAAGGAGAGCATCCTTGAAAAGTAAGTCCAAGTGTGAACAAAGTGTGTGGTGACATAAAATGTGACATCTTTGTTGTGGTGATCTCATTTTAGACTCATGGTTGATTCCCCAGGTACATGCTAGTAGACAGAGAGGAAGACAAGAAAACACACCGGCCCGTTGCCCCCAAAGATGTAAGTCCCAACGTGTTATCAAGCCTGTTGATATAAGTCACGGAGTCCCGTCTTATTTTCATATAGTTAAGTCTGTGCATTTTTTTTTTTTAACGCTATAGGCCCCTAAGAAGCTTGTACGCTATCATGGTAATCAGGTGGTAACTACAAAAGGAGAGCGATATCAGCTTGTCAAGAAAGAGGAGGATGATGACATGAAGAAGACATACGTGAGCTTGAAGCCTTCACGAAAATACAGATTTCATTGATGACTTGCACAGTATTACAGGAGCAGCTATGGACATTACTCTTTACATTGTTATTTTTTTACTATTGTAACATTATTTATTTGCTATTGGCTTAGAGGTGCTGTAAGTAGGATTCAAGAGCTTTACATTTTGTGTAACTCTTAGAAATGTCATTGAAATCTGTCAGCTATCAGTGAGTGAAATGCTATATAAGTCGATTTAGATTTTTGATGGTGCCCAAAAGGATTCTGACAAATTGGGGCCTCTTTTCCCTGATTGGTCCAGCGAATCTATCTTGCCTGTCAATCACATGAATGCTTCGCAATGGCAGACCAACAGGCTCTAGAGGGAGGAAGCAGGAGGAGAAGGGGTGGGTTTTTGGTTTGTTGATTTTTAAAATAAAGAATAAAAGTAATTTTTTAGCTAGCTCTTGTTGAAACTGTCATCTACAGCAGCTTTAAATTGGATTTTTCCCGAAAATGTTTTTTTTTGTTTGGTTTTGTTTTAGTGTAGCCTATATCAGTGGCTTATTTGACAGTCCTTATTTGACAGTCCTAGTTTAGTTCAACCTACAGTATAAGAGACCTGTTTTTGACTCAGACTTGACTGTTACTGGTCACACTGGACCTGTCTTAGACTCTACTAAGGTGGTATTGACTGTAGCCCTATTATGTTGTATACTCACAACTCATTTACTCACTGCCATCTCAGCATTTTTACAACTGTGTTGTTTTTTTTTTGTATGTTCAGTGTAATGTGGTATAACGATACCATGAAGTCGGACAGAGATGTCAAAAGATCATATTTTGGACCATTTTACCATTTTACAATTCTTAACTCCTATAGAGTAGATAATTGACTCATATTCAAAGATATATTTTTTTTCATCAGAAAACATTGGTACAGAAACATGGGGTAGCCAAGTTTTTAAAAGTGTAAATATATACACACTGCGTGTGTGTGTTTGTGTGTGTAAACATTATACATGTTCAAATATGTTCAGTGAAAGCAAACAAATTGTCTTTAGTGTGAAATTGATGTGATATCTTTTGATATATTTATCTATGTTTGAGAGGAATTCATTTCATCAAGCATACTAAAATGATTCATTTTATTGTTTAAAGTATAAATCTATTTTTCTGGCGATATATTTTTGGTCCTTTTATGTAAAGCAACATACTGTATGGGTTTGTATTTTACTCAAGGACCCTTGAGGTAGGCCCATGTCACAGACAATAAATCAGGACCTATCAACCGGGAGATTACCTCCCAGACTGCTGGGAACTACTAGACTATTATAAGTTTTTTGTTTTGGTGAGGCAGTTAAGATACTGAATATTGTAGATTATAGGAGTTACTAGTAGTTAATTAGCACAATTTAAGTTATTTATGGTTTACTTTGTGTATGTGTGTGTGTATTGAGTGATATATAGCCTATTGTTTTTAATTGACAAATAATATACTTAGACAAATAATATACTTCATTTTAGAATGCATATAACACAATGGAAGTGTCAACAAGATATATTAGTAATATTTGTCAATTCTAGCAGCTTTTTGTCACAAATAATTACTGTAAGTTATTTTAAAAATGTACTGAAGTGAATAATTTACCAGAGCTGTAGCCGCCAAATGAGTTAACATCTTGTCACACAATTTATAGTAAATAAATACTTTGTAGATTATTGTATCATTCTTTAATTTATTTTGGCATCCTTGCTTTGCCTACATACACATTAAGAAAGCACAATAACATAATTAGGCTGGGTTTATAAAAAATGAACACATCGACAGAGTCATTTAAAACTCGTGCAGAAACCTGGAAATTCAGTTTAATGAGAAACGAAAATGGCATTATATTCCAAATAAATGCCTTCCATTAGTAAAACTATGGTGCTCATCATTTATGAGCCTGGGATGGGGTTTCACTGTAAAAGGCAATGAAAATTTCAAAGAAACAAAAAATCTTCCTGAATTGAAAATCAATATTTATGCAACACTTAGTGCCATACTTTTTATGAGGAAGGCACATACAGAAACATGGTGACCTAGGAGCAGAAAAATAATACTCTTGTCTTACATCAGAAAACTTAACTCTTTTCAACAGTTGTTCCATCAACTTGTGTACATCATAAGAAATAGATATGCACATTAAATCTACTTCAACAACATATTAACTGAAGATGAAACCCTAAAAGTTCCATCAAAAATTGTTGATTAGTATAATTTGAAGCAAGTAGATGTTTCGTTGAATATAGTTCACAATAAACCATTGATTCATCCAGTGATTGATTTAAACAGCTAACAAAATAACATCTAATAGTTAGTAGTCAGTTTGGCACAGACAGCATAACCATGCAATTGTGATCTATGCCCCCCAAGATGTGGATGTTTTAATTTACTATTTTACATTTTTAATAAACAGATTGTGAGAGCTCTAAAATGGCACAAAGATCTTGGAAAAGGCTTAACAGTCGCACCACCTTCAAAATCATGCTGTATTAGACAATACAGAAGTGCTTTTGGTGAACTTTTTTTCAGAAAATAAACTAGTAAATTATAGGATATTAACAGTTTACTACAAAGGACAAAGGAGTAGGATTACTAAAAACCAAGTAGCTAGCTAATGTAGGCTACAGAACAACTTAGAAAAAGGATGTCCTCTTAAATAAACTGAACAGAACAAAACTGACCTAAAACCAGTTAATGCAACTTTGTAGTATACCCACTTGATGACATTAAATAAAGGATAGGATATACAAGTTACAACCACAAATCTATTTCTTCCAGAATTTCTCTTGTTTACACTTGCTCTCATGTAGTACAGCTAGCTGATAAATCACCTGAAATTACTGATAGTATCCTACAGCAACAATTTTAAATTTATTATGTTTAGGTACGCTAAATGTACCACCAAAGTTGCAATGTGTATTGTGTAATTCTATTTTCACTACAGACTTATTTTTTTATTTTTACTTTATAGTAAATTTGTAGGAAAATTAAATGGTATAATGCAATTATTCAGAAAAAACATGAGATGAGTCTCTCGGGCTATAAACCAATCAGGCAAAAAAATAAAAAAATTACAACTAAAACTAATCAGCTGTAAGCAAGCTGGTATTTCATTTTTAGTCGCTCATCTTGTTTTAACACTGCACAAACCAACCCACACATCAGCATTGTTCGTTGCCTATTACTCCCAAGAACATTTTCAAAAAGGAGACTTTTAAACAGCCAAATAAATTAATATTCACAAAATTGACTGTCATCTTTATCTGTCTGCAATAAATGCAGATGGTGTCAGCTTAAGATATAGGCATATTACAGGAACACAGGACAACTGAGGTTGTCCACGCTGTAATCTAACTACAACTCTTTAACTACTGGGGTGTAATTTGAAATGTTTGATACCACATGTCGTCCTCCAACCCACAACACAAACAATAATGATTGAAGTGTTGCTCTGAAGCATCACAAAGGGGATGAGTTGATTGTGTAGGCAAATGCAACTGCAGTCAGCAGCCAGGAAACATACTATACTGTATTTGAGCGTGGGACTTTGATTACAATGCTGTTGAGAATATATTGATACATACTAATGCATCTAGATGCAGCTCAGAGCGTGTAGGGAAAAAAGTCTAGTGGGGGGGGGGCAAATTTCCGTGAATCCATGAGTAGTCAAATGTTGGTATCGGCACTCCGGCAATCAAAGCAGAGTGGTTTCAATGTCTTTCAAGGTGGCTGCTTATTGCCATGCAATGGTAACTCCAAAGTCAAGAGTGCTCTGTGCACACGCGCTAGTCTTACTTTTTCCTCTCGCTGTCTCACACACACACACACACACACACACACACATTTTCAGCAGCAGTCTGGTAATGGCTTTAATGATGGAGTCCTAACTGAAGTCCTTGTCATATCGCCCCTTCATCATCATGTTCAATAACGGTCCAACCTAGACAACAAGGAAAGGATTTGTAATGGGGTTAGCAATTTCATAGCACCTAACACTATAAGACAACATACTGTAGATCTGAAAGCCACAAAATAGAACTAGACTTCACTAAAGAGTGGGTATCCTTCAACACTGGCTTCCCATTCCTATTTTCATTTTTATTAAATCAGGTAAGCCATAAATATTTCTAGTAAATGGGTTGCTGGAAGGGTCAGCATGCCACTGGGATTTTATGAATGGCCCATTCCAAACAGATGACCTAGATACGATATGGAGAAGCTTTGAAATGTGATTTAGTCTTCTAGAAATGGTGGCAGCATGTTCATCTGTGAGATTACTGAAAAGATTCTAAAATGCAGCAGTTTTTACTTCATGTGGGTCTCCCAGTGCCTCTCCCAGCATCTTCTCAATATTTCTCATGATGGCCACCTTCTGATGAGCCCGCAGAGGGTACTCTATCCTTTTGGGTGTTGGGGCACCCTGAAAATTTAAATAAAAGAAACAAGAAAAACTTAAAGAAACTTGTCAAAGCAAAGACAAATCTTGTTCTAGCCAAATAAAGTCTTATGTACCTTGTACCAGAAGTTTACAGTAACCGTCACTCCACCATTCAGCAGTGACTCAATGTGATGCCACCTGAAATAAAATAAATGAAATATTACTACGGTATCCATATTTTAGTAATATAATAAAATAATAAATCACAATTTGGAAGTCCTAGCAACCTGCCAATATGGTTCAGATTCTACAAGAACACCATAGACCCAGGCAAAAGCCTTAGATTCAGCACCAGTAATGGCAGTGAGAGAATATGCGCTGTAGCAATGAGAGTAAAAGTTGGCAGAAACAAGAGTGTGAAGAGGTGAACAGGCAGCCAGCATCAGTGGGCAGAGGGTCCACAATCAGCTACAGCTGATATAATTTCTCCACTGACTATGTCACGGTAGAGAGTGCCATTGCTCACACAGCCAGCTCGGGCCACCAAGCCAAGCCAAGTGTAGGAAGATACAGCTGACATAGTTTGTTTCAATCTGCTTATTAGGAATGTAAACTACAAGCTTGGGATTTACATCTTTGTCATTCTACCAGTCCCAGGAGGACACTTTCAATTGATGGCCTGTTTGGACAGCTTCATTCCTACATAGTAATAACTAACTGCAGTGTTTAGTTACATTACACAGAATGACCACTCATTTTCTCACAAATTCAGTGAAGTAATAACATATTCAGTGTAGAGAACATGACATTTCTATTGATTGTGCCTAGAGGGTATTAAAATGATTCATATAAAATTATATATAAAATGTAATTGTACAGGCTCCTTACCAATACATGGGGATGTAGAGCACATCTCCCGGGCCCACAACGGCCTCATAGCCAACTGCGTTTTTGAAATTTGGAAACCTTTCATAGTCTGGGTTATCAAAATCAACCTAAAATAAGGAATGAGAATGAGAATTATACAGGCCAGACAAAACAACTTTTGGTTTAGCGCTCCTTTAAAATGTAAAGAAACATGCAACTCAAACTCTCTCACACTTGTTTGGCATTTAAATCTTGTCTATTTTGTGATTTCTTTAATACATAAATAAAGTCTGTCTGTGAAAGAATGTAAGAAAGAAAGAACGAACAAGCAGATGTGTGCATGTGTGTCTTACCTGGCTCTGTCTGTCACAGGGGTGGTGGACAGGGTATGGATAAAGACACTCAAATTGGTCTGGTGGGAACAGGATGCATCTCTTATGACCTTTGATCTGTGCAAAGAAGTTCTGCTGCTCATCATAATGAGCGGGTGTTACATTACCTAGGATTAAAGAAACAGAACGTATGTATTCCACGTATTTGTCCATAAATGCCACGTACATCCAAAATGATATCATGAACAAGACTGAAAGCCATATTACACTGAGGATATATTGCTGATTCGGTGATTAGCATTTGATCCCTTACCCTCCATGCCTATAAGCAGCAGGTTGGATGTCAGCTGTCCCCAGTTTCTTTTGGCTTGCTGCTTGTTGATCCAGTTCCAGTTGAAGCCCAGAAAGTCTACAACAATCTTCCTCCCCACTGTGTCATTAAGTGTCTGCTGTAGGTATACCCTGGGAGAGATAGCAATAGCTGTTTTGCTCTATCTACTGTATATAAGATTGAATACACTGTCTAAATGTGTACACTTTCTTCCGTGGAGTGCATCACAGTTCTGTTCTGCAAGTGTTATTTCAAACAAGAAAAAAGTCAGCCTCTAAGACCCAGCCTCTAAAAAGCCATTAAACTGTATGTTAAAAGTGTGTTTGTGGCTGGACAAAGTCAGATCAGAAACAGTGCTAGGCTGTAAATGCTTAGTCATTCCATTGTCCTTCCTGTGCTGCATTATACGTTTCTGAAAACAAAAACCCTCTTCTGTCATACACACCTGCAACACAAATGTATAGCCCTGTCTGTATAGCCTGTCATATTAGTTACTTTATAAACAGTAGGTTTTGGAGAAAAAAAATACATTCTTATTATTTTTGGTGCAGTACACAATACCTTTCTTTTCCTCCAATTTCTTCCGTTTTATGCATTTTATCCACAAATTCTGAGAATTTCATTTCCACTCGTTGTGATTTGGGGACAAAGTTCTCAAACTTGGCCATTTTTTTCTCATCATAGTAGAGGAATTTGTGGTTTTCTGCGATGTAAACAGAGAAATCTCCGCTCCCAATGTTCTCCTGAAGGTACCCAATGTCCCATTTGAGAGCCGGATACACAAGATTTGTGTCTGTTAGAACCACAGGTTCCTGAAAACAGATAAATTGCACATTTTATTAAATAATCAAATATATTTGAATGCAGATTTCTAATGCAAACTGCTGAGTACTGCGGATTTTACAAATATGCGCTATCTAGTTGAATCTCTGTATGTCTACATAATTTATGTAATTATTTAATTCCAATCTATTTCAAGCCACTCCGTTTTTATAGCTATATCCGAATGCTTTACGTATATGCCCAGTGATACATATAAAAAAAATAAGACCAACCAGCTTTCTAATTGCTGTCAGGCAGTAGGATTGACGGTCCCATTGGAGAAGTGGCCAAGTGCTACGTGACTAGTCGAACGTATACCACAGCGCGCGCTCTCGCTGCAGCGGATCTACCGTTTCACTTTCACACTGGCACTGCCTTTCTGCAAGCTCCCAGCGCGACCGCAGCTACTGTACAATCTCCGATAAATTCCGTTATAGTAGGCTATTCAATAATGACAAAATAATGATAGCTCGCTATATGAAATGATGGTTTGGCTCATGTTTACTGTCTTTTTAATTATACAACGTGGCTATGTCAGAGCTGAAGCACTTCCGCCGGTTCGTTTGAATGAAAAAGTAGACCTATATCTCGCCATGGGACCTTAAATGGAAGATGTTCACGCTAACGCAGCGACTTACAAGCCCTATCCCTCGCGTAACTTGGGTTGTGGACAATAATTGTTTTATCAATTTTTAAGTGTACCAAATAGTAATCCTAATTGTAAAACCTGGCAACGTCCCACTGGATATAAACACACACGCCACGTGATTATAATACAAGGAAGTTATTATGGCAAAACTGTAGTTCAAACAATAAAAGGATATGGATCCCATCCACGCGAGCACGGACATAACAGGTGTTCTATTTACATCTCTGTTACTAGATAAGCATACGAGAATAAACAAAAAAAACAAATGTTTAGTATGCAATGATAAATAAACAAACATATACAAATGTACATTTACAAAGTCAAATAAGAAAAAAAGTCTGCCTTAAAATGGAACCACCATCCATATTTTGACCAGTAAAGTTGTGAATAAGGGTAAACAGGCCTAATCATGAGTGCTGGTTGGTTTAAATAAAATGGAAAAAAGGGCAAACTAAATGCTACTGTTAACATCCGGGTGTCAGCATTTGGAATCATCACAACCACTATAGCATAGCCTATATTCTGGATCCATTAAAAATGGGCCACTGTTATGTTTCCATATTTTAAACCTAGAATCAGGCCAATGGGTTATAGCAGAACGGCTTTGTTTAGCATGAATGCTATAGAAGCAGTTTCTTTATAAAAAAAAGAAGGCTATTATAGTTTCTCAGTTTCAGTCCTATGGTCTCAGGGGTGAACTGATCTGTCTTCTCCATTAAAACAGAAAAATATTTTCCCTTGAATCTTAAAATATCTGCTGTTGCAGTTGATGATGTCAACAACCACAGCCAATGATAAAGAAGGTCTACTTGTCATGATCAACAGATATGAGACACTGGGCGTGTAGGCTATACACCAAGAAGATTGTGTACACGCAATTTACACTTCAATTCCATGCAAAACTGAAAAACTGACATCATAATGATTAATAACTTATATCTGAAGTTACTCCTCCAACACTGAATAGCAGCCAAAGTTTGTCCTGTAAATGCAGACCTACTGTACCTTTCAAACTGGACTACTGTATGAGTGTCTTTACAAAACATACTGGGAATCTTTATGGATGGTAGCCTACACCAGAATATGGGTGTGATATAACAGTGGGTTCAAGATCTTCTCACTCATGCTCAACAAAACAAACTGAACCATAGATCATGCTGCTCTCATATTTAGTTCTATCTGAGTAAACATGACTGACCGGCAATGCACCATGCCACTGTGAAGTAGGCTACAACATAAATTAGGCTCGGCCAACTATGATCTGCTGTCTTTGTATTAAGCTACTAAAGAACAGATTTCCTTCATGTTAGCAGAACTTAAGTCATAAAACATAGAACAGCAACTTTTAGCCAATAACTTTACCTCGTTGTTTATTAGTATCTCAGCTCTGGGATCCGTATGAGACAGTCTTGGTATTGGCTTAGTTTGAAAAGAATACTTCCGAAGCTGAGACTCATTCCAGTCAGTGTTTTGGACCTCTGAGAATGCGGCACCGCCTTCAGTTGCCGATGGATCAGCCTCCACCACAGTTGCAGTTGCCATGACCGTCTACAGATCCCCTACGTCCACTATCAATAAAATAATCTAAAATTTACTATTCTGTTGGAGTTAACCTAGCAAGCGATTTGGTGGGAAAATTGGCATGCAATTGGTGCAATTCACAATAAAAAAAGAATAGCGAGATGCTACAAGCTGCAACTCCGGTGGAGTACGTCTACTATGTTCCGTGCATAGGTTCCGTGTGGTAAACACGGCATTGACAGTCAGAAAACAAACGACACAAATAAAGCAGTCAAGAAAATACATGCAGAATTTTAGTTGCAGAATATTTCACAGCGACATCCAGTGCTTTGGTAGACTTATTGCACGGTGGTGTATATTAATTCGTTCTGCCAACAGAGGGAGTCATTGGACCTTTTGATGTAGATAAAGTGCTTTCAGTTGTGATAGTAGTGTATGCACACGGTATATGTTTATGAATCAATATATACGTTACTAATTATTGTATACAATTCAAAAATAACAATTTTGTTCTTCCCCTATATGCTATATTTTAAAGATTATTTTTTATATTTTTATTTATTAATCTGTCCAAAATGAGTTTAAGCAAAACCCTTACAGTGATGGGAAATTTTATAGCAAAACATAATAAATGTTTTTATTAGACTGTACTGTTTCCACCAACAGTTCCTCCACACACACGCACGAACAGGAAGGGGTGGCAGCAAAATGCAGAACAAACATTATTGAAAGTAAAAATGCTTTAAAATTTTTCAATAGTTTATTTTTATCAATTAACAAAATGCAAAGTGAGCAGAAAAATTTTATTAACAATTTTACCAGAAAAGGTGCTAAAGATCATCAATATGTAGGTTGAAACACAATCATTAACTGAAACAGAAAGAGCTGTGTGGAATGAAACTGGGTGAGGAACAGCCAAACTTAGCTAACAAGGTGAGGTTAATGAAGACAGTGTCATGTCAAAAGTCAGACACCATGGCAAGACTGAGCACAGCAACATGGCAAGACACAAGGTAGTTATACTGCAGCAAGGTCTCTTCCAGGCAGAAATTTCAAGGCAGGCAGGGGTTTCCAGATGTGCTGTCCAAGCTCTTTTGAAGAAGCACAAAGAAACTACAAACATTGGGAACCGTAGATCCAGTGGTCGGCCAAGGAAACGTGATGTGCAGCAGATGAAAGACACATTGTGCGTACTTCCCTTCACAGTTGAAAGATGTACAGCAGTGCCATCAGCTCAGAATTGGCAGAAAACAGTGGGACCCTTGTACACCCATCTACTGTCCGGAGAAGTCTGGTTAGGAGTATTCTTCATGGAAGACTTGCGGCCAAAAAGCCATCCCTCTGACGTGGAAACAAGACCAAGTGACTCAACTATGCACGAAAACACAGGAACTGGGGTGCATAAAAATGGCAGCAGCTGCTCTGGACTGATGAGTCAGAATTTGATAGAAAGATGTACAAGAATGAGTCTGCAGGCAACAGTGAAGCATGGCGGAGGTTCCTTGCAAGTTTGGGGCTGCAGTTTTACAAATGCAGGTAGGAATTTGGTCAGAATGAATATTTTTGATATTTAAATAGGGTTTTAACAGTAGCCTATATTTAAATACACAGTATACACACATTTGTAGCCTTTACACCTTCTAATTTAAAAATCCTTTCCAACATTTAGGGAAACTCAATTAGACCTACATGTGTTCCCCTCTATATCAGCGGATTTCCACCCCGGGGACTGGTTACGGCCCCTTGGTGTGTTCCCATGCTTGGTGTTTCCTCTGCAGAGACCTGAGCTCAGATGATCCCTCATTTCCCCCTTTTTTCCCATTCTGAGAGCAGATATCCATGGCCAGGGGATTGACCACCCTGCTGTGCTGGGAATGCCTGCATCTCAATCCTGCTGGTACAAGCCACACATCACTGCTGGATTTATCCCCACAGAAGGATTGTCAGGCCACAGAGACCTTTGAATAATGTTTGTTGCGACACAAAGCAAGTGCTTCCTTTTGAATGATATCATCTGCAGTTAGTAGTACTGTGATACCAGTAAAGTACCAGTACCAGATGATTTTAGCAAGTAATACAGTACTTGGTAATATATTTGACTTCTGTATTAGACCTATTGCAATAGTGATTGATAACTAACAACCTAGCCTAATGGGATAAGATCAGCTACTGCAGAATTCATAGTTGTTCATAGTTTCATGTTCATAGTTTTTTACTATAATGTATGACAACTGAATTCCAACAAAAAGAAAAGTAGCTAACTCTCTCTCAGTCATATTGACCCCAGCCCCTCTGGGTGTTGTGTCCAGAACCTCTAACCCATAAATCCTATTAGTCAAGGATTCCTTGGCGCATTAAAATCTTTCAACTGTCTTTTGTAGATAGTCGCGTAATAAAGCAGCACGTAAACAAAATAGGAAACAAGATGTACTGTATATGCCTCATGCATTGCATCTTAGGACCTGCTATGCCTATGTGACAACTGGCCAGCCATGCTGTGAGAGAAAGCCACCCCTTATCCCTCTCTTCCTCCATGGTGTCACCCCTCTCTCTCCACCACCTTGGGCTCATGTCTCGGTACAAACTGGAGGTCGTAGGGCTTGGGACCCCCCCCCCCCCCCCTCCACTGACCCTCAGAGCTTTAGCTGGAAGGGAGACGGTAGTTCAGCCCCTTTGGTCGGGTCACTCTCTGGTTGAGGGAGAAGGGGGTGGGGGTCCCAAGCCCTACGACCCCCGGATTGTGTCTCTGAGTCACAATCCATGGTTTAGAAATGATGTTTCACACAAAGTTATAGAGGTATAGCTGTTAGCATGTGTTACTTTCTTTCATTCCAGTCCTTTGCGTGTAAGGGATTCCACTTTAGTGGACAAGGAGGTGAAACTGAGGTGCAGAGAAGACAGGAATAACATTTCAGTATATTTGAGTATTACAGGTTCATATATAACATTTCTTTCCTAGGCGTTTTTGTTCATCTCTGCTTGGTCTGTTGTGTTCTCAATATAAGCACACTCTCTTGACTCTAAACCTTTTTTGGTAGGAGTACAGTGGGTTGTTGGATAAGGATTGTAAGGTCAGTTGTACTTTAATGTTCAAAGCGTAGGTAGTCTTTTTCCATCCAGAAGTCTAATACTGTATCCTATCCTCTGAAGCTTGTGTCTCTTTACAGAATTAACCTAAAGAACAGCACTTGAAGCGAGGTTCCCAAGATTAATGGTTCACATTGTCACACTAAGTGAACAGAGTTGCAGCCGAGCTTTTAGACGGTCATAAATGGAGATCTGAGACATTGACCATTGATCCTAAACTCCATTATTAATAAAAAGGGAAGATTTTGGTTTACATGAACGTTTCATTAATGTGGTAGTTTGCAGATTCTTAAATTAATCTTTCTTCTGTATTAAAATTGTATTTACTTTTACTGAAAATTAAGGTCCTATATAATAATTATTTTTGTATGTCTTTGTTATACAGATCATCTTTAAGCTTCCCAGAATGTATACAAGGTGTGTACAAATAAATCACTGCCTATCCCAGGAAATTGCCGTTATGCCCGTAGGGTGAGGCATTGGTATGCATGGTTCCTTTGATATTGTGAGGGAACGAATTCTGCATGCCAGGCAGAACACTCCATCACGTCTACAGGGGTCAGCATGGGGGGAGGAGTTTTGATTATGGCCATTATTTGGTAAATAAGATGTCAACAAGGTGTTTCCCTGACACTTTATTGAGTAAAAAAGACGAAGGTGCAGAAATGAACGCCCCAATTCTCAATGGGGCCTCTAATCTTCTCTTTCATGTCCCATCTCGTCTTAAGAGGCAAAACCTCGGCTGCAATGTGCTAGTACGCCTGGGCTTGGCACTTTTTACTTGCAGGTGGGGTGAGTATCCTGGCAAGCATTTGTTTATAAAACCTACTTGTTTGGGCACAATACTTGAACTAACTTCTTTTGAGAGAACAGTGTGAATCTGTGCAAAGCCTTTTCCCAAAGTCCTTTAGAAGGCGACGGCCCATTGAGAGTAGAGAAGAAGGGATTACCTTCCTTGACAGTGGTGCATTTCCGAGAGAGCTGATTAGCTCAGCATTCATTGTTAAATCGAGCAAAGGAAAGCCCTAGAGGAGTGAAAGGATCCAAATAGGTGGGCACAGAAATAAAACAGCCGCAGGAAGCCCAGCGCAGGCAACCCCAAGTTTTCCCAACATTTCTTCCCCCCACTCCTGAGGACGGGTGGCGTGAAAAAGGAGATTAGCATACAAAATTAGAGGCGGGATGATTTTTAAGGGCGACTTGCCTCATGGCCTCCACCCCCCTACCCCACCCCTGTCTGGACAAAGTTAATTAAACTAGTATTAAACAGTAAAGAAACTTCCAAGCACTGGGGAGTTAGGGAGCTCTTTGAGGATTACCACGATGAGGGAGAGAAAGAGAGGTATTTGTAGAGGCAAAATTAAATAAAGGAGTGATGGAAGCAAAGAGAATGGTGAAAAGCTTTCTCTTCTTGCTTTGCCCCTGGGTATCCTATCCAGAATGTGAACAATGTGAAGGCAAGGAGTTTACTATGTACTGCCAACTATCAATTACTACTGTGAGAATAAGCGTAGAAATAATGGGCTGGATTTTAGCATTTCAACTGAGCAAATGGTATGTATCATCAGGCCGGCTGATATCAAATGTTGGGATTTATTACTTTTAATTACATTTTAATAAAAAACAACCCACGCTGCAAACTAAGAACAAAGGAAAACTAGGAAATGCTGTGCAATAAATTAATAATGTACAGTAAAAAGTGCTTGATTTTATATACAATTAAATACATCCACAGGGCAGAGAAGGCCAGGGTAAGCCAGAGGGTGTAAAAGTAGAACAATGGCAGTAATACTAGAGTTGTAACAATCCTATTTCTTATCAATGCTCAAAAGACAAATTGAAATTAGTTCTCGTATTTTTAGCATATGACAATAAATAAAATGTAGTGTGGGGGAACAGTTTGATAAATATTCTTTAAATGCCCAATAGTTTCTCAAAATATTCCTCTAGAACGTACAAAAATATATATTCATACCAAAGAAGTTTACTACACAGTTCTAAAGGTTCCCCTGCTCATGTTCTCTATGTAGTCAAGTGTAATACAATGCCCTGCCATTGACCTTTTATACAAAAACTCAAAACTGACCATGTTCGATAAAGATGTCTGAAATGGCATTTCCAAAAGAGCCCTTCGTTTAAACGCGCTGAAGGAGCGTTGGCGTCACAGCGGCGGTGTGGTATTTAAACAAGGATGGGGGAGTACAAGCGATGTAGAAGACGACATCACAGCTCAGTGCTTCTTCTTCGGTCGGAGGTTCTTTCTGCGGCTGCTGGCGCTCTGGTTGCCCGCCCGTTGAGCCGCCCTCTTCACGCAAAAGTACTTTGTCACCGTCTTCCGGCACTGTTCGCACTTCACCGCACAGCACCAGTGGAATTTACAGTTACAGCTCGACACCATCTCCGCCCTGCGCTCCTCCACGGCCAGGCCGCACTCTCCGCACAGCCGCTTGCAGCTCCGTTTCTCCCACTTGGTGAGGTTCTTGCCCTTCTTCAGGCACTCCCGGCCCTCAGTGCCGGGCAGGCCCAGGGTGCGGTTCTCCAGGCAGTAGTCGGGGGAGTCCTCCAGGTGGACCAGCTCCTTACGGGAGATGGCGTTGAAGGTTTCGGCGATGGCCCCACGGCTGGCCGCGCTGTTCCCTGCCCCCCGGAGTAGGTCCACCTTAAGAGCTCGGTGGTACTTCTCCTTCAGGTAGTTGCCCACCTCCCTGAATTCTGGGAGCTGCAGCCAGCATGTTTGAGTAGTGCAGCTCCCCGAGACCCCATGGCACTTGCAGGTTCGTTGCATGGTCCCTTTAACAGCCTAACGTTGGTAGAAAAAAGAAAAATATAAGGCTGAATATATTTGTATTAGGTGCATTTTACATTATATTTGGCACCCATAACCCATTCAGTTTCATATGAAAACAAAAAGTGATGTGGACACAGCATGCGTGAGGGTATTTGAGTGTATGTGCACAGCTGCTTTATTGATGTGTTGTCAAATTAGATTCTAGTAGTGAGGGAATTAAATGCCTGAAAGGAGAAAATCAAGTTTAGGCTTCATTCCTGCGTTTTTGTCAGCTATTGTTGCATCCTGCAGTGTTTCCTGACTTTACCCGACACAAAACAGCTGTCGGTTGAAAAGGAACACTTCTATTGGGCGAGGGGGTGAACTTTCTCTCGAGGTGAGGTTGAATCAAAGTTTCACATTGAGCCCAATTGTCCCCTTTAAGAAACGTGAGTATTTATTTAGCATGTTCATTATCAACATGTTTTCTACTGACAGAAGACCCAAATGGAGAGTCCCGTTGAGAGGAGAAATTAAAAAGAAGTTTTTCTCTCTTACTCAACCCATTTTTTTTTCTGTTACAATGATGCTCCAGGTTCCATGGGGATCCCAGAACTCAACAGGAGGCGGCACAGACAACGTAAACAAAGAACACTTCAGCTGCGTGCCTGTGGTCCCCTCGGACCCCCCCCCCAGGCTCCAACAAAGCCCAACATAAATGTGGGATCCTTATTGCAAGAATAAAACTAAACACTTATTTTTAAAAAAAGCAGCATAATACAGAACGCTGTGCAATGTCTGGCTCTGCAGGAGCACTAATTAAACTTGCACCACTGATCCAGAGATCCTTGAGTTTGGGTATTGTCATAAAGGGCATTCAGCACTGGTAAATAGGCCCTTCTGGTACATCGAACACACTGTTATTATTGAGGACGAGTGGCACCTCACTTATAGGGATGTGAAAGGGATACTTGGGTGGCACACTCAGTGTATTTCTGAGCAGGGGACAAAAAATTATTCAAAAGGTACTTTACACTGTGCACACAGCTGGAGCGCAAAGAGAGAATTCTAAAGCCTCATCTAGGCCGTTACCTTGAACACAAGCAGTTTTCTCCTATGACCCTCATACTGATGCAGTGTACTGTATATCTCATCTTTGAAAGTAGCAACAAATGTACTAAAATCTATTTAAATCCAAATCCAAAAATGTTATCTTATTCCAATTGCTAACTGCTGATATTGCCCTATGTTTGACACAGTACCTTGCGTCCAGCTTCATTGTTATGAAGATTCATGGCGGCTCGCGCATCCTGCCCCGTCTCTAAAGCATCAACAAACTGTTTGGAGATGGCCTCACCAAAGCCAACATTGTCACTGCAGCCCCCCCAAAGCCATCCGTGGCCACCTGGTAAAGATATAAATTACAATTTGATGAACTGCCCTGAATGCATTACGTAATGAAGACTATGTAGGCCTACTCCATACTATAACGGGTTAAATTCACATTTTCGCAATAGAAAGAAATATGCCTTCTGCGTAATACTCTTACCCTGTTGTCCATTTCTGGTGTCATCACAGCCACAGTTGTCGAAATCCCCAAGACTACAGTTTCTGGTAAGTGTGTACATTACGCCAGCTGAACTGATGGCATGGACAAATGCTGTCTCTCGATTTGCTGGAGAAAAGGCTTAGTTATACTCACTTCAGAACTAATATAAATATGTTACCAGTTATGCAGTGTTATTACATATACATCACAGAATATGACCTGTTAATTATACTCAGCCCATAGCAATATCGCTATAAGTATAAAGACTGAAGCATTACTTCATTTTTGTATAGATACTCATTAGCAAACAGTCTTCCATTCTGGTAATCTGTACACTATTTCTCATTATATTATATAGGCTACTTTAGCTCTTGCATTGTAAACAGAATTGGACTGAACCACAAGCAGTGTTTGTTTTGGCTGGGGCATCCAGGGCCGGAGTGATGAATCTGACTAAACTAACATCTTAATTTCAACCCCCTCCCCTCCTCCCCCCTTTCCTCCCTCCCTCCTTAGCTGGCTTTTAACCAAACATAGGAACAGTTACTTCTCTAAGTAATGAAGTCAATTAACATAAACATTGCACACCCCATCCGTTTATAGTTGCAATCAGTATATATAATATTTACATGTCACAATCTAGAGTTAGAGGCTGTCTTAACGCTGCTGACATTAGGAGGTCATGGTAGCATCGGTGGCTGGCGGTTGGGGGTGGGGGTGGGGGTCCCACTTACCACTGCGCAGGCTGCTGTGCGTGGACAGCTGCAGGGCTCTCTCTGGGCAGTTCCAGCGATCCCACGCAAACTGGTACTTGCACTCCTCTATGCCGCTCTGGGCGCCCGCTGCCACACTGCTGGAGTAGATCAGGTAGGCCTGCAACAGCGAAGGCACAGCGATGTGAAACAAATGTAAAACAGCCACAGGATGTGACAGATATGTAAAAGCACGCGATGAAAGCACTGTTAATGGATGTCATTTGATCAGGAGCTTCGAAATGAATTTTGAACTAATTTAATTAACCTCACTGTCTAAAACCAGGCTAAGCATCTTTATATACAGGAGATGGTGTAACTGATGCCCAAATATGGAATTAAAGTTCATACAGACTAAATTGCAATCTTCAACAACAGAAACAAAAGACCTGGATGGCATGCATTATTGCTTACTTTTAGCAGTAATTTCTATTCTAACTGAGAGGAATTAGTGTTACGTACAATCAAGTAGGCCCATATGAAGGAAACAATAGGGCTGGTTATAAGTTTTGTATTGTTCAGTTCTACTTTTCCATTGTGTCCTTCCTGTAGCACAATGGTATCTGTTTTTCTACCAAGAGAACTGCTTCTATTATTATATTGTATTTATTATTTTTGGCCAGCTTGAAATAAAAAAATAGAAAAGGAGCACAACATGATTAAGGTATTCTCAACAAATGATAGATATATACACTGACAAGTTCTGAAGTGTCACGCAATAATCACTATAGATAGAAGGCTAATGGAAGCTGAGGTATAACATTTCATAAACCTGCTTTGCCATTGTGAATACAATGAAGTCCCGAGTCCTCCTAAGCCGCTTCGCTCTTTCCACTTGGCTTTCGCCTGCTACTTTTGCTACTTGTTCTGATTGTGTGAACGATACATACTAATATGTCTCAAGTGGCCTTTGGGGAGATGGAGCACCCCTCTTTCACAGGGGCCTGGCTCACTAATGATGACCACCCACTCTAGCCGTGCCTGCCTTCACCTCACATGCCTCTTTACACACTCAATCCCGGGACATAGAGAGATTCTGAATGAGGTCAAGTGTATGAGAAGTTGAAAATTTTAAAAAATCCCAGAATATCATTGAGGTATCATTAATACAATTGTTACACACAGATGGCACAGTCATGGATTACCGGATGTGTAAAGCTCACAGGAGCAACAGGCGGAGTTCTCCGGTCAGCTAAGACCTCAGCTTTTTGAGCTGTGTTGGGAAACATCTTCGGGGAAAGCGCTGCTCCCTAACTCATTTGGAAAAGGGATAAAAGATCAAAAGAATTTGGGCTTACCTTGGGTCCAGTCATCAGGAAATTATTCACTGACCTGGAAAAGGAGACAGCTTATTAACTCAGGAAACTATGTGTCCTTCACAAGAGAAAAGGATTTATCTCTGCTACATCTCTCATTAGTGCACGTAAAAACACGTTAAATCATGCCATTAATGGACACCCAAACCCATGCTTTGCAAAGAATATTCAAATTCTGACAGATAAATCATGCAAATCATGCAGACAAATGCCATAATTTGAGGATCTGAAACATGATTTTAACATAGAATTTCTCTTTAATGAGGTAAAAGCCTCTTTAGCCACAGTTGTGCAATTAAAAACACAAAACTTTAGTAGTCATAAATAAAAGTCACATATTAACACATATTTATTGTAAATATGAATGGTGTTTTTCTTAAATAACATTAATAATTTCATTACAGGTACTTACAGCCGACTATATATGAATATACAATATTTGCATAGGCTATATGTTTTCTTACATATGTCCCCTTTCATACATGTTTATAGTCTACTTACATGTTTTTTCTTATGCCATCTAAATACCACATATACAAAATGGCCTACATGTCATTTGAACATGTTTTGTATATGAAACACATATACAAAACATATATGGGTGCTATATGTAAGAAAGGCAAAAAAGGGGGAAAATTGTGAGTTCATAAAGTTTAGGATGATTTTTTCAAATCGGTACTGGTAATTAAAGAGTCAAAATTAAAAAGTTGTTTGACCAGTTATTTAGAGGAAATGGACGCCATTTATGCCAATAAATGCCAATAATGGCTCATTCCGAATTACAGTAATGCCCACAATTGCGTTAGACAAAAGGCACGAAATTCCTTCATCATCAAAAAATGGACATCATAAATAAATGTATACTTACCAGCAACAGTAAGACCTCATGTGAGCCAAGAGAATGAAAATGTAATAGAAAACCCCAAAATGCGTGAACATCCTGACAGGTGAGCGGGGTGACAGCAACACTAAAGCCTTACAAAGCCGATAGACTGTCTGGCGGTCGAGAAGCTACTGAGCTCCCCACATATAAAACTTCACACGTTCTACCAAGGGCCTCAAGTAAGATTCGAGGGGGGCTCTGAAATGGAGCCACTCTCGTCCCAACAAGAGATTATCTGCTTAATTAAAGATTTTCCCCTTCTTCCTCTCTTAGCCAATCAGAACTATTGCACCAAGCAGAGATTGAAATGATCAAAAGGGCACCCTGGGCCTCGGGTCGGCCAATGGCAGCCTACGTTCTCCGTCCAACGAATAGTCAAATATCATGTGTTAAATCCTAGTGTAACAACGATCCCTTGAGTCTCATATCACATAGTCTAAAAGTTTATTTAGGCGATCTTTACACCACGGTGAAAGACGCGTTAACAGATTCTGAAGGATTAGTAGCCTAGTGGATTGGTCCCTGCTTGATAACGAATTGTTGTTTTGATAGCGCACCAAATTGCTCTCTTTAGTGTGTTCTTGAGAAAATAAAACGTGGTTTAACAATTGTGTGATTAAATCAATGTTTATCTCTGAAACACGGGGTCTCGGGAATGGAATTGGGCTTACATTTGTCATTTAATTATTGCATTTTAACTGTTAAAACAACAGGATACGGAATTGGCCACAAAATCAAACTGGGGTTGGAAAAATTCATCCTGCAGGGGTCCGTGCTAACATCCGATGTAGCTATTGTATGGAAAATATGGGGGGAAAAACAAATTAAATCCTGATAGGCTACATGATTTTTAATATTTCATGTCATTATTAACCTGTTTGGTGAAAGGTTGAAACCTCTGATCATCTGGATAAAGCCTTCCGAGTGGAATAATGTTTTAGTTTTCCATGTAAGGGGCAAGTTAGGCTATAATTATAGCCATGATTAAAAATACCATAAATCGTCAAAAAAAGTAAAAAATAAAGTTCCGCTCCCACTTTGAATCCACCAACGGGGAATAAAAAGGTAGGGATCCGATCCGACAAGATTAAAGGCCTAGATCATACAGCTATTTGCATCACTAATCCAGACGGTCCCTACCTAGGGTTTGTTAAAGGGTTATTCCCAAATAACCCCGTGTGACCCATAGGTCCCTTTCCTTTGGCATTCGCGATTCTTCTTGTGTGCAAATTGGGATTAGAGAAGTGATTAGAAGGCTCTTGTGATGGATGTTTTCGGATTTAAAAAAAAGACAGCTATTCTAAAACGATAATACTTGACCATCAATCATTTTCTTTAGCTTTTTATCCTAAACGAAAATATTGAGATTAAGATATCAACAGTAGCCTAGCTGACTAGAACGATGAGGAATTATGGGAATTACAGGCTTCCAGTAGCAACCACACCACATTTATAATTGCAGAAAACGGAACTCTAATAGGCCGTCTTGAACTTTTTTATTTAGGTTAGACGTAGCCTAATTTGTAGGATATGCTGACAAACGCAGTGATTTTGGTTAAGCCATAGATAGGCCTAAAAAATAGGCCTACATAAAGTTATTCTTACTCTTTTCGTAAACCTATGGTTTTCTCAATTAGCAAGGGGTTCCTACAGTAGCCTAGGCTACAGGCCTTGTAAAATCGCACATAGCCTACGCACACGCGTGCGCACAAACACAAGTCTGATACCAGTGAATAGAAATATATAGACTACAGTCTATATATTTCTATTCACTGGTCTATATTATAGACGGACTCTAAAAGTAACAAGACCGGTACCCTATTGCCCACTTGGTTGTATAGCATAGAGTAGGCCTATATGCCAATGAAAAAAAAGAATTTTCGCGCGTCATCGCAATAGCCTAATATGAGCTCGCGTTTTCGGCTGGACAGTGCTGGGCTAAAACTGTCACTGTCCACAGAGAGGTGCAACATGCCGTAGAGTGAATGGTCTGACAGCCAGCAGCCAATAGAGAGAGGGCTGATGTCACATTTGGGGCAACAGAGATCTGATCATCAGGAGATCCCATGCAGACGACAAGAGTGGAATCACTGTCTGGACTAGACAGGACTTGTTTGTGCAATAATTTTGGCGAAGACTAATTCCAAAATTAACAAGGACAACTTGCACAAGACTTGTTGCAATTGGGTGAAATATAAATATTCTCCAGTAGGCGGTGCAAGTGCCCAGGTTCTAAAAGTAACTGAAAAACAAATGCGTAGTAATTCAGCTAGTTGGGGGAAGACTGTGGTCAGATGCAGGAGGAACATATTAAACATACTACATATGCATACACCATAAACAAATCCTCACTTGTCAATAGCCTGACAGGTGACTTGCCAGCCCAATGCCTGAACCTGTCTAACAACTTCGCATGGGGAAACACGAACCAGCAAAGCATAACCAGCGGACTGACCCTCTTCCTTCCTGTTGACAAGCCCGCCCAACAAAACGTGTTAAGGACGACTCTCAAAGACAATTCCAGGACTGGACATTTGGTGAACAGCTGTCAGTGTCAATTCTGTCAATAACATTGATCAGTCATCATTTGCATTTCTGTATATTTCCTACAGTAGCCTTTACAGCGTGCCATTATTTGATTATTAAAAAATACAGAGTAGACTATATTTATGGATTGATTCATGGCTTACAGCTACAGTAATGTTTAGTGTATCCTTTGTGTGATCCTTAAAAATATCTGAACTATTAGTCACTATACACCAGTAGATTTTTTATTTCAGTAATTATTTGACTTGGTATTAATATATATTTTATCTTTCAATTTCAGCAATAACAAAAACAGCAAAATAAACTTTTCAACAAGTAGAAAACTTGGTTTATTTACGGTACTTAACAGTGAGTAAAACAATCTTTGAAAGGTGCCAATTTTTAAGGCATTCAAACTTCAAGATGTTAACACTGTAAAAATAATTGCACTGAAAAAGAATATTACAATGTCATTAATGAAATAAGCTCGGACCTTATTTCAGAACAAAAATGCTTTTCCCTATGCAAAAGTCGATTCACAATCACCCATCAGAATTCAGTTTCTTTGTGTGTCCACTCCCATACATTATAAATTCTGAGGGATTTCTGTTATTGTGACCTTACATACAATATAGAAAGTCACAACACAATGGCAATTAGACATCAGATTTAAGTTCCAATTCATTCTATAATTTGCTTTCTTGTTTTATTAGAAAGACATGCCAAGATGTGCAACTTGAAATGTACATTACCCTCATAAGGCATTTGGGCAAGAACCCTGACTAAAGTTCTGATAATATGAGACAACACTTAAGGTATATGCACCCACTATACATATCTCATTGGCCTCATTTAAGGGAGACAGATTATTTTCAACTGCAGCAGGAATACAAAATAAACATTAAGTCGAATCTTTCTTTTGAGATGTTCAAGAGAACATCTGTTTCTTTGTTTCAGTGAAGGTGACTAGGTGAAGATGTTATGATCTCAAACCAGGTCACATTTACAGTCACTACGCAACCCGAGGTATAAATTGTGTTGTACACAAATCGCAAGATCCAAAAAACTTGATCTTCTAAGGAAAACCTTCATTAAGAGCACCTTCGATAGACGACAACTGGTTTCTAATTATCAAAAAGTATGTTTACGCAGCTGAACTGCACTCACCCAGTGTGGTCTTGTATAATAAATGGGGACAGTTCAATAGTACATGGACTGTCTGGATGTTGACATTAAAAACAGCAGTAAGACTACTAGCTGAACAAAAGCAGAGTAATCTAAGTGAAATGAACAGTTTTTAAAATTCAACTTCACCCCTTATGGAATGCAACAAAGTGCTACTGATCTAAACAGGCAAGTTGGAGCAAAAAGCCCTAAATGAACAAACGTATCATTAAGTCTTGCCTATTCTTCTCATAATTCAAATAAACCTCACCGCTAATGTTTCGACTAAACAATTTCAAAGTGCCACAGAGAATTAATAAATAGCACATGAATGAATAAATAAGAGGTTAATATATTCTAATTACTGCTTTGACACCCAGTTCACAAACAATTTGGTTGGCATGTCATATATTGAGCCATTTAAATCATATTTTGCTTCTGCTTGGTATCATGGCAGGTGAGAATGCTGTGCTTACACGCCAAGCCGAGCTGGACCTAGTCAATAATCAGTCATGACATTTCATGATTTAAAAAATAAAATAAAAAATAAAATAAAATAAAAAAAACACTTTATGGAAAGATCTAGGACCATTTAAAGTCAATATTAGTCTCAGGAGCATAGGAATATGTTTAACTCATGAACAGAAGCAGAGATATGAACCATGGCGATCACCACTTCACTACAATTGCCGCATTAAAATGCTGCCATTACTGTTGCTATACTTTTACTTGATTGAACAAGTATCTGATAGAGAATCTTGAACTTGTGGAAGTCAGCCACTTTTGGTGATGCCTTCACCTGTTCGCTTTTTTCGAGCCATAATAAGCTCTTTCGACACCATCTTACGGTCCTTAGCCAGACCTAGGAAGCACATGAGGTCTATAAAGGCAGTAGTTAGGTTGAACTTGCAGCCAAACTCGCTGGTGGCATAGTCAAAGGGAAATGTATGGTGGTAGTTGTGGAAGCCTTCCCCTGAAAAATAAGTAAGATATCAAAATTATTATTATACCATCACATATTGCCAATACACTGTCAATGTCACATACGTTAAAAATTTGCATAAACTAGCTTTCCAACGGTAGAAAATATATTGTTGATAGATTTCCTTGCCACAAATTATGCTGAATTTTACCCTGGGCCACAGGACCAATTTGAGTTTGTTTGTGTTAATGTTCTGTCTAGGCATATAGCTGGCTCATGTTTTTACAGACCTGTCCAACTATATAAAAGCAGTTATCCATCATTTTGGGCCTGAACGAGTAAGGGGGCGGTTCTTTAGCAGTTTCAAAAGAAAACTTGAAAGTAATACAAGTTACAATGTATAGAAAGTAATTTAGACTATTCACACTACGTTTAATGGAGGAGAAATAATAATACATTATATTTTGATACATTGAAATAGTATCAGCCACAGGCCTATGTACCTAAAAGTGTAAATTCAAATAAAATAAAAAGGTACATATATTCATATAGAGTATTGATTTTTAGATCCTAGTTGCACTAAAAGGTTATTAACTGACCACCTCTCCGTTTCCATACTAAAACCAGGACGTCCAGCACAAAATAAACAGTAGCTAGTTTAGGATTAGCAAGTTCCGCTCCATTATGAATACCAGACAGCATCCGCTTTAGACAGCTCCCAATGTGCTAGACTGGACAGGGCATGCGTTCAGTAAAAAGTGCAAACGTCCTAAAAAAATGCAGAAGATGCTAAATGCAGGTAGGTCTGTTTACCAAAACAAGTAAAATATCACAAAAATAAGCAGTGTGAGTTGATTTCCTTCTTACCCACGGCGCTGAATGCAACAAATAGGTTCTCCCTGGGGTTGATGGTCTGGTCGTAAGGCCTGTTGCCCCACATGTGTGCAGCGCTATTGACCAGCCATGTAGAGTTGAGCACCAGGGCGTATCTCAAGAGGCCAGGGACGAAGTATCCCACAGTAAGGGATTCCCCCCACAGATACCAGGGCATGAACATGGGCAGCAGGAAGCAAAGGAGCAGAATAGACAGCTTGTAGTGCCTGAGAAGAGAGACAAGGTTCAGCATCACACTGTGGTCCTGTGTCAGCATGTGTGTCAGAAGCCATCTGTTCAATTAGAAGTATTTGAGTGTCCCATGTGAGATACATTGCATTGAATAATGTATAACAGAACGGCTTTTACAATACCATCTAATTTCTGTAAAAACAGTTTTCTAGCAACGAGACAAGTCAGAGCTGGGCTAACCCTTTAAATATAAATCAGTATAAAAAGTACCGCTAAGTGCTATTAAAACAAACTAAGAAAAAGTCAATTCAGTATAACCATAGTGAGCCATTAAAAGTCAATGAGAATTAACGATTTTCTTTTCAATCCATGTTGACAGAACCCCTCTGATCTGTTGGTTTGTGTATGTTCTTCTCCTGTCCCTGAAAGCGGTGATTATTTGGGACTGCTTCCAAAGCAGCCGGCCTGTCAACAAAAGGCCAGTCACTGTACTCACTGGGTATGGTGTGATTTGCTCCCTGGCACAGATGGCATCCCTTATCAGTGAATGTGACCCCGAGTGTTTATTAGTCATCCTGACAGAGATTACAACTTCCTGAACAGGGTATAACTGTCAAACATATAATGGCTCACTAGAACATGTAATAGAACATATCATATGTTGGTCATGCCATTTCGTATTTGTCTGTAAATAAGTAAAAGCTTTTTCAGTGAACAGCTATGATCTAATTTACTTATTAGGCCTATTAGGTTATTAGGCCTACTTTAGCCACAGTATTACAGCCCCATCCCCAACGAGGGAAGACACAAGGTTGCGTTTACACTAACAGTCACATGCAGCTTATCTACCTGCACGTTTTGAAATTTATTTTTTTATGGTCCAGTAAAGCTAAAGGAATTTGCTGCTCATACTTTTGAGCCTAATTCAGTGCGACATTTGGGTAACGCGTCCTTCCATTAGCAGTACCGTTCCCATTACATTAAAACCGTACGGTGTTGAAGTGTTTACATGAGACATAATGTATATGTATATAAAGTCCAGAAAACAATATACCAGATGCAGTCCCGTCTACTTACTCTCTCTGAAACATGACCACTTTATCTGCCTGCAAGTCCGCCAGCTCCAGTTTGCGACCCTTTTCAATGACGTCGGGATGCTTGCGGACCAGCAGCCAGCCAATGTGGGAGAAAAAGAACCCTCTCAAGGCATTGTGAGGGTCGGCATCTGTCTCAGAGTACTTGTGGTGTACGCGGTGGTCTCTTGCCCACTCATAGATGTCGTTCTGTAGACAGAGAAGGATTAGAGAAGCCATAGACATACAGCACAGCATTATGCCAAAAACGTGTAGAGCCCCAGTGTCCCAACAGCAGATTAAAAGGGATAAAAACACATCCCTCCGATTAAATGACTAACTAAAAATTGCACCTCAGACACGTGTCAGAACTACCTCTGAGTCATAACCAAAATTACCCTGACATTATTAAAACGATGATAAAACAAAACACAAAAGGAGAGGATGAAGTCTAAATGGGATATATTGGTCCACTCCTACCAAGAAAAGCATTTCACACACTGATTTTTTTTTTACATGTCCGTTACCTGAAAGGCCATAGAGTTAGCGAGAGCAAGGAAGACTCGCAGAGGAAAGGAGGCCTTGTAGGTTCTGTGGCTCCATAGTCTGTGTGCACCGGCAGTCACACCGAGAGCGCTGACGATGAAGCACACAAAGGCTAAGAGAGGGAGAGAGACAGAGAGAGAGAGAGAGTTTGAGAGAGCAGGGGGAGGTGAGGGAATATGAATATCTTTAGGGAAACTGTTGACATTACTACAGTAAGATAAATCTTACACCCATGAGAACACAGTTGGGGAGGTGGGGTGTTCTTTCAGCTTGTTCTTTCCATTCTCCAAGCACTATTCGCATCTCTGACCTCTAACATTTGTTATTCTAAAACTGCTGAATGTGTTTCTATGTGATGTTGGACAAGGCTTGAGAAATGTGGGCATGCATCTACCAAAGGACAGTCTGTTGCTGTGCCATGCAGCTCACAATGGGACGTCTATGGGAATAGTGATTGTGCATTGTCTTCCCCAGTGAAATAATATGCAGTTCAGAATTGCCAAGAAGGGAAATTTATGCAAGGGCCACAGTGGAAACAGGGTTAGGACTGTTGAGTAATTCAAGTCATGCCTCTACCTAGCCTATAAACAGTCTGCCTACTGCCAGATATTTCTAATTCAGACGTTTCTAATTTAGGGCAGAAGATACATTTGTAGGGCAACACACTGAACAAGGAAAACACACCAAACACCAAAAAGTGTATAGGGATACTGTCAACAGGCTTGTGTGATAACATTAATCCTTTTCCAAAATAATGACTCATGGAACATTATAAAGACACTGCCAATATAGGGTACAGAGTCTACTTTGCAATCATTAAACCAGATCAAAACATTTTGCTAGATTACAGGGTTAAATGGTGTGAAACATCGGTGGAAAGTGCTGCGTAGTGTGTATGGCAAATACTTACTCCAGGCCAGGGTGAGAACAGATGCGGAAGGGATGAGCAGTACTCCATACAGCGCTCCGACGTGTAAAATTGACATAAGTATAACGTTTCGCCAAACCAATTGTCTTGGCGGCTTAGGACCTTCTTTTTCTCTATACGTATCATCAAAAACATCTTCTATCGTCGACGTTTCTGTTAGGAGATGTCCATTCTGGTGCTTGCCGTTGCAATTCCTCGTCTCCGTTTCAGTCATTTTGAAATGCGATTCTGTAATACGCAGCAAGAGATGTGTTGTTGAGCACATTATATGCATGCAATACCCAACCCCACCATGCACTCTAAACAGCAGGCGGCAGAACACGGGGGAGTGTCCTGCTAAGTACCCCAACTATATCTAAGCATTCCGGTAAACTTGTTGCACATTATAATGCGATTTAATATATCTGACAGTTTTGTAATAGACTGTACCAACTCACCGTATGTGATGTACCCAAATAGAATAGCCGCTGAAGTCCCTGTCCCTGCGATACAACACTTGCGTACGGCAGCGATGTTGTTCCTGTCTGTCTGTTGCGTCGTTTTAAAGCAGTTGGTCGATGTGCAATTGATGCCACAAGCCTCGGATGTTCATTGGCTGCCTGCTTATCTGATGTTTACTCATACATGAAATTTGGTCAGGTTTACAAGTTCATATTTTCATCGTCATTTAATATTTGATCATGATAATTTCCCAAGAATTGCTTAGCTTGTTTGATTTGACTTGAGATCGTTATGTCAAAGGTGTGTCATTGCTTTCCCTTTTACGTGACTCAGACCCAGTGCTAATCATTTAAATAGGTCATTATTTCACGTATAATAAAACAGTTATTGAGTTGGATGAGTGCATATCTCCACTGTCTAAAATTATGTAACGTATCATATTTGCCTATAGACCTATTTGTTGCTTACATATTTATACTTTTGCCTATAAATATTGACTTGTATGCTATCAACAATTTACAGATCAATACCTAATTTTATATTACATCATCAACATCCTTGGGAATCCTTATTTATTCTAAATAAGAGTATTATGATCTCACTATCCAAACCAGCTGACAAGACACCTAAACACTTGATAGAGGAAGCAAAATAAACAATAAAGTTTTGTTTTTCACGCCGTTTTTGATTTACAAACCTCCAAATGTATTTTAAAATGCTATCTTGTCCAATTCACATGGCATGCGCCATCATAATGATGATAGCAGCATAGTTCAAAGGGGAAGTGTTAACTTCCTGAACTGTTCACATAGCAATTAGCCCTAGGCTATGTGTAAAAGGAAACCCCTGGGGCCTGAACAAACAATGAAGGGGCCTGAAGAAAGGGCTAGAAAGGTAGATGTAAGAGTAAAATAGGTGGGGAAGGAAGAGGATAGGATAGGAGAGAGGACCGGTGGAGGAAGAGGTCACAGAAGATGAATCTAAAATGAGTGGAGAGTGACTCTTAATATTCCAAGTCCACCATGTTGTCACTATGAGAGGCTGGATGGAGAGTTCAGCCTAATGGGCGTAGATCTACTGGGGCTTCAATCATTTTTTATGCATCTTACAGGAGGTATAATTACAAGTATTAAGGTTCAGATGTGGTTAGGCATCTTGGTTAAGGATGCTTACAGGTGGGCCAGGCACCCAGAACCTTCCAGCTGGGAGTCAACTACCCTCACCAACCATTAGCCTACCCATCAATGACAGACAAAAGTAAACGTTTCAGATCTACCGAACTCGACAAACCTACCACATGGACCCCGAGGCCGGAAGGTCGTGGGTTTGAGCCCCAGAGTGTGCTTACCTGTAAACATCCTTGAGCAAGATGCCTAACCCCCTACCTGCTCGATGTAATTGTACGTTGCTTTGGATAATTGTAGAAGCTGTAAAATATATACTGTATATACTCTACACACTCTATATTGTATTTTCTAAATTGTGACAAATAGCATTAAATAGATTACGGTAAAAAACTAAAAAAGTTCCACACATTATGGAAAACACTTTATATCAGTTTATCGAATCTATCTTTAAAATCAGACTTTCTGATATGTTCACCATTATTGCAGTGTAGCTATAGCAGAACATAGTGTACTATCTAATCAAGAGATAACGTGTGAGTAGTATTCATGTTAATATTTTTTATATATATATATATATATATATATATATATAAAGATGTTATCTAAAAAGAACGCAGCACTTCATTTCTGTTCCGAAAGTCCAACTTTTAATCCTGAAGGATCAATGAAGACAAACATATGACACACATGTTTAATCTTTAGTGCGCACAATGCATGCACAATTAGTGTGATTCTGACTGGAATCAGATAAAATTATAATGATAAAAATCTTTATTTATCAGTTGATAGGTTGTCTGTGATTTTATGCTGCCATGAGTCACGGGTAACCTGTCAGACTGGTTACCACCTGTCTAATGACTAGTATTGATATGGGTTTTGAGACATCCCCTTGACCTTTCATTTGAAATTTCATTCATTTCCAACAGCATGTCCCCTGTTCTGTCTGTTCTGCCTGTCATGACCTTGATGGTTTGGTGGTTAGTCAAGACATGGTCCCTGTCTACCCATTACTTCACTCAAGAGAAATTGATTTATCCTGTTGCAATGTATGATGACATATCAACTGTATTAACCTCTCTGACAGAAAATCTGGCTTGTCATAGTGTAGTCATTATCTTTAAACTTTAGTAAACCTCAGTAAAAAATGATAATCTGCAGTTCTCCAGTGATTGTTGGCTGCGTGTGGAATCCAAAATAGCACCATCTACTGTGTGAACACAGCTGCTGCAGGATTGACAAAGGATAACGATATAATCAGTATTTGTTTCTAAGAACAGAAATTACACCCCCCATGCTGCATGCTGCAGTCAAACCAGTAGTAGCTGTCCCATTATTCTCCACACAGTGTAAATAAGGCTCTAAAGATTTGAGAACTACAAAAAAAAATGTTTCTACCTCTCAAAAAGTAGCACCAGTTCACAATGTGGAGTGTGCGGGAACATATCCAAAGGCACCGCCATACTAAGGGAAAATGGCTCCCCTGTGAGTTTCTTTGACGGGTCTGGAGGACAACACAGCTCCATGAAGTTCCTCATGGCCTCTCCATCTGGCTTACAGGAAATGTAGACAAGTCTGCGAATAGTAGGTTCGTTCCGTAGAGCTCGAATAACGCGGTAGTGCAGGCCAGCTCGGGCGGGGTTCACCACTGCCGTAAGCTGTTCTCCTGAAGGGTTCAGCTGGGGCATGAGCCCTGGAAGGATCGCCTCTGCTTTTCCTGGGAGAAACTCACAGTTTACCACGCCATTGAATTCTGCATTGTGTCTGGCATCTTCCACGGCTTGTTCAATGAGCTCTATGCCGATTACTCTCTCCACTCTGGGAGACATGGTAATGCCAATGGCCCCTGTCCCACAGCATATATCTAGGAGGGTGCCTCCTAACTTTGCACCGCCGCCCTCAACCTCTGAGGTTGGGAAGCACATGTCTCTCACCGTACTATAAAGTACCTCAGCAGCTGCCTGGTTAACCTGGAAAAAGGCATCAGCAGAGATGCGAAATTTGTACCCCAGTACCTGCGATTGATAAAAACGATCAAAAAGAAATTAAGACTTTAGCAATGGGTATTCACAGACAAGCAGTGTTGCAGTGCACATTTGTGAAAATGAAGAGGGAGCCATATGGAGTGAATGATTGCATCAAATGCTAATATATCATGACAGTACACATACTCTTTCTATAAAAAAACCTACCTTGGTACTGAACACTGATCTCTTTCTAACTAATAATCTGGTATATAACATTTACAAAAAAAACATGTGTAATTGTTATATTATTTTATCAGTCAGGCTAGCTACTAGTGTTGCCTACTGAATTCAGGTAGGTCAGATAACATTAGTATTGCTCTAGTATTTCAAATACATTTACTCTACTTTAGCTGTAAGCTATAAGAGGGGCCATACTTTTACTTTGATTTGCTTATGTCTTACATAGTAAATTACCTCCTCATGTATGTGAGGCTGGCCGAATAGGAGCTGGTAAGGGGAGTCTTCGTGACTACAGCGAGTCATAGAGCTCTCTTGAAAGTACAATGAATCCAGCTGACAGACATCTCCAGGTCCCCGAGTGAAGTAATCCACTAGAGCAGTTTTATGGACTGTTATTTCTGCTGCGGTTAGCGTCTGTGGATGAAAGAACACTATAGCCATGGTTTTGCCCTCTGCATTGGTTCTCACTGTAACCTCTCTCCAGTGACCTCCCATGTGGAAGAGGAGACAAGACTCCAAGGGAGACAGGCGAATGAAGTCCTGATAGCATCTGGCTACCAGTTTGTGTTTCTCTGGCATGTTGAAGAGGTGGTCTCCATTGACACAAGTGATGTTCTTTTGCCTGGCTGTGCCAACATAAAAGCCAACCGTCTTTGGATTGCCATCCACACCTATGTTGACAGAGAAAGTTGACTTGTTGCGGTAGCCATCCCTAACTGGTGATGGTAAAATGGGCAGAACAGGGAAGTATAAGTTACTATAATGTGATGATGACTGGAGCAGAGAGGGGATTCCCTTTGAGAGCTGGACAGAGAAATTAGACATTTTCCTTTCCTGGCATTTTTGTTTAAGATTAAGTTGTTCATCATAGCTCAGTCTCCATAATGGGGTAACTACATCAGCAAGTCGTTCTTCCCACGACAGATTTTCATTTACAGCAGTCTTATTGTACTTCCTCCTTTGTTTCTTTGGTGGTGGTTTAAATTTGTCAGTTGAAACAGCATCCTTGGCTGAAAAACACAGATAGGCCTTTGCTAAAAAACTCGTAATCTCGCGTTTACCAACTAAAGTCGGTTTAAATAACGTGGCTAATAAGGCCATATTAAATATCCTACGAAGACGTCGAAGAAATTAATTCGCGTTGTCAGCATGCTATATCAAAACGAATATTCAGACAAAAATCCTACGATATTAATTAGACTGTGAAATAAGCATGAACTTACATTAACGCTTAACGAGTTGGTGTTGGTGTAATAATAACATAATTACTGGGAATGCATGTGCGATTTCACACTGCGCATAGCTGTGACGTATTATTCACTACTCACTACTAGACTGTCTTTTCAATTGCGTCATTTTCGGGCGTCAAGGGACAAGTAAACAGTTCCGCTGTGTTCGCGATGGATTCAAACAAGGACGAAGCTGAGCGGTGCATAAAGATTTCTCTAAATGCACTCAGCAATAACCAACCTGACAAAGCCAGAAGGTTTCTGGAAAAGGCACAGCGCTTGTTTCCAACAGATCAGGCCAAAAGTACGTCAAATCCATTTCTGTTCAACCTAGCTTTTTATTTCTGTCGGTGGGCCACCGCAGCTAAACCAAATCAGCTAATGTTAGCATATTAAGGCTCTCGCTAACAGTTCAACACTGACACTGGTATTTGTAGTTTTTTTATGCTGGTCCAGATCCATTTTTTTTTTCATTTATCGTTATGATTTATTGATCTAAATTAGCACTGTTTACATTATAATTTAGCTAGTACTTCCTTAGCATTTAGTGGCTGCGTTGGTAGCTAGGTATGTTAGGCCATCATTCGGAGAGACCCGAATGTGTCAACTATTTAAATTAAATCGATTTACGATCCCCGTTCTTTTATAGACTTACTGGAGTCTTTAGCACAGAATGGAAAACCACCAGAAGAAAACGATGGTCCTCTAAACGGAGATGGACCCAGAAAGCGACGGAGCCAAGATGATGAGACTGTATCAGGCGAGGGTCCCGCAAACACAGCCAAACCATATACTACAGAGCAGCTGGATGCAGTCAAAAAGTTAGTCTAATTGTGAATTTTGTGTATCTTCACTCGTCGTCCAATGGTACCCAATGTATATTGCTGTGATATTATTTAGTGCAGGTTTACTAATTTATGTTAACCCTCTACACACACCCCTACTTCAAGATGCATGTTGTAGGTTCGTTATGTATAGCTGTCTATACAATCTCCATACATTTTTTACTCGAAGGATCAAGAGCTGTAAAGATTATTACCAAACTCTGGGTGTCGAAAAGAATGCCTCGGAGGAGGATCTTAAAAAAGCTTACAGAAAACTGGCTCTGAAATTCCACCCAGATAAAAACCATGCACCAGGAGCGACGGAGGCATTCAAAGGTAATGTCTTATTTAATATTTTTGTGTGGAAATCAATAGATTGTTGTGAGTTCTAGCTTATTACTAACTGCTGTTTTCTGTATTTGTAGCTATTGGAAATGCTTATGCTGTACTGAGTAATGCAGATAAACGAAGACAATATGATCAGTATGGAGAGGAAAGATCACACCCAACCAGACACCGACACCATCGCAATGACTTTGAAGCAGATATCTCGCCAGAGGACCTCTTCAACATGTTTTTTGGAGGAGGCTTCCCTTCAAGTAAATGTTTTGTTTATGCAGTGTCAGTTGGTCTCTACATGATCTCTATTTTATTTTATTTTATTTATCACGTTTTGGTCTTTTTCCCAGGCAATGTTCATGTTTACAGAAATAGCCGAATGCACTTTGGCCAACAGAATAGACAAGAAAGGAGAGAACCACAAAGAGAGGTAAGAAATATGAGTAATACGATATTATTTAATATACATACGATAATAAATGTGTAGCCTTTGTATATTGACGCATTCTTTCCCTCTCTGCACAGGGAGGCCTGGCTCTGTTTGTCCAACTGATGCCTATCCTCATCCTCATAGTCGTTTCTGCTCTCAGCCAAATGATGGTTTCCCAACCCCCCTACAGTCTTAGCTATCGACCGTGAGTGTTTATCCATTTGTCAAGATCATTCAAGACTGACGGAATGCACTGCAGTTGCATTCTGCAAGTAAACTGCATAATTAAACTGACTCTATATTGTGTTTGGCCCATGCCAGGTCAGCTGGTCACATTCATAAGAGGCATACATCACCCCTGAAGGTGCCTTACTATGTGGGAGAACGTTTTAATGAAGAATATTCTGGAAATAACCTGAGGAATGTTGAGAAAAGTGTGGAGGAAGACTATATCTCCAACCTCAGAAACAACTGTTGGAAAGAAAAGCAACAGAGTAAGTTATAAGCTACATGACAACACAACACTGTCATTTTGTGTGTTAATTAGTGCTGCAACTATCGACTCTTAGTAATTGATTAATCTGATGATTACTACACTGATTAATCAATCATAAACACAACTTAGTTTCATTGAGGGAAAAAAAATAAAATTTACAAGAATTTATACTGTATGTGCTTCTTTCTTTAAAACAAGTTGACCCGAAAGTGCATGCATTTCCCCAATGTGTTTTTGTGAAAGACGCACACCCAGATACACCAAAACTATACATTTATCCACATGTATTACGATTGGGTAGGCAACAATTACTATTGACAGGAGTTGAAGCTTTGAGCCATCTGTTGCATGGTAGCAAGTTTCATGCGCATATTGAGTTTCATGTGCGCAGTGTAGCAGCCCTGTTACTGACCCAGCAGTGCTCTGGCATCAACCACATTTATGGTGCATGCATGTGTCTTGGTATATTAGGTTGCAATCTTATCTTTTCACAAGCTACGCACGGGTAAACTGTATCCAAAGGACATGGATACAGTAGTCCAGTTGTTGACATCCCCGGTGTAGACAATACAATTTCACAGCTACACCCACGTGTGATTTAGCCAATCACAGCGTAGCCACACACTACCAACACTGCATGCTAACAGAAGAAAAATAAACAGGAAAATAAACGCTTATCAGCTATGACATTAGTGTAACAACATTTTTATAATATAAATGTTTGCTGCCCTATGAATGTGATACATGGGATAATATAGGAATACTTTATTCATTTGTGGTATACATTACAAAACATTCTGCAACAGCTAAAGAAACAAGTATTTGCATAGTTTTTCCTCCCTTCATTGTCATAAAAGTTTTTAATCTAATCTGATCTGCCCTGATTTCCAGAGGAAGGTTTACTGTATCGAGCTCGTTATTTTGGAGATTCTGACTTGTACCAAAGGGCACAAAGAATGGGGACTCCTAGCTGTTCGAGATTGTCTGAGATTCAGGTTATACTACATGGCTAACCACTATACCAGATATGGGTGAGTTACTGCAATCCTTACCAAGAGGGTAGCTATAAATACCTATAAATATCTATACACGGCCTTAATAGAGCCTTACAGTGTATACACCTTTATGTTGGCCAGCCCGGAAGTAACTTTTACCATGGTCAGATTTGCCGTTAGAAATTAGGAGATGTTATTATGTCATAGAATAAGATGTGCAAACTCTCCTAGGCTTACGTCAATTATTTGATGCATACATTGAAATACATATTGGCGAAGGTGGGTGAACATGGTGGTGAACTCACTGTCAAGTTTTAGGAGTACAAACTGCAACACTGTTGTTATACTATCTTAATTGATATAGCAAAATATGTGAGTTATAGGAATGCTGTTGCATTGGCACAGTTTGTTAGTTGTTAAATGTTGCTGAATACCAATTCAAATAATTGATTCCATTCATGTAAAGTCACTGCTGAAAGCCTGTTTTTGGTGCTTCTTTTCATCAGGTTCTCTGGTACGTCTAATTAGAAGAAATCGGTTGGAGCCCACTCAAATTGGAGCATATTTCTGCAGCTAAACCAAGAGAATAAGAAATGCCTTACACTTGGTGGACAACAGATCTCATCAGGGATCCTCTCTGCTTACTGTAGATTGACTTCCTGTAGAACTGTGAGAAGCTTGAGTCAACTGCTGATATTTTCCTACACTTGTGTCTTCAGGATTGTGAGAGTCCAGGTGGTGTCATGGTTGAAGGCTAAAGCATAGCTGTCTTTTTGAATGGTAGGCCTGAACAAAGCTGCTAAGATTTTGCTTTCTCTACCCCAATCCTTTTGTTTTCCTGAATATTTTGAGAAACCTCATGGCCTTCTCATAGACAGACATCTGAGCCACTGACAAAAGTGTAATTTTTATAGTTCAATGTAAATATAAATTTACTTTTAACAGTGCAGGGTTTAATAGAGTAAAGCTAATATCCGTTATTATATAATTTAATGTTTTTTTCTGTGGATCTGCTTGTAGCCTTATGAGTGTTGAAAATCATTGCACAAAAGTAAAACCATATTTATTAAGTTAATCCTGTTGAAATTGTATAACAACAATTTGTTTGAAATAAATTTCTTCTATGACTGACCATATCTGTATGTATCTTGAGGGGGACACGGTACATGGCACAAAGATTTTGAGAAAATATTTTATTCAAATGAATCAACATTAACCGTCTGTATCCAGACAAACATTTTAATTTCTGGTTCAACCAGACCTCTTTTTTCCCCCATTACACGCAATAACTGTGGAGTAGCTGCCATTTAAGAGATCCCACAGAGAACACGTACATATGTACAAGTCTACAATGATAAAAAATGCTTTCATGAACCATCGTAGTGTGCGACACGACAGCACTGCTGCAACAGTGCTATCTGAGATGGCCAATGGATTCCCATTTATATGTATGTCCATGTAAACAAGGTGCAAGGAGGATTCACAAGATCAGCAGCACTCTTCAATCAGTAGGTCCCCTGAACAGTACAGTTTCCTTTTAATGGCCCGGAAGCCAGTGCTAAGTTTCATTGTATGGTTCTGCCTTGCATTGCCAGTCGACATATGTGGGGTCTTGCTGCCCTTGAAGAGTTTCCGAACCTTGGGCCATAGTCCTCCCGTCTCAGGCCTCAGTACCAGTGTTATATGGAAGGTAGGGACAAGACTGGCATCCACTGCCAGTTGATCCATGTTGCACAAATTTCCCTGGTCGCTTTGCTCCACACATAAGTCTATTAATGCCCCCCGGAGGCCACATGGCTCATTCACAGCCAGATGAAGGAGCTCTTCTCCAATGTTTTCCAGTAGACAGTCAGGTAGGATCAACTTGGAGCAGCCCAGACTGTGATGTGATGGGTCTCCTAGACTTTGTGCAATTGCCGCCACAACTTCTGTAGCCAGTCTCTCCTCCAGGGGATCACAGAAGACACTGCTCTCAAACTCTGACATGGAGTCCCCCGACACAGACCCTACAATGTAATGTAATATCCAGGTTGAGTGTACAATCAGTTATACTTAATTCAGTTAGTCCTTATCATGAAAGACACAAGCTACCCTAACAGCATAAACACAAAGAAGGATAGTCAAGTAAATTTGGTAAATTCATGTTTTTTTGTTAAATTCTGCTGTTCCATGAAATAAAGCAAACATAAACTGTTACATGGCAATACACAAAAGCAGCAAAGCCTGCCCAGACAAAAAGACAGAAGCCACACTTACCAGTTTCACTCCTGCTGCACTCTTCTGCGGAGAGTCTGTGATTAACCCCCTTCAGTTCAGTTAGTCTCTGCAACAGATTTCCCCAGGACAGCCGTTTGGAAACTCTGTCCTCGGTAGGGGATGGTGGAAAACTGCCGTCCATTGAATGATTGCAAGAACACATTTTCTATACAAAAGTGCAATGCTGTCCCGGTGTATGCCTCGACTAGACCAGCTGGAAGACACATAGCAACAATGGAACAATGGCTTAAATACCCAAGCCAAAACATGCTCCACCTATTGTAATTCTAAGCCAATGAGATTTCACTACACGTCTCCAACGATCCACTCTAGGTGCCTTTGATGAGATGGCCTAGGCCCCAACCCCCAAACAGGCGCCCCACCACTTGTGCGAGCATCCTCTCACGTTTCACTTTTCTGGATAAACTGCATGACGTAACTCAAATAATTTTTAAGGGACATAGAGATAGTTCATTTGGTTAGATAAGTAAAGCATTGCCTTACCACAATTTAATGTAAGCTACCCGATTTTATAAAGATAAAAAAGACGAACAATCTGAGAACCAGAGGCCCATTCATTCACGTAGGCCAGCCCACAAACTGCCAACTCATGACACGCATTGCACGTAGCTAGTCAATCTTCGATGAAAAAGGGAAATTCAGCATTAGTGACGCCATTCACCCCCGAAATTCCCTGTGCCTGAAACTTGTGATGCTGACTTTGTTCATTTAAAACACATAACGACGACTGTGAACACGTTTTAAACTTCAGGTAAGTTAGTAGGCTATTCATAATTATAAAATATTTAGTAGCCTACAGTATAATAAATAATATGAACTGTAGCCTATATGCCTAATAATCAATGTTATTCGTTTTATTATTACTGTTATTAGTAGTAACCTAGTAGTACTAGTGTTGTTATTATTAAAGGTTAATTTGTTTAAAAGCGCTTTTCAAATAACTCAAGGAGACTTACAGAAAGCATTAGGTAAAAAACAATAATATAAATGGCAAAAAAGTATTATTAAAATGCATGTGGTAGTAGGCCTACGTGTAGACCTTCCCTATACAACATGCCTACTTTGAACGTCCTTGGATTTCTCCAAGCATAGCTACGTGCACGTACGCAAGTAGGCTACACCCACAACCAATAAACCTACACTCTAACCCCCACCGTCCAAACCTCACCCCTCCCCTCAAACAAACGTCAACCGAAAGTTTCACAATTTACAAATTCCGGACAAATCCACACGTAGGTCTGCTAAATAGGCTATACGCGAGTACAGGTTTTTGGTTGGCTATAGGGTAATAGAAGGCCTATAATAGTATAAAGTTTGATATCAAAAAACATATTTGGTATTTTCTATTTGGTAGGCCCTATAGTCCCAGTGTTTCTTATAGCTGGTTAGAAATCGGCTACGCTTTGTCTGTTTGATTAGTTAGTTGGGAAGCATGGAAGAAGTAGCTTGTTAATACGACACCCCCCAGTATGGCCTATACTAATCAATGAACTGCCTGTCTTAGAGAAATGCAATACGTTATATGTCCAGAAGATGGCCACAGTGAATACGTTTTAACAATCGTATGGCAATTAGTATAGGGCAAATCTCCTTAATTCTGTAATTATATATACTCTGTGTGTGCATGTGCGTGTTTGTGTGGGCAAACCTAAGTGCACTTTGTTGTTAGAACTTTCCTTATATTTTTGTTGTATGTTACGAAGAATGGGCATTGCCTGGGTTTTGTGACAGAACCTCGGTTATGCTAACAAACCTTAGGCTCTGTAATTTATGAAGAATGAATTCACGACTAAATGAGGATTATGAGGATGATGAAGCTTCTTATTCTGAATGTGCTAACATTAATTACTGGTGCTTGGTTGTGCAACCCTAGGAGACTGTTTTCACTTCATAATGATTGATCAGGGCGGTAGAGCAATAAACCTGGAGAGCTTGTAGGAGAATAAAATGGATCATATAGGCGGAATAAATAAATTAGTGTGTTCTGTCATTCATCAAGATGCATGAGCCCAAAGCTTGAGTTTATATCAGTATCTACATATAGGAAAAAACAAGCTATTGTGAGGCCATTTTATTGATACTTTACTGAGACTATTAATCAAATTAAATGTCATTCTATCACTGATGTTAATATCTCAACACTGGTTTCTCAGTCATTTGAGCATTTATCTAGAAGCCCTTTAGGACACACAATAGTGTCAATCTTTGCTTGTGCATATGCACCGAAGTTGGACCTGGGGATAGTGTTCCATTTAGGTTTTGATTTATTGCTAGGGGAGGCAGAAACAGATCTCCCATCCCAGGGGACAAGAGAAACTGTGATGTTTTGCAAGTCCTGCTAAAATGTTCTTTATCTAACCACCAACACTTTCCACAGCATTTTCAGAGATATCGTAGATGTGCATCTACACATAATGTTGAGTCATTTAAAGTTGGACATAGATATCCTAGGCTACTCTGGGATGGGCTTATAGGCTACTCTAGCAGCTAGGCCCCGTACACACAGGACACGTCCAAAAACAGCCAGACGGAACGCTGGTGTTTTAATAAGACGGACGTTATTAAACGCGTGTAGAGACATGTTTCTTTAGTATCGTCGCTTCTCCATTGGGGAAATTGCGACTTTAGGTTAAATCCACAGCAATTTGATGAGCCCTTGCAAATAGTAGGCTATGTTACAGATACCGGTATACCAGTTGTAGGCTATATTTTGGGGGGAGCTGAACTTTTTGAGTATAACACCCGGAGCCGCCGCCCCTCACCGGTCGATCTCACAGGTGTATTAACCACCGGCCATCGGCCGTCCGTCCAACGCACCCCAGCCACGACGCACCTGTTCTCGATCCCCTTATCCACCCTCTCCTAGTGGCTATATAAGCGGATGGTGGATGAGGGGAGTTGTCGGTGACTGTTTGGTGAACTGGTATAGTTCTCCTTTTAAAACACGATTCGAGCGTTTACGTCGCTTCACCGGTATCGCCTTGTCTCATTGCGCATCCTGCGCCTGCACTCTGCTCCAATACAAGCTATTACACTGAGAACCTCTGGATGCCACTCAAGAAATTCAAAGCAATAGGCTATTACACGAGAAAACAAGAGTATATCAAATCAAAATAATAACTTTAAGAAAGAGTTATTTATCCGCGCTCAGCTCAGGATAAACATCCGCGAGGATGGTGTCTTGCTCAAGGGATTTGGTGTCTTGCTCAAGGGCACCTAAACTGGTTCAAAAGGTTCAATTGAACCTTTTGAGTGCTTGAGTTTAAAATAACTGTTAACTGATGTAGGGAGAGATATTGTCATACTATGTGATGGGCAAAATATTAGCAAGGTCAGCACGTGGTTACAGAGGTGTGCTGCCTGACGTCAGCAACAGAAAATAAGGCCTGTGATCATTATTTATTAGTGCCCCTACCTTGACTTCTCCCTGAGCTGTCCAATGATGCTATCTCTCTCTATCTCTATTCAATACATGCATTATTTAGCAGTAGTGTGATGTTAATCAAAATGAATGTTTCTCGGCTGTTGTAGCCATAAATCATCCCATCATGTTCTGTATCAACGTATGTTGTTTTCCCGTTTGCATGGCTTGTTAATTGTTAGTTTCCCTTCACTTAGCCTATTTCCTATTTGGATTAGCCTACCAACACCAAGCAATGCAATCTTTTATCCCTAATAACTGGAGATTGACTCCAATACTGCCGAAGCATTAACTCCCAGACAGGCAGCCCTTGCTCTTGACAGGAGTATGTCTTGTTTATGTGATCTTGAAATGTCTCCACCCTACAGCCTTCTTTTTGTTATCACAATCAGTTGGTCTTTGTGAAGAGCAAAACCCGACACGACATGACTGGGACTGACACTCACATTCACCCACATTTATTCCCATCGTTCATAGGGAGATTACCTGAAAGCCCCCGTGACTCTGTGATTCTAGTATTACTCAGCCCCTTTCCCTTTGACTTGCTCCCATAAATTAGCTGATTTCTGGACGCTTGCATTTTCTATTCCTGCTGAATCCCCCACTCTCTGCTGTCACATCACATATGTCTATAGACTCTGACAGGGCCCATGCCCCATGCATGTATCATAATTTCTAGTGCAGTGACTTTAGTCTTAATTACCCTGCCCCTTTGTTTGATTGTGTTTTCTTCTTGCTAAGAAGGTCATTAGTATACGAAGAAAATGGCTCATTTGCTAATTGATTGCAAAAGTTACACATCATGGTTTTAATAGTAATTGTATAGTGTGCGCAAATGTGTTTTTAATCCAAACAACTTCCCGTCTATTTATCTTTTCTAGTAAACTTGATTGCATTTGCTATTGAGATTAGATAGCACCCCGGTGGCCTTTAGAAAGGCATTAGAGAGTCTTTTCAGGCTGGAATAAAGATGGCATCAGTTAATCCAGCATTTCAATTAGGTGCTGCCATTCACTGTATCCCTCTGGGAACATGCTGGGACCATAGCAGGCGAAGGAGATGCAATAGTCGGCCATGGCTCAAAGTAATAAAACATTTACTGGAAGTAGGCTATTACATACTACATTCATGTCACATGCATCCAAGTTAAATGAAACTCCTACCACTAAATTTCATTCAATTCGTCTTATCTAAAAAATAAGGATAGGTTTCGTTTCGTTAACCCCCAACCCACACCCCACACCCCACCCCACCCCTCTCTCTCTCTCTCTCTCTCTCTCTCGCTCGCTCTCTCTCTGTCTCGCCGCCCCTCTGCAGCAACAGAAGTAGTAACATCCTCGAGGCTTATCAGGTCATAGTTTCATCCCTCTCTGAGCATCACCATCGTCCTCCCCGTTTAGAAGAGGAAAGCCAACCGTGAGCGTGCGCTTGTTTTTTATCCGTTGCGATGGTGGGAATAATTGATATCGGGTCTCTTATCATCCCGTTGGTGATGCTGGCGGGGTGCACCTTTCAGACCGACGTTAAAAGCGTAAAGGATACTAAAAAAACCGGGAATTTCATGGAAGATGAGCAGTGGCTGTCCACCATTTCACAGTACAGCCGTAAGATCAAGCACTGGAATCGCTTCAGAGATGTAAGTCCGCTGTGTTGATTGAGAGATTCGCGGTAATGCGGGTATGCTGGGTTGATGGAGAAACATCTGCCACACCGGAACATTTGATTTGCCCCTGGCGCGTTCATGTATTAATAATCATATAACACACAGATATACTTGACTCTCGTCTGAAACAGACAGGTCACTGGTTGTCCTGTTTACAAGCACTGAGCATCTTGTTTTTCTCGTCTACAGGTTTGTGTTGAAAATGCATTAACGCTGTAAGCTATTTTATATCGAAATGTGATGGTCTCTGGTCAGGTATAGACCTAGGTATAGTCTTCATGAATCGAAGATTGTCAAAATGTCACTGACTGCAACTAAGATTGATCAATAATAGAAGCACTGATCTTTCCTATCTTACTTATGTTTCACATAAAACACTAAATACAGCTGCCTACTGTATAGGAACTGCCTTATAATCTTTCACCCACATTCTACTATTTCTCCTATTACCAGTTACCTTTAAATAATAATAAAAACCAGGGAATAGGAGCATAGGCATGATGATTGATCTTTGTGCCTGTTCACCTAGTTTATGAGTGAACTGGGTTGCAAGGATGGATTAAAGCCCGCAGGATTTGCAAAGTGGAATATATCGCTCTCTCTGTGGCTGTATAGATGGAATTCAGCCTTCCGCCCAGTGAAATGATTACCAACGATCCACAGCAAGATTTGGCCTATAGCACTGTCGGATTAGCCTATATTCCACATGAATTCTGCTAATAGCATTTTAATTGATCCTGCCCGGTTTCCATGGCAGAGGCAACAAGTATTATTATTGGATTTGAAATGGAAGCAAATGGCATCATATTGAGTGTCTACAGTATATACAGGGGAACAATGCCATGTTATCTGAAGTGGAGAAGACCAACCTGCCCGCCTTATATCCCATAGAGACTGGCTGTCTTTGTTGATTATCAGACTGCCGTGTGCCACTGAAGCTTTCTCTCCCTGTGGGGATGGATTCAGAATATGACGGCTGTGCTCATGAAGAGCCTATCTGCTGGAAATTTGCTTAGAAAGTAAGGAAAATTGTGGGCGGGACAAGATTAAGTAAAAATTATAACTGACTAGGAGTTGCATAGCCTTTACACAATCTAGTTCTGACTGAAGATATTAGAAAGCAACAACAATATGCTGATATGTGTAACTTATAGAAGGTCAGTGAAATCTAAACCATGCCTTCTCTTGACTCTTTCTCTCTCTCTCTCAGCTCAGCGTAAACAAATTGGCCTCTCTTCGTTGCTGAAGCATGATGGTGCCACACTTTCAAAGATATACAGTGAGACAGAAACAGCTCGCACCATTTTATTTCCATAATATATAAACGTATTCATGGTCGTTTTATAATATTGTCTTTTTCAATGAGTTCTAAAGTACATTATGCGCTTACTTCCACACTAGGCCAAGGCCATAGGTAGGCCTATGTAAATGTACGTAGATAAAAATGCATGCACACGTGTGTGTGTGTGTGTGTGTGTGTGTGTGTGTGTGTGTGTGTGAAAGGGCAGGGCCGGTGGCGTGTCTGTGGGTTGGTATGAATGATGATAGCAGAAACATCAGAGAAGCACATCACAGAAGCTCCCGGGGGATCGCCAATAGAAACCGCTTTGATTTCAGCTTGCTGCCGTAGCAACAGCAGGCTCTCTGATATCGTGCTGAAACGGAACACGTTTCACAGGGAGCTTGATGACTCTATATCCCCTTATCAGTTTTATTATGGGCTAGAGATGTCCTTCCCTGCATGAGCGTTTTCAGCCTGCTTAGCAAGAGGGTTAAACAGGCTGATATGCAACTTGCTCTCTGCAAATGTTTATATTAAAGGATAGGATTAGCTTTATTAGATCCAGGCTTTATTAAAATATGAATTATGTTTCCCATGACTTATGGTGCATAGCACAACCTCACCAATAGCCTTTGTAGTGAAAAACGTATCAACACTTTTAATAATGCTTATAATGCCGTTTGATGGCCAACTATTAAGCCTTCAAAAACCATGACATCTCTATTTAAAAAAAGAGAAACTTGTAGTAATCAGACAGGTCTTCATATGTGTCACCAAAAATAAATGGAATTTGCCCGTTGAACTGTATTATAAAACCAGTGATAAGCATCAGGGAATGTTAAGTTTCTCAATACAAAAAGCTACAGTATTGTGAGGTTGTGCTGCACAGCATTCTAAATGATGGAAAACAACATTTTAATAAGGTTAAAAATACACGTTGACCCTTGAGCATTGATAAAGCATTATCTCCCGAGGCAGATGACATCAACGGTAGATCACAATATTTATAATAAGAACAGTGATCGTAATACTGGAAATTAGTTGGTAAGTCTATACCATATTGGCCATGATGCAGATATACTGTAAGCATTCAAATGACACACATTGGTGTTGACTTACAGAGTCTTTCAAGGGCAGAAAAGAATGCAACCCTGGAAAAGAATAATCAAACCTTTGAAATATGAGGAGCTCTTTCTTTCTATCTTTTGCATGTTCACAAAACACACATAAATACACAGTATACCTAACACAAAAATGTTTCATACTTATCTTATCACTTATAATATATAATATAAAATCCGTAATGTGGAAGAGATGCGATTGTATTCGGTTAAAATATATCTTGCACTTTAATTCCACGCTTCAATTCAATCTACTATAGGCTGTACAAAGTCAGGGCATTTAGATGTAATAAATAACAGCATGGAGCACTGTAATTTGACAGGTGCACTTAACATTTAATTCCAGTAATGCATGAAATCCTGGAAAAAAATAGAAAGAAAGAAGAGTGTCACCCCATCAATTTTGGTTTTATTTTAGACTTGTAACCACGTGAAACACTTGTTTAACTTAACTTAAATTCAAATCTTGTTGGCTGCTCCCATGCCATGTTGTTGTAATACATTGTAGTTCTTGCTAATACCTGCAAAGTGTTTGGTTTGTATGTTACTCCTTAAATGAAATGAAAAGCATTTTCCCATGCTCTACTGTAAGTCTTTCTCTGCTGGGTAGGTCTATAAAGCTCACACGCAGAAGCCTTTCATTATGGTTTAACTCTGTACTACTCCTTTCTTGCCTGTGTTGGTTATCCCTTCACTTCATTTTTAATGAACAGAAAAAATTCTGTGCACAGCACACAAACGGCACCCCAGACCCTGAGTCAACAACAGTGGATTAAATATGTAGAATGGTGGAGGCACTTGAAGCAGGTTTAGGCGAGTTAGAATAGACAATTATGGGGTTTTAGACCAGAGCAAAGAGCACTGGATATATATACTCTTTTATACTGAGATATTTACCCTGTCGCTTAAATGGGCCTAATATGCTTCTCATATTAGCTGCTTCAGTGGTTTTGTGATTATGTGCATACAACTAGGTGCCCTTTACTATCATAACTTCACAAAAGCATCAGGAACATAATTGTGGCTAATAGCATTTGTGCAGCCAAACAGTCCATTAAAGACCAACCTGTCCTATTTAGACGCGGCCTGTATATTATTATCAGGAGAGCCTGGCCTCATTTATCGCACAGCTGCCCCACAAACCCAGAGCTCATCGATGTTATGACAGACTCACCCCCAGATGGAATGAAGTTCTGATAAAGGCTTATCAGACATCCATTAGTCTATCTAGCCATGTATTATATGGATCTGTATCATTCCTCCATCTTGTGCTTGGCAGGTACATTAGGAGGTTTTCTTGAGTTTATTTGGAGCGCTGGTTGAGGCTGCTAAGGTCCACAGCACCAGCAGAGGTGCAGATGAAGTGCGATTGGATCAGTTCTGACGGGCTTGGAAGAGATTGCCCGGCAGCTCGTTTTTGGATGGACGGCGTTGCACAGTGTGGTGCCTTGGCTTTCGACCAGAGGCCTGGCTGGGTTGTAATTGAGTAGGGGAAAAAACAGCTTCTTATCATAACCTTGTTGGCGTTGTAACAGATTCTTTCCGCCGCATACTGTGGGGAAAGGCACAGAAGCTGTACAGGTATGTGAACTGCAATGTCAAGAACCACTTCTGCAGTCCTATAGAAAACTGTGTTTGCTTCTCAGAACATTTGTGTGACATATATAGTTATAATTATTTGGATCAGCAAAGATGTTGATATTTCAAATATCCCAGTTAATGCTGCTCCCAAACGGAATCCAGAAATTCCAGACATTCCCACAAAAGATCATCCCAACATTCCACTATTATAGACATTCCACCCATTACTGTGTTGGCTTCACTTGGGAGTTAGTTCACTCCACAACCCAACTGACATCCTGGAATCTGCCTCTTTAATGCTTGGGCGAGTCATATCCATCTGGAAGTCCAAGCAAGTGCCACTTCGATTTTCCACTGTTGCTTTTATAGTGGAGATTGTGGTGTTCTCAGCCAACTGCAAAGCACTCTCACTGTTTGCACCCAATTGTCCCATAAGTTACAGTTTCCCTATTCCCTACAGGAGCCTGAAAGGACAAAGATGATTTTATGTATAGGCAGTGTATGGACAGAGCACTGAGCCTTTGTACACTTGGCTTGATGATTATAGCTGTGTTGTCGCGTGTGTGCATACATCTATCTTAGTCAAGTTGGACATGAACATAACCACACATCAATATATTGTTTCCTGTGTGGCCTCGCGCAATGCTGACGCGGAAGAGGGCGAGCGCTTTAGGATCTTCAAAGTATACTACCCTACTACTCTTGCGGATATGTCCCAGCACGCGAGTTCAATGCATGAGCACTACCACTGTATTTTAATACAACTGGATCGGCCTGTTAGTGCACGCTCAGTGTCGCACATGCACAGTTGACGCACATAGGTCCGCGCGGACACATCATTTTAGTGGTACGTGGGCATTCGCACTTTGTATACTTTGGCCTTTAGTAGATGGCTGTTCACCTCTGCATATAGGCATGTCTTGCTTGCTTGTTTGTAACATGCCATATAATTAGGCCTATTTTGTTGATTTTTAGAATTTAGATCTATAGAAATTATTTGGATTTTTCCACCTAGGACAGGTTAAGGTTTACATTTGCAAAATTTTAAGGCTGAATGTCAGATTCATACAGAATTAGGTGTTAGGGTGATATAGAGCTGTATGATCTAAATAATTAGACTTCATAGAACTATTGGTAAAGCATTATAGGCGCTAGATTAATAGACTAATTTAGTAAAATTTCACATGACAATGTGTGTGTATGCCCTATATGCATAGGTGCCTGAGCAATGGAGCAATTGGAGCATTATTAAAATAGGGGAAGCAATGTTAAAGTTTTGCCACTTTTTGTCTTTTTAAAACATAAACTTATCATCAAACAGTCCACGCAATTAAGTGATTATTTAAGCAGCCGTCCACAACAAAGTGTTTGTCCCCAGTCTCCAGGATGTGGAACGGGTCATTGTAGGGATGTTTCAGGGGTGCACAGTGGGTGTTGTGACAGTTGAAAACATATTCTGAGAGATCAGATGGGATGCCGAACCGGGCGACCCAGGTCCTGATGAATGCCTAGTGAGTGGCTACCAGGTACCACACACCCACTGCTCATGCACCGCACCAATGACAAACGCTGTATGCCTCTCTGTGTTTGGAAGTCGATGGTGGTCAACCCGAACTGGCACTTGGCTGGGTTGACAATTAGACAATTAGACAAGTTTGCTCCCCCATTTTAAAACTTAAAAAAAATAATGCCCGAATAAGATCAATCCTCAGCCAACACATTTTAAAACAACATATCTATGATATGCTATGAAAACTGCCTGGCCCGGACTAGAAACCAAACAGATTGAGTTTTGCAATTGGCGTACAGACAGGGACTCTTACAATGTGCTTAGAAGGCAGCAGCTTCAAACCTTTGCTTCAGTGATGAAAGGTTTATGATTCCAAAGAGGATATTAAAATGATAAAATACTGTATTTTGTTTTTATTGATATGGTGTGTGGATCTGCGGCACTGTCTTGAATGTTTTTTATGATCTACTGATGGCGGGCAAGTGCTTATGAATCACTTTATGAAAGATCAATTAACACTTGTTGGTTGTTTAGCGGTGGAAACTGCACACATACACACACACACACACACACACACACACACACAAACACACTAACTGCTCTCATGGTATTCAGTGATACACTGAGGATGAGTGTGCAGGGTTGTAAGATGGAAAACCACATTGGACACAGTGTGTGACAGCTGACATTTACCAGAAATAACTAAGAACATACACATACACATGTACCCTCTTGTCAAAGCATATGCATAAAAACGCATATGCACTCTTCTCTCACATGCAGCCCCCCCCACACACACACACAAGCTGCCAATCTCCACAGACAGATAGATGTGCTGGTTCCTTCCAAGCTGAACCCAATTCACAGGGGATATGGATGGGTGGCTTCCTTGGTCTGATATAACATGGACGAATCAGTCAGCCAGACACGGCTGGCTGATTTAAATTCTTAGCCTACTTCCTGTAATCACTTCAAAGTGTAAAAGCGGTATACAGCCGATGCTGAATTTCCCCCCAGGGTGTCCATGAAAACATATTTTTTGATCTTACAAAACAACAGTTATCAACAGTTATTCTGATTTATTGCCTTGCCCTGCATTTCATACTTAATTTCCATATGCGCTCAGGAGAATACATTTTCCTCAGGTGTATTTTTTTTGGTAACCTTTTCATCATGAAGCCATTGATTTCCAGTCCTGTCTGAGCAGCAGGACACTTTTCGCATCGGCCTTGGCAGAAACACAAATACTGATAGTCTGCTAAATAATGCAGGAGCTGGAACATCAATAGAGACATGCGAGGCGTCACATTAATGGCTGGACCGTAAACTCCTGAGGATCTTGCCCTGCTAATGTGAGACTTGATCAGGTCCAATGTGGATAAACGACATTACCAACCATCACTCACACAACCCAACAGGAAATTATCAATTAAAAATCAGGGGCCCTCTAGCTAGTTCAACGGAAGTGATTTTGCTGTTTCTGAGTTGGGGAACGAGATTGGTTCGGATAAGTTAGCAGAGTGGAGCAGGACTGCAGTGTGGGGCTGCTATTGTCTGCTTGAAACGCGAGGGGCTTCGTTGTGAAAAATATTTGAGAAAAATATTTACCTCCTTGTTGTGTTAGACTTCACAGCTTTCAAGGGAGCTTTATTGGCACAAACTTACACTTCAGTAAATGTTTATGGTGATGTACTTTACACAGTATGTCATCACCACTTATCTGTGTTCTGTATTCAGTTTAGTGACTGGTTTCCAGAATCTGCAATGTCTCTGTTTTAATCCGTACAAAACTTTGCTTTAAACACAGTGGGACGGTATCTATTCAAAATTAAAAGAGAATATCTTTGTTGAATTCTAATGAAAAGCGATGTTTAACATTGTTAAGGATTTTCAATGTTAATGAATGCAGCTTAATCACTGTCTGAAATTCTTTTCTTCTTCCCTAACATCTGATCCTTTTCTCTCCTCTGCTGTCGTTCACCAGGAGGTAGAGGTCAGTTTCTCCATCTGCAAGGCCCGTCCAACTCCTTTTGTGCGCGGTGCCGCTCCATTAATGACTCATTCCTCTTCCTTTCTTGTCCTTTATCTTTGCACTTATTTCCACCATTCGTCTCTTGATGTGCCCATTTTAATTAGAACGATTAATGTCCTAATTATGTGGAAAAGGCTACAGAGGAGTTGAAAGCAGGCTCACCACAGCACCATATGTCTCACATAGTCATGGAGTGCAGATTGGCTCATTTCCATATAAGCACAGTCACGGTACATGCCCATCTGTCTCCATTGTGACTCACTTAACTTATGAATCATGGCGCTAGTCTCACTTATGTACACACTGTAATCATTGGGCAATGATTTGTACAATAAGTAAATTATCCTTTGTAAGATAATCAAGTATTCTTACTATATGCACTGTAAAACGTTTTTTCAAATTCAACTTGACTTATTACTTAATTACATAACTGTTACATTCCACTGAGATAAAATCCACATTGTTCACTACTATTTAGTTGTTTTTTTGTTACTAATTCAAGTTACCAATAATCAGCAAAACATTTAGTCAACAAGATTACTCAACCAAGTCAAGTTGAATAACAAGGAATTCTTTACAGCAGTCATACTACACTTGGCATTCCAAAAGCATTCCCTGCAGCGAATATGACAGTTGATATAAACATTCCTGTTTAGTCATACAAATTAATGTCTAAATTCACCTGAAGACTTAAGACTTGAGACTGAAATTCAACGCATGCGGATGCTTTTTCCACACTCCACAGGCGTTTGAATGGAACACCAAGGTGTAGTATGACAGGTGCTTTATAATCAATGTTTTTAAATAAATAAATAAGAATACATTATCATCCCCATTAAGGAAAATTATGGTGAATGTTGACCAATTTAACAGATGAAAGGATTTGAAATTTCAAAGTGTATCATTGTAGGCCATATACTGAGCAATAAAGCCTCCAGCACCACACTGGAGTTAAACTGTATTGGATTGATTTTGGTAAGTTTCTAAAAAAATTCTGTTTTTGTTTTCAACAGGATGACTATGTCCGCACCTGGGATGAGAATCAAGGTTTTAACGAAAGTAAGTCTGACACTTAAAATTAAAACAATATTACCTTTTACTGTTTTTTATGTGGAATCATTTCTAATAACACATCCATACTCGTGCTGTATAAAACAATATATACAATAACAATAGACAGACATAATCCCTTTTGGGGACATAATCCTTTTTTGTATTCTTGGGTCAGCTGCTATCCACACTTTTAGGTTTCTTCATGAAAAGGTCAAAAGATGTTTGCGGTCTGTTGCAGCTGCTCGCCTGTCTTCGATCGGATCCCCAGGAGATTGAACACTTTAGCTTGTCTGTTGCCTGCAGTGACTCCAGTCTTAATTGAGCCTCTAGCAGATAAAGGCATGACCTAGGAGTTGTGTTCTCAACAATTGCTACTTGATTTGCTGCCGAAATGAAGTCACCCGAATGGCAAAGTCCATTAGTGAAATATCCAAGGGCTTAATGAAGGACTAATTATGGCTTCAAATAGACAAGGGAAGAGTGTAAGAGTGAGATGGGTGGAGGCTAATAAGATATGATTTATTGTATAGTGACTGACATCAACAATATTCCTGCCAAATATAAATCTATCAGGTTAATTTCGGGTTTAGCATAATGAATAATTTGACTTAGAGGGGACAGAGTACATTAAAAGTCTTTATAGCTTAGTAGCTCTTTAAACCCCTGCTGACAACTTTGGACCTTTTGCAATGTAGCAACATCTTTTATTAAAACTAAATGAAATTGGTTAGAAACACACAACTGCATGTAAATGTAGTTACCAAGATTTTAGTGTAGCTGATGTAGGTGATGTAGCTGATATTGATGAAATATTCAATCCTTCACCACTACGTACTACACCATACAACATAAACCTGTCTGATAATGATAATGTAAAGGTACTACAAGAGGTTTTGCGGAAACAATAGTGAAAAGACTACATTTCCCTTGAGCCCCATGTGACAAGTGTGTTTGTATTAATAATAGAATAGTGTAGAGATGTAACGTTACTTCAGTCGGAACAACAGTGTTTGTTGTTGATTGTATGAGAGAGAAAAAATTTTATACACATCCATAAAAATAATTAAATATTACAGGTAGTCGGCCTACCTGTAAGCATCCTTGAGCAAGATGCCTAACCCGTACCTTCTCCATGTAATAGCACCATGTAATTGTAAGTGGCTTTGGATAAAAGCGTCTGCTAAATGATCAAATTGTAATTGTAATTGTAAATAATGAATATCAAAATAGTGAAACGGGAATTGGAAAACTCACAGAATAGATGATTTACAAAAGTAAATGTGAAATGAGTGCTATAATGTTTTATGTCATGGTTGGACATAATCTGAAAGCCCCTTTTGATTTGTGATTTTAATAAAATGTTGCAATAACAATAAAATTTCATTATATTGCTCTTATTGAGTCGCCATTTCAAAGCCCCTATAGACAACGTTTGACTTTTTCTAAATGTAGCGACACCTTTTTTTTAAATTAGAGTGGAGTAGAGTAATTATAAAATGTCCCAGAGGGGCAGTTTACTTTACAGGTAGCTATAATACATATTATATGAACAAACATATACATAAATTTGCATATACACTAAATCCATTGGTTGTAAAAAATAATACCCAAGAACGCTTACCAGGAAATCGTACCACACTGTGCAACCCAAACTCATTGTAACATCCAGGCACGCCGCCCTCCACCGGACAGGCTCGACGGCGTATTAGCCACCGGCCACCATTCTCCGACCGTCCACCAAAACTAACGCACCCTTTTCTCACCAGCGCACCTGTGTCCAATTCCCCCTCATCTGCTCTCCTATATTACCGGGAGGGCAGGTGAGGGGAATTGTCAGTTATTGTTTTGTCACACGCTATTGCGTGTCACTTGATAGCCCATGTTGCTTGTTAAACTTAAATTAAAACTTAGAGCTTCTGCTCGCTTTTGCCTTCATCTCCTGGTCTCCGTGTCTCTCTGCGCCTGCACTCCGACCCGCTCCCTTCAACCATTACACTCATAATGCTTATAATGATTGATGATAATGATAATGAGATGCAACCAACAATCCTGTCTGTATAGGCTTTTGTTAATGATTTCCTTACATAGGCTCAAACACTATGAAGTATGTTAAAAAAAATACTTTAATACTTCACACAGCATCAAGCCCTTTTTCATTGTGTGTCCTTTTCCCCTCTTTCTACCCATCTGTATTATTTCTCTTGCCTCTCTGTGGCAAGAGGGCACCATATTATTCCATTGATCTACTTCCCTTGACTGGCCTAATGAAGTGAAGGGGGCGAAAGAGGAGATTTGTCCCTCAACAACACTAAATCACAGCGATGTCTTCACTCAAGACCTCGCCCCGCCGGCACGGTCAGGCTGCATGCCCCAGGCATGGCTCTGACAGCCGTGCTCACTCCATACTGTTGCACAGAGCTGTGAGCTGTCAGCACGGTAACGCGGACACAGATAAAGGGCTCTGTAGATAGGGGTGGCAATTTGCATTCAAGCACTCGCTGTGGTGGATGACTCTGGCCAACCTCCTGTTAAGTAAGAGAGAGGTCAGGATAGCTTGAGGTCCATTTGCCTGGTCAATTTGTCAATCTGTCAACTCCCCTTGCTCTGTGATTTAATCGTGTGGCTCTATAGATAAGACCAGATGGAGAACAGTTATAATGTTTGGATATGACAAAGTGTATCGTACATATTTAGTGTGCGTGTGTGTTCAGTGGTCACAGAGGCTTCGTCCTTATATTTATGCAGCTCAAGCTTATACTGTGGTTATTATGGAGCTTATCACAAGCAAGACGGGCTAGGTGAATGGACACTTTCAAATCAATAGTTTTAAATCAATGGCTAACTTTAAAGGAGATTGGTGAAAGTCGCTGAGTCTGCAGTGTATGTGGTCTTACACACACACACACACACACACACACACACACACACACACCCACACACACGCGCGCGCACACTGTCAATAAATGTATTGACATTACATTATACACACCCAGCTTTATTGACATCTCACATCTCCCCTACCAGTTGATGTTGCACCTGTTGGGTGGGACATACAGAATGTGCAGCTGACATGGGGGTATTTGTAGCATAGAACCGCCAGACTTCAACCTGAGCAGGTTTCATCAGTCAAATTATCTCAAAAACCTTTGTGCTTTATAGTGACTGCAGCAATGTATGCACAGATACACAAAAAACCCTGCCTTAACTAGAGAGCCATTGCACAAGGCCAGCACATGGCAGGTAGACCTTTCATAACCCAATACGGTTTAAGATACTAAACCTATCTCTTAGCTGTTCTCCCGAAACACCTATTTGAACCCTATAACTTATTTAGAATGTTATATCGATTCTATCCTATCTAATTTGTCCTTTGTCAATCTCCTTTTTCCGCCTCTGGCCCCATTGCCCATGGCTGCTTACTGAATTCTAAGCTGTAGTACTGTCATAAAAAGCTGAAAACAGATCATTAATACAAGTCCACATACAACACTAATGCACTGCTTAAGCTCTCCATTCTATGGCAGCTAGCTCACTCCTTCAAAATTAACTGGTTTACAATCAAACAAGAAATGAAACGCGGTCCAAAAGACAACAATGTCAAAAACAATTGAAAAACGAAAACACGTGCACATTGGTGGTGGAGGTGCGAGTACGAGAGAGTGTTATATATAAATACCAGATTGAGCTGCAAATCACAGTCAGTCCAGAAATTATTCCTGGACCAGTGAGAGCACGTTGCTATGGAAACGTCACCATCGCAGGCATAGGTTTAATCCGTGGAAGGCTGTTAAGTTAACATGAGGCTCAGGCAGCTACCTTATGCTTATTCACTCACAACAAAACTCCCTGCCAGTTTCTAACAAGATTTATTTACAAATGTTTTGCTATTAGTAGCAAGAACTATCTGCTCTCTATTTCCTACTTTTTATTTTTCGGCTTAATAGCTCAGACTTCAGCGGAAGCGCTGTACAAAAGATAGCTCTACAATGGACCAAGTGCTCTCAGACACATTGGCTGTCACACCTCTCTAATCCCCTTTTTCGCTGTCTAACCCTCCCTCTCACCCACTAGCTCTTATTATTCCACTTTCCAGGTCTGCGGTGGAAAGACATTTGAAAGGCTTTGTTGGCTTCTAGCCCACTTTACCCTTATACGGCTGGTGTACTGGTGTGAATTAGACAGGGTGGGGAAACATGCAACTTGCCAGGAGAGGTAGAAAAGGGTGGGAGTGTGTTGAAAGAGAGGCTAAAACAGAGAAAGAGCAAGAGACAGAGAGGTAGAAGGGGGAGAGAAGTACTGTGAAACATGCATAGATCTCTACACACAATCAATGCGCACAGAGATTTGGGCCGACCAAAGGAAAAGCTGTTGACAGTATAAATGGATGAAGAGGCCAGATTTGGCTGCCGCCGTCGCCTGCTTGTTGCCCTGCCTCACACCCGGCAGAACAGCCCGTCAGTCACAGCGTGTTATACAACCGGCTCAGACAGGGGGGCTGTATCGCTTTGCATTCGCTTCTCAAATCAGATATCTGTCAGTTTGGCTGCCGTAATCCGGTGATGCAGCCAGCATTAATATATTGCGCGGCGGCCAATGGAGATGGTATCTCAAGCTTGCCAGTCAGATTACTATAGCACCGTAACATGAGATTACATTGTTTTATATAGCTTTTGTATGCTTATTGTATAGTCTATATCCATCGAACACAAAGCCACTAGTGGCAGACAAATATCAGTAAACCACTGTACTGATGGATAGTGTAAGGTTGGGGGAGAGAAGAGAGCAGGGTGTGACATCCAGGCTGGGCTCCTAGGGGCCCACTGGCAGCAGAGAGCAATGACATATGACTACGTGTGCACTGCTGACACAAGGCCTAGTATTAGCCGCTAGCAGAACGGGTGATGGATGGAGTGGTGGAACTAGCCATTCAGGCTTTTACCTAACCACTGTAAAAAGTATCCTCTTCACATGTTCCTAATCTAAAGTGAGAAAACTCAATTACTAAATGTTTGCTGAATCAGCACTAGATTTTCTGTCAACATCAGACATATAGAAATGTCTATAAAATTATTTTGAATTTACTTATCACACATATTTGGACTATTAGCAGTATTTTGCTTCTCCTTATTATGTACATGTTTTAAAATGAATCATATTACCTTTTTAAAGTTAGATTATCATAATACACAGTGATATTGAGAAGCATATCAATTACACATGAACATTGTAAATGCAATGATTTAATAGAAAAAGTTCTTGAAAGAACAAGTTATCCTTGTTTTGGACATGTTTTGTCCCAGATCACTTAAAGAATCACTTAAATATAATTTAAATATATGTTTTGTTTCATAGCTACATAGCTAGCAATTTTTCTTTAAGTTCCCAAAAAGGTGAATATGCAGACAGCAGAGGTAAATTAGTATTAGGCTACACATGGTTTATGGAATCTTAGTGTGAGAAAAAGGCAGAGGGAGGTAAACTGTCAGGGTTGGCAAGAGCAAGAAGAATAAGCGAGAGGCAAAAATGATACAGGGAAGCAAATGGATAACAGAGCAGAGAGAGATTTCTCATCGGTCTGTTTCTCCTCAGATGTAGACACCACCAAGGACCCCTGCCAGAAGGTTAAGTGCAGCCGACATAAGGTATGCATTGCCCAGGGCTACCAGAGAGCTGTGTGCATCAACCGCAAGAAACTAGAACACAGGTGAGTGTGTACAGCCCTAGGGCAAGTAGCAAGTGTGCCCTCACACACAGAAAACTCACATTTAAAAACATTCAAATACTGAATGAGTGGTTTGATCTTCAAGGTCACTCGTAACGCAAAAGCTTCTAACAAAGTGGGTTATTCTCAACTGCAGTGCATTACATTACAAGCTGCAGTTTAAGGGCATGAGTTGTTTTTTTTCCTGCAGGCTCAAGCAGCCTGTTCTCAGGTCCCCTGATGGAAACTGTCAGCCTTGTCCCATTTCCTCCTCTGGGCCTGTGTGTGGATCAGATGGACATAACTATGCGTCAAAGGTACACTGACACAAACACATACAGTTTATTCTATGGAAATTAATTCACACACACACACAAACATAAAATACACTCACAGTGCCCCTAGACAAGTTTCAAAACATTGCTGGGTGTGTGTTATCGGGTCAATCCCAGGGGAATATAGGGTGCCCCTTACTGTACATTTGGAGGTGAAAACTGCAAAGAGGCTCTCAGTGGGGAAGTAGAGGCAAAAAGAGACATGCTATTGTATATGGCCTCAGGAGGACAAAGACAGGCCTGGGAGGGGGGGGGGAGGGTCTTTTGCATCACCTAACCGACAGCGTATGTGTGGGAGGTGAAAAGGTGCATTCAGGAGCATGTCTGTGATTTATATAACAAAATTGGTGACCTTTATGAATATTTCATACATATCCTAGGGACTCCTCATTTGTGTGTACGTGTGTTAATATATGTGTATATGTGTGTTTTGCAGTGCAAGCTGGAGCAGCAGGCCTGTCTTACTAGCAAGGAGTTAACTCTTAAATGCTTAGGCCTGTGTCCCTGTCCAACCACTGCTTCAGGTCCTAAAGAGATTAAACATGGTGAGATCAAACACACACACACACACGCATACAGCTTTGTCCCAATGGTTCTGTTTCCTGTTTGAATGTACTTCATATATACTCTCATGTATTTGTTGTTGTTTCTGCTGATTTTCATGCGGTTTTCTAGTGTTTCTTTGTTTTCGTTCCACCTTTTCAGAAATGTGCTATATAGATGAGTTCTACTTCCCTTTATTTTCTTGACTATTGTTCTCTCCCCATCAGAGAGTTGTACTGGGCAGGATCTGGCCGATCTGGGAGAGAGACTGAGGGACTGGTTTCAGCTCCTGCAGGGCAATGCCAAGCAGAACAACAACAGCAAACCAGAGGCCAGCAACCCCGTTCCCCGATCCAACAGCCCCTCAGGTCTGAGCTGAATCCACATCCTAATGTCCTCCAAAAGAGCTGGTTCAGGAACAGGCTGCACAGTGCTAGATGATCGGTCTCTACAAACCATTATTTAAATGGTTTGTAGAGACACTTTTAATTAAAATCTCAACATTTTATTTTTTAATTTAATTTATTTCTTTTAAACTATTTTAGTGTTTGAATCTGTTTAATTTAAATCTTTGGGATTTTATAAAAAAAAATGTTTTTAAATATTTAATCAATAGGTAAGATATTAGCCAGATATTATTATTCCACATGATGTTATAGCAGCCATCCTGATAATGTAACGTATATTAGATCATGTTGCCATTGATTTGAAGCTGCCTGCTGTTAGCTGACACCACTTATATATCTCCTACTTAAAAACTGTATTGTTTGTGTGTGTGTGGTGACAGGGCTGGACAGGAGCCTGGTGGCCAGCTGTAAGGACTCCATAGGTTGGATGTTCTCCAAGCTGGACACCAACAGTGACCTGTACCTGGACCAGGCTGAGCTGGCGGCCATCAACCTGGACAAGTATGAGATCTGCATCCGACCCTTCTTCAACTCCTGCGACTCCTACAGAGACGGCAAGGTCTCCACCGCCGAGTGGTGTCTCTGCTTCTGGAGAGAAAGTATGTAAAGCGGAGAGAGACGTTACGTGTAGAACCTTATTGCCCTGTGGTTCCCAAAGTCGGGGGTCAGACCCCCAGACAAGTTGTGAAATGTTTTTTTGGGGTTGCGAAATAATTTAAACATTTGGAGAATTTTCTTTCACGTTTTGTTAAGTAGTTTTCTCACTATTAATATAATGAGTATACTTTTTTTTATGCTACAAATTACTATTAGGTAATTTAGCATTACGTGTTTTTCCAAAACTAGACATCTTGCTAAAGGATGCTTACAAGTAGGTAGGGCATGTCGGGTATCGAACCCTCAACCTTTCAGCTGGAAGTCAACCACCCTAACCACTAGAGTGTGTTCAGTCGCCCTCAGGTATAGTCACCTCAGTTTGGATTGCTGGTCTAGCAAACATTTTTCTTCCTCCTCTTCTCATCTTCAATATCCTCCGGGGTGGCGGTCACTGCCAGGCACTAAAAACATCACTGCTGTTTGGTGTCAACCTATTCTCCTACGCCTCTTGGCTTGCAGAAACTAGGTCTAGATTCCAGGCTTGTCCGGCAGACACACCGTTCTTTGCATGCATATTTTATTACTCAGAAGGTTTAGTGTGTGCTGTGCATATTTCCCTTTTTTATTTTCCTGTTGTTCTATTCCCTTCCTTCCCCAGAACCTCCCTGCTTGGCGGAACTTGAGAGGATTCAGGTGCAGGAAGGGGGCAAGAAGAGGTTTGGTATGTATTTCACTGTATGGCTACACATTTGTTTTCTTGTTCTCTAGAGGGGTTTCACTAAGCAGATGACAAGCAGGAGGCGGAGATTATCCCTCGATCGACCCTGTGGATTAGAACTTGATACTGACAGACGGCAAGGGGTAGCAGCCATCAGTGTGTGTTGGTGTATGCGATACACATGAAAATACACACACACACGCGTGTTCGTGTGTTTGTACATGTTTATATATTTTTCCCGATGTGCGTACTGCAGATTTTGGCTGTCTGGGCTCTGAGTCAGCTCTTCAAGGACAGTGCAGAGTGAAAGATGTGCAGGGAACAGCAGGAGCTATGCCAGCCTGCCGTTTAGATGCTCCCTTGAAAGCATGTCTCCTAGAGACTAGGCGGACAGCTCTGCTATGCCCAATCACAGCCGTGTTACACTTACATAGCTGCACTGTTTTTTATTATTTAATAGTAACATAACAAAACAAAATGAATATACCGTACCATATCTATAAGTCTCTATAATAGATACTGTTGCAAAGTCTGCAATCCTTAGTTATTTTATTATTCAGTAGGGTTTCTGTGAGCCACCTTCGCTTGAATGTGTTCACATTGTCAGCATACAGTAGGCAGTGTGTGTTTCAAAGCAACTGTCCTGTCCCAGTGAGATCAGCTAGGCCCTTGGTAACACACCGATATATCTACTGCTATCTTGCTCTTGTTAAAGAGATGGGGTGTGTGTGTGTGTGTGTGTGTGTGTGCTGAATTCCAGGTCTGTTCATCCCTAGCTGTGATGAAGACGGTTTCTACAGGAAGCAGCAGTGTGACAGGGGAGAGTGCTGGTGTGTCGCCCGACATGGAGGAGAGATAGCCGGGTCTAGGATTCGTGGCAAGCCAGACTGTGGTAGGCCCTCTGGTTCAGTTAATCGATCGTTATTTGCTAAAACAGGCTTCAATGGGAGGCAGTTAGCAGAAAACCCTTTTATTGCCCTCCTGTTCCACACACACGCACACTGCTAAAATGTACTGTTTGTATCATTTCCACCGCAGACTATTTCTTAACCGCCTCCCACCCACACCTCACACAAGGCCTCCTTTATATTAGACTACTGAGGCCCACTGCAACGTAACTCACTGCAGGGACCGGTGCCACATTCATGCGTCCAGGCTCATTTGCATTCGAAAGAAACGCTTGTCGCTGCGAGAAACGTCCCGAGATAAATGAGCGCTGGCTGGACTGAACCCGCGCCTGATAAGAATAGGTCCCCCGGCAGGGTTCAGAAAAATATCAGACAAAGTCAAACACATGCCCTTTCTTTGCTACTGCGCTCAATTGATTTCGGCATTCCTCATTGGATTAAAATGGACTCCATCAAAGCTGAGAGGCAGACATGCTGAATAGAAATGAACAGAAGTTAATGCAATATGTAAGGCAGGCACAGCGGGTAATTCAATCTCCCTGTTGTCTCTCCACTCCTGCAGATGATGAAGTGGCGTACTCCGGTGATTTTGGCAGCGGGGTCGGCTGGGAGGATGAGGAGGAGAAAGAGGAGAATGCCGAAGAGGCAGAGGAAGAGGAGGGCGAGGTGGGAGAGGTGGATGATGGGGGATATATCTGGTAAAAGGTTTTAACACGCGCTCAAACGTTGCCGCAGGAACATGACGCTCCTTCTCTTCCTGTTCGCCATACACTTAAACTGAACACACACACATACACACTCTACCGATATCCACACATACATAACCCGATCCTGCGAATAGGCGGACATGTTTCCGAACAACACATGCTAATGATCACAGTTCATGCATAATCACGTGCACGGACCGGGAAAAGGATGAACGCAGTAAAGGCAGCAATTCATCCAAGGGGATAGGCTTAGAGCCATATCAATAAGTAGAAACGGTTGCTTCTGAAGAGTCCGGAATTTTGTCCTTCATACTTGTGACTCTTGATTCTATTGTTGTTTTTTTTATGTCCTTCGATCTTTGAGCGGCTTTTAGCTGACGCATACCAGCGACCAGCTAACAGCTGCAGGTGCCTGCATTGAGCTTGAACAAGCTCTGCAGGCTTAACGGTTGCATTACAGTAGCCTCGTTTTTGGCTTTTTTGACCCATTTTCAATATTGTAACGTTGTTGGCATAATGAATATTGGTTTAGATGGGGAGACTAAGATGCACCCTTTGACATTACCCTTTCCCATGGCATAGGCTTCTACTTATATGTGACAGTGGTGCTGTCACATTCATTATTTAAACAAAAAACAAAAGAAACGGAAAAAAAGTTTCTCACACGTCACTCTTTTAACTTGTGTATAATGTGTGTACCAGAAGACAGATTGTCACCCATTAGTCCCCTTTATTAATGCCTTGAAAGACTAGCATAGCAACACATACTGCTTGATTGACAAGTGTCCATTGTACCAGAATATGGATCTATTGTGTTTAATACAAAAATAATAAACTGGTCTCTGTGGCCCAACTTCGCTACCATACATCACCCGTCTGTCCTTCTGTTCTTTTCATATCTCGGTTTGATGATTCCAGATGGCATCTCAATTCAAGAGTGAAGCATTGAGTCAAGAAAGCATTCAAATTGCACTAGGAAAAGGCTATGCTCCCCTTCAGTTTCTTTAAGAAAATATTTTTTGTGGTGAAAACAATGTGGCTTACAAAGATAAGATGGAGATTTTGCATTGTCTATCTTTCTGATTTTTCACAGCTGGTGAAAGCTCTCAAGTTCTGACGAGGCACTGTGTCAAAGGCAAATCCTCAGAAACAAGATCCAGACTTCAGTTTGCATGTCAGCATTTCCAAAAGCACAATGCCTTTAGAAAACTCTTGCCTTTTCCTCTTTTGGGCATCACTCCAGCATCTCTAAACAAACTATTCAGTGTTCGGGAAAGTAGAAGAGGAGCATTAGGTTATCATGTATGCACATCTTTAGCCCCTAGAGCGTTTCTTAGCATTGTACTCCCTCAGACAGACAGTAACCAATCCCAAGAAATGTCATTTGTCAGTGTCATATTTCTGTCACGATGAAATTCATTACCCATTGGGTGAAGCCTTAAACATGTTACAAGTAAATGGGTTTTCTTGCCAGACATCCACTCTTGACGATTGCAGAATGGCAATAACAGAGGTAAAACATGATCCTGGCAACATCCGCCATATGTTCCCAAAGGGACCAATCATTCTCAGCAGACTGTCACTTATTTATACAGGACATATTCTTCCTGCTTGGTGTGAACAAGCCACAGGTAGAGTTACCAGCTGGAAATCCTAGCACCAATTCAAGTGCATTTAATTGTGCAGTGCTTGACAGGTGCTGAAATATAAATATGGTTTATAGGTTTCAAGAAAATCATAAGTTAGGTGGTTTTTTTGTATTTCTTGTGTTGCAAACTCTTCTGGTGATACAGAATACCCAATCATGAGATTTTACTTAGAGTAAGTGGTTATTACATTATTTTAATATCTTTTGAATTAAACTCTGTCACTACACTAACATGTAGTGACAAGAAGAAGAACTGTATAACATAACATGTATCATTCTGAAAAGGCATATTGTTATAATCTTTGATATAAAATAAAGACTTACCCTAACAATATTTGCACCTTAACTTAGACAATACAACAGTTGAATGAACCAGTTTTAAAATCTGATTTATACTTTTTTTCTGTATACTTTTTTACTGCATTTCTGTTCATTTTAGCTACTGCTATTTAACGATCATATTTAAACCCAGTTAATAAATTAATGTCAAGGAAACAGCACTACTCCTCAAGGTGTTATTGCATGTGAGAACGATATGGCAGTTTGTGAATTCAGAGATGGGCTTCATGAACTGCGTCTGTGTTTGCGCTACAGCATACTGTATCTACAGAACTTATTCAGAGTTTACTTTGAGCACCTTGTAGCCTCCACGCTGTTCGGACTCCTTCTCCTGCAGTGTCCAAAGCCCTGAAAACCTCAACATCCCTGGTCTGGTGAAAGCGCTGGAGCAACGGTTGCAGGAGACTGATTGGGATACTGAAGTTGAGGTGTGGGTAGGTCACTTTAGCAGCGAAGTCCCTGGTGTTGCTGGATACAATACCTGGAATACAAGAGCTATCAAGCTACTATCAAAAACAGCAGTGGTTGCCACCACACTATTTCAGTAACAGCAAGCTGGTAATGTAATATATTTAATGTACAACTTTTAACTGTACAACTTTTTAATCTTTGACCCAGAAAATTAAGTGGTTTGTAGCTTGCAACGCTCCGCCATTTCATATATCACCCCATATTGTGCATGGGGTCCTGATACTGCTTTCACAAACCACTGCTACACAAAGTGCATTGCAACAAAAACATTTCCTTTGGTGAAAAAGTGCCCCCTACTGTCAGAAAAGGGTACCGTTGTTTTGTAGTTGCAGTGTCAGATGGCAGGCTTACCCAGCAGCTCTCCTGAATCTGCCCGTACCACAGCACCCCCACTGGACCCTGCCTGTACTGCACACGTGGTCTGCAACATAACGGGCTGGTAATTCCAGGTGATGTATTTAGAGAGGATGCCACAGGTCACGGAAGGGCCACAGCTTTTACCCAACCCACCATAACCCACCACCACTACATCCTCACCTTAAAGCAGAGAGAACAAATCAAATATCAATCATGACAATTATCACGTAGAGCTCCCCTTTTATAATAAATTGCAACTATCCATCTATCTAGCAATGGAAAAAATAGAGACCACCGCACATTTTTATAATTTATATATATATATATATAAATAATTGTTGTCATATTTAATATATTTTTAAACATTATTTAATTTTTACATTATTATATTTAAAAAAATGTGCAGGGGTCTCTTAATTTTTTCCATGGCTCTGTGTGTGTGTGTATTCAATAGATATAGATCTATCCATCTATCTATCTATCAATCTTTATACATACACACAGAGCCATGAAAAAAATT
>JAOEHI010000007.1:3265455-3276587 GCA_025447815.1 Percopsis transmontana | reverse complement strand
TACGCCTTAATCGCACCGCCAGAACCAGAAATATCGGTTCAACGTTCTTTATGTTGCTGCAGGGAGTGGTAGAGAAGAGTGTAAAGTCTAGCAGAGATAGGTGGGGGGCTAGTAGAGAGGAGCACCAGCCACTCAGCACTCAGGTGCAATAGGGGCATGCAATCTCAAGAGTTTCAAACCAAAATTACAGTATTTCAACCACAATGGTAATTCAGGAACGTGACCCTTTGGGAAAATTGCAGCACCTGGCTGAAAGGACTTGGCCATCCGTGGGATCACTACCGCGGGGAAAGAATCTCTGAGCTCCACCAGAGCCACGTCATAGGGTGAGGATGACCTAGTGGAGAACAGAACATCACCCACAACATCATGGAACCTGTGAAAGAACAGAATACATGAGACCAAAAAGTCAAGAGATTCTGTATTGTGGATACTCAACTATCATTGTTATAAAAACGGTATAACCTACCTGTAAGCATTCTTGAGCAAAATGTTAACACCTATCTGCTCCTAAAGCGTCCGCTAAATAACCTAATTTTAACTCATGCTGACAACAATTCTTTATTTGTTTGCTCTAAGACAGTGCAACACCATTACATTCAGTAAGGAATACAAGTACGTTATGTAAATTTAGCATTGTTTAACTATTGACGTGATAAAGACAATGAATGCCTTACCTATCTCTGTGATAGAACTTCAGTTTTACAAATGACTGTCCGTCAACAACATGGCGACAGGTTAGTATCAGCCGAGATGTGACAGCGACCCCAGAGCCCCAGAACTGTCCGCTGTCAATAAAGCAGATGGTGGGGTATTTCTCAACTTGTGAGGGAAATGCTAGGTTAGAGAGAAGGAAGCCTGTCGCCACCTGGTGGAGGCGCAGCTCTCTCCGAGGATATTGAATGTTCATGTAGCGCATTATGTTCCTAAGGATCACATGGAACGAGCAAACAAGTGTGAGCCCTATCCACTCGTTGGACTTCCAGCACAACGGCGACACAATAATGCCAACAAGGTACACACAGTTGGATTTTTGTAGAAAAAGCCCTCCACCTTCAGTGCCTGGTAGACATCGGGCATCTGTGAGAATTACAGCGTTGTCCTTTCCTGATAGGTTACTAACGATGCCCCTGCTAAGGGTGTTGATGAACAAGTCTGGGCAAAGTGCTCCAAAAGGGGAGCCACAAGCAATGACCTGGCATCCTTTCTGTAGGGAAAGGCTCTGTGCACAAGGTATGATTGTCGATTTTTGAGAACTGTCCGAAAAATCAACCTGGATTACAGCAAACCAGCTAAGAAACTGGGAATCTGTCGTCAGGTCGTCGTCCTCTTCGCCACCATGAAAATGCCATTTATCAGACTTCTGGAAAGTTGTCTCGAAAGCCTCTGCGAACTGTGGGCAGTTGACCAGCATGCATAGCTTTGCTGTAGTTTTATGTTGACTTTGGACTGTGGACGATTTATGGTTGGTGTCTGTCTCCCGTTGTTCAGGAAAATGTATATCTATGTTAGGGTTTACACGAAAACTCTGTGGTAACAGGAATCCGTGTTCTGCAGAAAAAAAATCTTGATCATCAATAAAACGGGAAAATGCGAGACCATAGCAAACCACCATTCCAGTTTGGTAACTGAGAATTACTCCGCTACAGCTCACGGGTCCTTGGTCAGAAAGAGGAGATGACACTGTTACAACACAGCATGACTTTTCAATCAATTCCATGGCGTTCCGTTGAACTGTGCTTGATGCAATGTGCGTTGTTTTTCAATTAGCAGATATTTTAGTCATTTTGTAAATACTTCACCGCCGTGTTGATTTTAACTTCCTGGTTGTGTTTCATTGGAAAAGGCGAGACCTTTCCGATGACGTTTTTAACTAAGTCACAGAACAGGTCTAGACCAATTGAATGGAGGTAGGCGGGATAATAGCGCTTGTTTTGTTCATACACTTTCTAGTTATCCGAGTTGGGTGTGGATGAATTATTCTTGGTGCATGGTTTATTCTAAAATGCTAAAAGACCAATTGTAAGTAAATACAAACAAACGCATTTCAGTTTTATGATTTTTATTATATGGAAAACAAGAATCTATGCGGGGGTTGATGTCAAATTGTTTATAAATTTTTCAACGCCACACGTTTTTCAATATGGCCAACCCTGTGTCCGCCCCACAGATCCATCAGTGTTCATAAGCCAGGTGTAACAGAAGGCATTATAAAATAGGATAAATGTAATTATTTACAAAAAGAAAGGAAAATATTGCACTAATAGTTTCCATGCATAGGTTGCCTTATTTTTCATTGCCACCCAAATACTCTCTATTTCTGCCTTTGTCTGCAGCCAGTATTCACAAAGTACTCAGGTTATTTCACAGTAAGAAATGATAATCCAGACAATGGCATTCTCATAGATATATTTTCCTACGTTACTTGGCAGTATAAATCATGTTTTCTTAACCTGCAATTATAAAAACCATTCTATAATTCTAAATGTAAACAAAAATATAAATTAACTCGCATCAAAATGAAAGACCAGATAGATTCAGAAAATCAATGTGTAGTGATAAACTCTATACTCGTGGAAATGCTGCTAAAAATAAATATATTGGAAAAAAGACTACATCATTATCACTCTGTAATGTTTTTAAGTGAACCATATTGCACAGAAATGTTGAAACTCCTACAGAAACAAATCTATTGCTCAACATAATTTCTGACATATGCCACCACTAAAAAAAAAAGTTTTTCACCTGCTTATATAATTCATTTTGCTCACAAGGCAAGTGCAATACCAGACAAAAAAAAGTCCATCACTGTAAACCAACACCAACCACTAAAAATAACCTTGGTCAGAAACTGGTTCATAGTGATGACATGTTCTATATGCAGAAGGCTACTGCTATGTGCTTAAGAAGAGAGATGCTTCAAGTAATTTTTTATAACTATAGCAATAAAATGCATACTTTTTTTGACCACACCCATTTCCAAGTATAGACTGAAGACTTTGATATGCCATACAGATTTGATTGAGTTACAAAATAATTAAATGGGTAATATTAATACAAAACATCACATTAAATATATGTCCTACTTAGACTATCAAAAACTTGAATAAATATGGCACAATTATTAAAATCTCTTTACAGCAGGTAGTTTTGTGTCGGACCTGTTCTTGTATGCATAGATAAAATAGCAATCCTGGTAAGTATTATAATACAAAGTTAATCAATCAATATACTGGGAGAGCCAGCGGAACCCCTCTCCATATCCCTGTCTCTTCAGTACACTGCACATGAAAACCTCCATTGGTCTCAAATTTTGCTCCTTAAGTGACACTTTGCCCTGTTTAATTAAAAAAAATAAACATTTAGAAAAGGATGGTCTTTAATTTATCACCCAGACAATCTGCAATCCAGTAATCTCAATTGGGATTATTGAGAGCAAATTTGTACCTTTCCAGTGGTGTGGCCATTAAGACCAAACAGTCCTCGGAGTGCATCCTCACTGATGGCCTCTGGACGATCTATTTTGTTTCCCAGGATGAGCACAGGAACATTGGAGATGGTTTCATCTGTTAACAGGGCCTGGAGGATTATAACGTCATACATAATGACTATTGTCCTAGTCATTGTAGATATGAACCAACATCAACATTGCTATGCTGTGGTGTAGAAATATGTCGATAGAACGTACATCAAGTTCAACTTTAGCCTCTGCAAGTCGCTCATGATCAGCACAGTCCACCATGTATACTATACCATTTATTGCTGGGAGGTAGTTCTTCCAAATTCTTCGGGCTGTGAGAACATAACAGCAGTGTTTATCCACAGTGCTTTAATAGTAGCTTTTGCCTGGTCACACTTGAAATCCTGACTGTTAAAAGTTCTCAGACACAGAAAAAGGCTACATTCCATCATGTGCAAGTACCTTGTACATGACCGCCAAGGTCAAATGTCGTAAAGGTCATTCCAGCAATAGTGAGTTCCTCAGACGCTGAGGGCAGAATGGGAGTTTAAATTTAAGCAACGAGGCAGTGGAACATCTGCCATATTGACTCTTGTACTGAAGATGTATCAAAATGTTTTCATGTACTCGGATGTAGTGTGGGAACATGTTGTCCTAGCCTGTCATCTCTGAGCATGTGCAGCAATGTTGTTTTCCCAGCATTGTCTAGTCCAAGAAATACCAACTTTCCAGTTTTCTTGTACAAACCTGAAGGCAGGAACAAAAATAAACTAATTTACATTTAATATGAAAATCTTATTTCATCAACAGAAAGCAGCACAGTTTGATTTAAATGATTTGGAGATTATTAACCCTCTAATGCAACTGTACAAATATGCAAGGATACAACAATTTATATAGATAAATGATTATACTCTACCCAATAGCTGCAAAACACTGCTGAAACTCCTGTAGATCCAGTCAAATATAAAAGACATGTCTCTTGACTGCCTATAATACAGATGGAATACCTGTTATAAATTAGGGTACCTTATAGGAGAGAGGACCATATACCTGTCACCCAGATATAGGGGGCAATTGGATAAAGTTTGCAATGTTGATTTATAGAAAAGACTTCCACTACTTATGTAATCACGTAATAAAACATTTAAACATCAACATTTATTGGGAACTGTTACGAAAAGTATTTAAGACAATACTGTATTCCTTTTCAAGACCTACTAGTGAATAATACAGTCTAGCACTGAGGCCTATTGTTCAAACTTTCCTACCCCTGGATTAATTTGCTGGTATGTGTAAACTCTGTGCAGTCACACAAGGCACCAACTACAGTGCAACTGGAACTGTACAGTAGGGTAAACTTGCTATAGATTAAGTTTATTTGTTGAGGGGGCTACTTTGCTCTTCAAGTCACAGTGATCTTGCTCAGACTATTTTTACGCCAAGTTGTGGCACTGACACGCGATCTCACCAGTTATCTCGCAAACATGCGTGCACGCACACATGCACATTCGCGCAAAACACGCGTACGTAGGCCTCCACACACACCTGTCACTCTTAGTGGGACTTAATGTTATTATAGCAATGAATAGTGGGTAGGCTACCTCCGTTAACCTCAAGTTCTAGAAATTTCCTAGTGTTATTTTCAAATAATGAAATACTACTGGCAAGTTTTGACAATAAACCACAAAAACAATTAAGAGTGTCATCATACCTAGACAACAAATGTCATAACAAAACCACCATTTCGCACTGTTTAAACTACGCAGATAATTTGCTCATTAACATGTAAATGTTCCAGTAGTAAAGTAAACAGTTATGACAGCATTTTTGAACTGCTCAGAGATAACAATTTACAGACCGACTATTAGTTGACATATAGGCCTGCTCTTCACAATCTTTTAATCTCAATTTCGATCCAAAAAAGCCTAGATGGTGACATCGTTTAGTTTTACCTCGGCGTTAAATCCCCGTCCGCTGCCGTTTGGTCCAAGCTTTTTCCGTCGATTGACAAGACAAGTTTGACAGTTCACCGGAACTGCGTAACCCTTTGTGCAATGCCCATAGACTTCCATAACGGAAGCTAACATAACCCTACATTTATGACATTTCATTAACTTTATCCATAAAATAATGCTATTACGGAATTAACCAAATACACACATTTCAGTGAACAAACAAAGGCTACAAATGTTTATTTTTCCACATCAAAGACAATCCAGAGTTATCCTTCTGAAGTAGGCTAGATTATCAACCAATTCAAGGTAGCCTAGACAATATAATTTACTATTCAGAGAATTTTTATTAGAAGCTAACCACAGGACCCAATCGGTCCATAGATCCATTTTTAATTTACTTGAATTATTTAACAGGAGACCTCTGAAGCAAGCCATTGAAACATTTCGTAGAAATTTTCCACTAAGTTCAAAAAGTGCTCAAGCTAGTTACACTGCAAACGATACATATGTGGTTTCTTTAGGATATTTCGCAGAAACTAAATAAAATAGTTAAATAGCTTGTTCAGTAGTTTCAATCTGAAGTTTGAAACTACAAAAAATCTTAGTTTTCAGAAACTCGTCTGGTCCTCCATGCTCACCCTTCGCCCAGTTCCTGTGATCTGACCCTCATTGCTCCATATGCCCAGCGATTCTCTTTTCACACAAATCGCAAAAACAAAAAGCTAACACTAGGTGGCAGTAACACATCACACCCAACTGTATTAATAAGGGGAAAAAAATAAAATCATGAAACATTTAACCCCACCTTTAAAAACGCACAAACATGAATAATAATTTGGAAGACTTTATTAAAGCAAGTCTCATAGATTACATGACTTACACAAAGCAGCACATCTCAAGAGAGAGTTGTTAAATAAGGAAAAGCTGATGAGGACCCAAGTTTATTTTTTTACCCCTCTACTATGACCATTCCCAATTCTTCCTATGGGGATTCTAGAAATGCCATCTTCAGGTATGCCTTCAGCAAAGTAGGCATTCATTTGCTCCATTTTAACTGGATGGAGTTACTTCCTTTCATAGTAGAACCATTTGTCCACTAAAAAAAAAGGAGTCAGAATAAAATTAAAAACAGTCCCAAGATCAATGCACCTCTCTCATTATTAATAATACAATGGAGAAATTGGTACCTGATGATGGGATAGCTTCTGATGTTCCACAAGGACACGTCTTTATAAGAAAATGATGTATACAATGTGAGTGATTTATATTACGTCAAATGAATGAATTTACAGTTTAAGAAATGACAATGTACCCTTCTCATATTTTTGTAGACCGATATTATACCGACCTCATCAACAACAGCCTTAGCCTCATCCAGTGAGCAGCAATGAGGACTATCGCCAGACGACACACAAGTGTTTTTGCTATACAGCATAATGAAAATCCACATGGTTATTCATGATGAACAGGTCATATTGCTAACAGTGCCTGGTCCACAGACTCACACTTGATGTAATTGAAATACTGTATTCTGTGAAAGCAGAATGTGCAAGTCCTAAACGCTCACCAGTTCAGTCCACCAGCATTGTCCTGTTGCGACATGAGGGCTTCCCAGAAGTTGTGGGTACTCTTGATTGTCTCAATGGCAAAGTCCTGAAAACCAGGAAACAGCAGTTGTTTATTAAAGAGGCTGTTTCAAACATAAGTACTAATGTCTCCCTTAAACCATACCATCTGGAACATTTCCAAGTGTAATACCAAATCATTCATTTTCCAAATGGAAGCTAAGCAACTTTGGTAAAGAATAAACTAATTTGTCAGAGTAGAAATAATGGTTTGGTAAGATTTAGTAAAGTTCCAAAGGAAGACCTTGTCTTTGAACTCTCCATTGAAGGCAAACTGATTCTCTGGCTTTCCATCTGGAACTTTGTACCGCCTGAACCAATCGACTGTGGCCTCCAGGTAGCCAGGCTTCAGTTTTCGTACGTCACCAATGTCTAAATATAGAAAATCAAACAAGGTTTGTGTAAAACTCATGTAATACAGCTAAGCCAAGGCCGCAATTCATAAAATAACTTTAATTAGGAGTTAAGCTAATGGTTACCATTATAGTCTTTGGCTTCAGGGTCCTCTACATTGATTGCAATGACTTTCCAATCAGTCTCCCCCTCATCAATCATGGCCAAAACCCCAAGTATCTTCACTTTGATTACCTCCCCACGGGAACACACCTAAAGAGGCCATTTCAAATCATTGTATGCCTGTTTTCAAAAGAAACCTCTTATTGACTATGCTCTTTCATTAACAATATAAATGCAATTACAGATATTGACATTGTATACATGTTGACTGATCATCACTGAAACACAGAACTTCTACAGATTTGTAAAAGGTTTCAGAAAAGTCTGACAAATCTATATTTAAAGCATGTGTACCTTACTACCAATTTCACAAACATCAATGGGGTCGTTGTCGCCACAGCAGCCTGTGTCTCCATCTTTGTGGCTTGGATCTTCCCATGTCTACGCAGAAACAAATGGTTATCACGAAAATAATTATCACTTTAAAGCTACGCTTTTAGGCTGTGATACACCAAGACTGACGCAGCCAACACAAGATGATGCCCACTCGAGAGAGGTCAATGTGCCTAGGGGGTGTTGGTGCGTTGTCTTGACAAAGGCAACTCCACTGAACCATATAGTCTGAATATAGTGTTGGTATTGTGGACATGCATGTAAGAAATGGACTTGTGTCCCATTTAACTAGAAATAAGACACCCAAACACTATGTTCTCAACTATGCAGGAAATGTGATTTAACATTCTCTTTGAAAACATGATTTAATGCTCTTATCTTAGAGAGGCAGAAGATGTAACTGTATTCAAAATTAATACCCACAATGGACACATGCCAACCTCCACCATTCACCTCCGCACAGTGGCGATGGTAGCAGAGATAAACTAACCTGGGGAATTGCTCCATAGTTCCATATGTAGCCTTTATGTGGGAAAACATTTGCAACATAACGCAACTTGCCCTTCTTCACATCTTGCTTTATTGGGTTCAGAGGGTCTTTGGTAGCTATCTGAAAGTAAATACATCTGTAAATTACTTTTTGATAAGGTGAAGTAAAATGGTAATATGCATTTATTTGGATCTATTAACAACAGAGGTATTTTAGCCCATTTTATTTTAGGCTAAAATACAGCCTAAATAAAGAACCTCTGCTGTAAATAGACCCAATTGGAATATACAGTATATCAAATAAGATAAAGAATGTGACTGAAATATAACTCAAGATTTTTACCTCCATCTTTGCATTTGTCCATCTTGGAACTTCAACTACCATGTTAAAGATATTCTGCAAGAAAGAGTAATCTGTCTTTAAAGCTGTACATTTATCAAATAGAAGAATATATCCTAACCCATGTTTATGAAGCAGATTTAACATTCCACATGTTATTTAGTTGTAGTTGGTTTATGAGATAGTTTATTGAAATATAATGTTCAATGATTAGATAATACATAATCTTGTGCAATCACAGGTTTGACATTGTACTGACAACGAAATGAGTAAAGGCCATTGCCTTCTTAAAACAGACTATGACCTGCCTAGTTTAACACATAACAAAGACAAAAGGAATAGTCTTACCTGACCCTCATCGGCATACATTGGTATGTCATGGAATGGTGAGACGTGCTTTCCATCAGCATTTTCTTTAAAACAGAAAGATTAGATGCCACATGGTTAATGAAATATGTGTATTCACAATGTTGTTAATGATTAAGGTGATATTACAAAGCTGCAACTTCAGGTACCCCCATTCGAGTAACACTTGCCTCAGTGGTTCATCACAAAAGTCTGAATCACTGAAGATTCTTGTTTTGAAAGTAGGTTTTTAATAGCCATATAACTCCTAATACTATTTTACTATAAAATAATGTTTAAGTAGCCTCAATGCAGTCCTGGGTGATTCTACCTAAGTGATTAGACAAACTGAAAGTGATAGCACTATACACTGTACAAGTAAATCTTATACGTCATTGTACGCCAAGGGGCGTTGTCCAACACATCAGAAACATAATAACGTTACATTATTCAATAATTTTTAGGCTTTCCAAGTTCTAATGCAAAGAGCGATTCCGTAATGGATGAATGAATAGAAGTGACACGTGGGAGAGTGCTAGTGGCCTGCGGGGATTGCACCGATTCTTCAAAGCAAAAGAGCGAACACTTCTTCGTTATTAGGTACTTACTGAAAAACAGGCGATAGCTCAACGTGTTAGGATTACCCCTCTCTTCGACCGTGAAGCTCATGTTTTATGCCGGGTGTTCGACTGCTAAAAACAGTGACAGTATGATGGTGCAAGCGTCTACCGTTATGACGTCTGTAAAGACATGCGCATTTGCGGTTGTTACCAACTAGCCTATAGTGCGTGAGGATTCGTTTGTTTTGGCTCTAGTGGTTAGCCGGTAGAGTGGGGCTTTTAAACATGACGATGTATCACATTTCAGACTATCCTTGTTATTTGGAAAATTATGTCATATTTCTTCCCTTGTGCATAGGATTTTTATTGTTCTTGAGTGTGAGAACTTTCCAACATTGCATTATGATGCATTTAAATCTTAAACTAAATCAGATATAAAGCAATATGCAGGTGGTATGTGCCTCTTTGTAACGTCTATGGTTTGTACCGTAGTACAAACCATAGACGACAACAAGTTTTAGTGTCGCACCTCGGATGTTTGCTCCCCACGCGTTGACTTCACATCCTCCCGTAGCAGCCTGTGCTTCCTGCCTTGCTGAGGGAGGGGACGGTGCTGACGGCTGGGAGGACGAGACGAGGAAAGACAGGAAAGCTTTGGGAGGACACAAGAGAGTGGGAAAGGCCCTGGGTTCCACCGTCCGTCGGGAAAAGAAGTACCTAGATTGTGCAGCTGCTTTATTTGTCAACGAATCGGCGCAGAAATGTCGACCAGTCGTCAGCTTAGCGAAAGCAGGGCCATCCCGACCAGGACGGTGTTGATCAACGACACAACGCAGCTACCTCATGATTATTGTACTACCCCTGGAGGGACTTTTTTCTCAACCACTCCTGGAGGTAGTGTAATACCTTGTCAGTTTTTTCAACATTTAAAAATTATACAGCCTGGTTTTCATTTTATTGTGCTATTTGTATACATCTGATAGTATCACCGGGGCCTATAGGCTGCCTAGACAGCCTTCAGGCCGATCAAAACAAAAACAATTGTTTGCCCCGCCCACCGACTTTCTTTGCTATCCTCCGATTGGCTTGTTTGCAGCGCAGTGATTCAGTTAAATGCATTGTCGCCAATTAAAATCATGGCTTATAAGTAGAAATAATGTATTTTACAGTGAACAAAATATGAATGTTTTAAATATGATCTCTTACATCTGTGCAACAATTTCGTGAAGTACAATAATATATATAAATGAGCATGAATACATGTAAATCGACAATTATACACTACATTCAGACTTCAGATTGAGAAGACATTACTAGTACATGTTCATGTTCATTATGTGTCCTACGTAGATACACCTTACTACTTGGACTTACTACTCTACCTATGCCCCTTTTGTAAAGAAAGACTTTCAACAGCTGCATACAAAAATGTATTTTTTATATTTAACATTTTTTTCATAGTTGCTGCTGGTGTTGCTGGTTCTTTGTTTGTGACAAACAAAGAAG
>JAOEHI010000007.1:3233363-3263826 GCA_025447815.1 Percopsis transmontana | reverse complement strand
GATATACAATTTCACATAGTGTGATAGAAGGTTTTTCGCCATGTCGCCCACCCCTACTTGGCAAATAAATCTGATTCTGATAATTTCCCTGTGCATTGCTTCCATTGTTCAAAATACACTAAATCTGTGGATTTAGTAAAGCATGAACAGGCACCTTTTCCATGTTAATCATTTTTTGTATGTTTGAGTATCAGGCATTCATTTTGACAGGACATATTTTTTTGTCTCGACGCAGGAACACGGATCATCTATGACCGTAAATTCCTCCTGGACAGGCGTAATTCCCCTATTGCCCAGACACCCCCTGCCCACCTGCCTGTCATCCCTGGGGTGACCAGCCAAAATGTTCTGATTGAGAACAGAAAGAATGAAGCCAACAACCACATCAACAAGCATGACGGCAAGCCAGGAGCTGGTAAGTACCTCCATGTAGATATAGGTCCCACTGTAATTATGCATGTTGCCATGCCAATCTATGCCAATCTCTCACTGACGCTTACAGTCATAATACCTTTCATAAGGAATCCTAATGAAATACATTTTCTGTGCCAGGCCTCTTTGATTGTGTAACAGCGGCCACATTTATGCCAAACGAGCCTCAACAATGTTTTTGTGTCTGTTCTGTTTGTGTTTAAGGTGATGATGCTCAGTTTGAAATGGACATCTAACAGACGGGAATGACGTCAGAAGAAGTAAATAACCTTGCATACACATGCGAGTGGCTAGGCTTGTAGAAACCAATGTTGTGAGCCCTCATGATGGCCATCTTTAGCTCTCTGTCTTGCTGCTGAATGTGATGTGTGTAAACCATGAAGATATAGTATATCATCAAGCACGGCGAGGTGAATCCCAGAAATCAACTAGAAATTCTATGTGATTTCAAGATTACTAGTCACCGTACAACTTAACCAGACAACAAGAGAAGAGGGCCTGAATTTCATGTATCCAGGCTTAGTTTTCTATTCATAGAAGGCAGTGCCCATCTCAAAGCTTACTGTGGTCATCATTCTGTCAGTCAGGATCCTTACCAGCATACACTGTAACACTGATAAAGGCAATATGTAATTGGGCCTAGACTGTACCTTTTCATACTGGCCTTAGAATCAATCCAAAGGCTTTGAATGTCACCACAGTCTTTAATGCATTGTTATTTTAAACAACTCATCCTACCTGAAAAACTCCACAATCTCTCATTTGTTCTCGGTCAGTTTAGCTTCAAATTTAGATATGCTAAGGGATCCTGTATTGTTTTGTTTCAGTGAAAAGGTTTCATAGCATTCCATTATCCTTTCATTACCAACACACCAATATTTCCTTATTTTGGCAGAAAGTACATACAATGTTAACCTGTGACTCCTAAGCCAAGCTTTTTTAACCATTGTGCATTAAATTATATTACTGTTATTATATTATCAGATAAATACAGGGACTTAAATGGACTTTTACTGACACATACAACAAATTAAAATTATTTGTACATTTCTCTCTTGCCAAGATGAAAATTATACATTTCATGTAGATCTTTTGACCTGGTTTGTTGTGTTGGCAAAGGCTTTGTATTGGTGATTTGGTAATCTGAGGGTATAAATTTCTGTTTTTCTCAACTTTTTTTAAATACAGACCTTATTTCCATTTAGTACACAATTTAGGATTAAATCCTACAATTTAAGGTGAAATGTTAAGTGATTTTAATTATCCAGGTCTTTTACAAACATTTTACTTTTTAATGCATTTGCCTGCAGATTTTGTGGAGATTGCCACTTATCAAATGTCTGGTTGGATAATTTTGAGACGACAAAACAGTATACACACAACAGTATACACAGGCTCTTCTTTTCAGGTTAAGGAATTGTTTTGGTGTAAGCCCAGTCAATTCTTTTGATTTGTTAGCAGTGTCAGGGAACCAGTAAAGTTGTTTGCATTCAGATAGGTATCCCTTTATATTCACATCATCCTCAGTGTCCTTGATCACATTTACATTACCTTATTCCCTTCATGTGCTAAGTCTATCTGCCCATGCCTTACATTCTATAATAAAAAATGCAGTACCTTAAACAGGTTCCTTGTCATTAAATATAGCCTACTGTCCAACAGATGTTTTGGTTGTGTAACTGCGATAAACAACAGTTAATATTATTTTTAGCTGCTGAGATTTTTTTTAATGGTTTATTTTGTTATACATATTTTCTTTTGAAATTTTAGGTTTCCACCAAGTGGGCGTTTCTGTAATATCTCTTCAAAAGAGTCCCACATTGTCATTCAGTTCTGCCACTTATCAGAATTGCCCCTCTTAGTTCCAGTGTAGGTTCTACCTGCTTATTGTACTACAAATAGCATCCACTATTAAAGCAAGTAAATCACCATGAGCTTTCAGTTCATTCTATAATTAGTTTATTGCATTAATGCAAAGACTGAATGAGAGAAATATCTTACTAAAAGTTTTGTGGTTTTTTGAGGGTCTGGGTTTGGCTGCGTTTTTAATCTGAACATGTTTGTTGTTTTAATATGTTAAAAGGTTTGCTTGCACACATTTTGCATTGCAAATTTTGGTCTAAAACATTTATTTTTGTGATATCACAATTGACATTGCGGATTCATTTCAAGACAGTTCTGTTTGACATTGAGGGCTTAAACCTTGTATGTTGCAGAAGAGAGATTTGAAATAAACTTACTGTAACTTTCTGTTTTGATTTTAACTATTTTCAAATTAAATGCCAATGCCAGTGGACACCTGCAGCAAGATCAATAAAAATCCTTAACAAAGAAACCGCTGATTTGGGTTTCTCTGTCTAGGTGATTTTACAATGAACACGCTGTTTGTATTAACTTGAACATATTGACAGTTTATAGTGTTTATATTCAAAGCTTGCCTTGTGGTGGTGATAGATGAAATGGAGGGCCATCAAGAGCGTCAACACCCTGCAAATTGCTTTTATGTGAGGTTTTTACAATTTGCGTCATGTAAACTTGATTATTAAATTATAAAATGTTTAGGATCTACTAAACATTCTTTCTTTGTTTATTTATTGCTAAGATAGATGAATACATAGGCTACTTAAGGCAAGGTGGTTGCATTTTGATCGTACTACCATACTGTAAAATAGACAATGATTTGAGAAAATCTCTGACATGACATGAGTGACATCAAGTGGACAGTAGATGACTTACATAGCAGGACACGTGCGTATTTGCATCATCGAGATATAAAAATAGGATTCGCATTCTTTGCAGTCACACGTTTAATGGAAATGGTACGTTTATACTCAATTATTAGAACTAAAAAGTTTACATTTTAAAAATTCAGGTTTTTAGAAGAGAATGGACTAGCAGGCTAGTTTTTTATTATTTATGTTATTATTTGGGACTACAATATGTCACGATTTATTTACAAATCTAAACATTAACCTCCTGCCTCATAATTTCTGATATATGAAGTTAAATTATGTCAATATTTTATTATTTTTACATCAGGCATGATACCCGGTCGATTCTGTGCAGGCATTTCATTGGCCGCCTGCTGGTCCTTCCTCCTTTTCTACATCCCTGAGCGAGGCCACCGCTAAGATGGTGAGTCTTGTAATAGAATTGTCAACAAAATCCTTTGATTATCAAGCTCATCCTTTCACTTCCATATCTTTTATGTGTCCCAATTAATTGTTTAAGTCGTCATTGTTAATATATCCTTATATTGCTATGGGCGGAATTGCCCTTAGCCTACTTTAAGCAATAGTTTGTGGGCCCAGCTAAACCCTATATTGAGGTGTATCACTGGGTCTTACGTGTTGAGGGCAGGATTTTGTAATATAATAACGTTTAAGTGATCGCCAGTGATATTTGGCGAACCGAGCGGCGCACATTGAGCTGTCGAGTAGCAGACATTAACGAATGTATAAATTACTTTAGCTAGCACAATGGTGAGACCGCTTCCACTATTGAGCTAGTCGTTGATTGCTAACATTAGCCTACTGTATGTTCCATCATTTGTAGCCAAGAGTTTGTTTCTTATAGGCAGTAAGCATTGTGATTCGGGAATTATTGATTTTTACTTGTAGTTGCATATTTGTCAATGTGGTTTTCTTGGAGGTTTGGATACAAACTTATTACCCAATTAGTCAGGTTCACTATTATGTCAGCTGCAGTAAGATATTGTCATTGCTGGGGGTGATATCGTGAGGGTGAAGATGTTTGTCTTATACTCCAGTTCTTAGCAGCTGTCAGCTGATGTTGCAAGACCACTATTTTGATTTATTATTGGTGACTGTCATTTCAGAACGACACAGTGACAGTCAGGACTCGGAAGTTTATGACAAACAGACTGCTTCAGAGGAAGCAAATGGTAAGATCTAAGTTTTGATTTGTTCTAATGGTGCAAAACTTGTTGGCTTTTGTTAATGTGGCTATAAATACTGTTAATCCTCCGTGCAGGTCGTCGATGTCCTGCATCCAGGCAAGGCCACAGTTCCCAAGACTGAAATTAGGGAGAAACTTGCCAAAATGTACAAGACCACTCCTGATGTGGTGTTTGTCTTTGGCTTCAGAACCCAGTTTGGTGGTGGCAAGACAACAGGTTTTGGCATGATCTATGATTCTCTAGATTATGCCAAGAAGAATGAGCCCAAGCACAGACTGGCCAGGGTGAGTAAATAACCACTGCCGTGGTGACCAGTATTTGTGAAGCGCATTAATGTTTGTTTCAAATAACGTTAATGAGTCTGAAATGTAATTTTACCAAGCACAATTTTGGTATCAGACGTTTGTAGGACACTAGTTGACACTAATGTTAACTACAAAAACCCTTTATACTCAAGTGGGCCAGGCAAGAACTAGTTTACCAGGCTAATATGGCAAATTTTGCTGCCGATGGTCGCAAAAACGTGGAAGACCAATTTGGAAAATGGGCAACACTCCGCTATGGTTTTACAAAGTCCCAGATGATTTGGGGCATTCTTACAATATATCTTGCTGTATTGTAGTTTCTAGATGTGATCATAATGTGATATGCAGCACTTCTAATATGGTGATTCTGTATGCATGTTTCTTAATCATGCCAGCAGATTTCCATAACCCAGAACATTTAGAGCAGCGGATGCATTTCTCTCATATTAAATTGTCCTGTTTTTTCAGCATGGACTCTATGAGAAAAAGAAGTCCTCAAGGAAACAGCGCAAGGAACGCAAAAACAGAATGAAGAAAGTACGAGGCACCAAGAAAGCCAGCGTGGGAGCAGCTGGCAAGAAGGTAACATGGCATTTATACTGGACAGTCTTTAAAACTGAGATTTCTGGTCATATTGTCTTGACTGTTCTCATCTTGGCTTAATGTCTGCATTTATAGACAAGGATACATATGTTTAAAACACTTCCTCACATTTCACTTATTCTTGGCCTACTTTTTATTCTTGCTTTTTACACTGTCTTGTTTATTTCCTTTGTCATCTTTCCAATCATCCTATCAATTGTTCTTGGCGAACTGTAGAAGGTAAATGTGTTACTGAGTAGACTAACTCCTACTTCCTATCCTTGCCTTCCTTGACAAGCAGCTAGTGCTTTTTTCCTTATGTAGTAACAAAGGAGTCGGTTTGCTCCACCAATTAATACTTGGTTGGTTGTTCCCCTTCATAACACTAATCTGTTTAACTTAGAACTTAATATTGTGGTAGGACCTTTTTAGTAACCCAGTAGCACTGTCCAGATGTCTCTCTTCACCTAGAATGGATCTGTTAAACCTGAGGTAGCCCAACTCACTAAGGTGTTTTACAATGATTTTATCTGACCAACCCCTTGCACTGGCTTGTAGAACAATGTTTTTCCATTAAGTTTCATTCAGAGATCTCTTCTAGCCATGTTTAATTTAAGTAAGGAAGTTGACATTGCTTTCTTCCATCTTTTGCTTCCCATGGATTTCTTTTGCAGAAATGAGGTGTCAGTTTCAGGTATAGAAGGAAAACTAGCATGGTGTGCTATTGTGTTGCACATTAAATATTGGTAGACCTAGAGCTGTGCACATCTCACCCTATTTTAACCAATGTTTCCCTTTAGCTGTTCTGTTTTTAAACCTCCTTAATTCCATTTTCTCCATACCACTACTATTACTGTTGTAACTGTCATTGTCCTACTCTGAATACTTGCTTTTATATACATTATTTAGGCGGAACTATGGAAGTTGCTGAAGTTACTTGTGATAACTAGTTCGTAGAATCGGATTTGAGTTAAAGCATGTATAATTCATTGGTCTGCTGTATATCTTGTGTGTGGCAATAACTGACCCCACCATGAGTAAATTCTCACAAAAACCTTATTTTGGTGTATTAATATTTGCTTTAAGTCGCTGTCGAAGTTCTTTGGAAAGCACTCTTGCTTTGATTTGTTAAAAGATCAGAACTTCTGATGCCTGGGTTTCATGCTATTCTGTTTGTACTAACCCTGGTCTACTTAACTGGTGGAGCGTGTGTGCAACTGTCCTAACTTGCCTCTTCTTGTCTCCCTACAGTGAGCCTGAAAAATCAGCAAAGGTCTTCATGCTCAAGATGTTCTTGTATATTGTCATCAAATAAAAGTTTGGGGGAAAAAATATGGAAAACATTGTCCACTTATTGGTTTCCTTGAATTTTATTTGTTAAAGAATTTAGTCTAGCCGGGACAGATTTACATAACGTGTTTGCATTTAATCTGCAAACTGTAGAGCAAGCAATTTAAGCATGCTGTGCAGTTTTAGAAGTTAAGCTATTACAGCCGCCTTGGCTATCAATTATTTTTCAAAGATTACTAGTTGGCTACCTTTACAAATGTTTGTCACAACTGTACAAATACAGCATGCATGGCTTTCACTGTCCAATATGCATTCCGAAAGGTACTGAGGTACTGGTCGAATAATTTCAGTTTAAGAAGCTAAAACGGTGACACCCAGTGGCTTTGCAATTAAAGATTTAGGTAACTACATATTGTACTTGTCTTAACTCAATGGGTTTCTATTAATGCATTTAGTGTGCTTTAGTTTTTTAATGTTGTGCTTGATGTCGGCTGGGTGTACGCGTTGTGAAAATGTAACCATCGTAAAGTTTGCAGTTTTCCAAATGACCACCAGAGAGTGCCATCTAGTAACTAGTTTAACTAAATAGATTACGAATAAAAAGCAATATCTTGATGGCAGTATGTTAAAGAATTGCACTTCGACTGTAGGATATGCCAAAGCAAATACCTATTCATCAGTCGACTGATATAGTCAGTTGTCAGTATCTTGACACTAATTTGTTTAACTATACACCATTTGGAACAGAATAGGTTGCTCTTTACAGTGTGACCTTTTCGGATAATTTGCATAGAAATACCATGGGTATCTTACATTAAGTGATTAGAATGCCACAGAACCGTTTGTCCTGAGGGCAACCCCTACTAGTCGCCTCTTCCCATTTCCTCCTTTTATAGATATCACAACATGGTTTGACACGGTAGGAAGGGCATGTACACGGTAGGAAAGGCACATGTAGGCCTTAGTTGATAACCAGGGGAAATGTTATAAGAATCCAAAGAACAGCAAGCAAGGTAAGGAGAGGACCAAGTATTAAAACTAGCGCAATGCCAGCTATGTTACTTATGTAGATGAGTCCACCACAACTGAAATTCACCTTTATTAAAACATGCCTAAAGAGCACTTTCCTAAAAGCAGCCACTTGCTTGACCGGTTCAATACTAAGTATTAAGTAAGGAACGGCACTCAAGCACAGCGTTATTTTTGGCCTTGAACCCTGGGATTTGACACATTTTTATACCTTCACAAACTCTTGAATGTAGGCCAGACAACTCCCAATGTGAGACTTTGGTGCCTGACCCACTAAGTAAAGGAAGGGGGAGAAACGGAAGCTTAAGGTAGTTCCGTTGACACATTTAAGGGTCTCTCGTCCTTGTAAATATATGTACATTGAATCCTCGGTGGGCTCGTCCTCGAATTGTTTTCCAACATTACGATGACAGTCAATTAGTATCTATCATTTTGACCCCAACGCAGTAGAAATAACTAATTAAAACCGAGTGCACTTAAATTAATGCGATAGCCTAATATTGAATAGCACTTTTTCGATATGGCCATTTACATTTAATTTATTTTTCTCAAAATAAATGTTTGTCTATTATGACTCAGAAAACAGAAGCAGATTAATATATCTTCACCTGTAGGCCTACAGCTGAAGAGGGGGTTTGCGCAACTGTAGCGAGAAAACTGGGTGGGGGACTGTGAACCTGTGACTTTGAGGTTGGAGGGATAGAATAAGTTGTGGGTGACTGACAGAAAAACCCGTTTGGTCTCGGCTCTGCCGCCGCGGTTGTGGGCGGTTTGACATAAGTGGAGCTTTCAACCCAGGCACTGGTAACAGATGGTGTTGGGAAATTAAGCGCCTACACACAGCCCTGTCAGTTTGTCCCACGAGTCTGTCTCTCTCCTGCTCTGTTTGTGTCCCTCTCTCCCTCTGTCACCCTCTTCCTATTGCCGCTGTTTCTCAATTGTCTGTTTTTGCCCCTCCTTTCTTGAAGGTAGGCTATTGGAACCAATGCTCTCCACGCCCACACTATGTCTGTCATCCTTAGGCTTAGTTTTTTACTCGAGAGGATGACATTGGTTTGGTAATTACCAGAGTGATGCATGGCTCCAGGATATGGTTGGGGAAGGGGGGAGAAATACTGGAGTACTGGAGAGTGTGTGGGTGATTAACATAGAGGGTCAAAATGAACAGAGATAGACAGAAGGAGAAAATGACAGAGACAGTGAGAGCTCATTGATTTTGAAGAGTAGGCAGTGGACAATATCTTCGAGCACCTGGAATCTCACAACAGACGCTGGGGATCGCATACATGCCAAAAAAAGATTTTACCCCTGCTATTCTCTCTGGAAGGGAAGGTGTTTTGCAATAACAATGTTTCTTCTAATCTTTAGTGTTTGGCAGAGTGACAGTAGATGGTCATAAGGAACATGCAACACTGTTTTAATGGTTTAATGTAGGCCTAATGCCTGGGAGATTTTTCCTGTCAAGCAAGTGTAACATGTTGAATGGAACTAATCAATTCCTAGTGCTAACTTTGTCACTAAACAGTAATTGTAGGCTATAATAAGTTCTGATGATCAGATGGAGAAGACCAACCTGTTATAGAGAGATGCCCCCTTGCTTTTACTGGGAGGGGGGGTTTCCACGCGAATGTGAGCATTTAGCAATGGGCACATTGCTGTAAACTTTGTCAGGGTATTTGAGGATGCTATGCATTCTAATGAGGTATCTCTCTTGTTGGCCTCAGCAGGGGAATCATCACAGCTCATTTTGCAGTCCTGCAGTGTCCTATCAGCTTTGGCAGCCAGCAGTAAGTTCTCTCCATCTGCCAGTTGCTAGGTGCTGATATGTAAAATGATCTGTGCCTCGGTAGCCCCCGTAGCACCAGGGAAGTGATGTGCTTTTGAGGGCAAACTGGGTTTTGTGAATCCTAATTATTCTTCTTGCATCACCAGCCTGACACGACTTGTCATTTATCCTGTCTGCATGCAGCAAAAGGGGATAGCAATCTGTGAAAGCTTCAGCATAAGAGAATGGAGCTCCCTTTAAAAATGTAGTCACCGAAATATTACATTTTCACTGGTTCAGTATAAGGTGAATCACATAATGCCCATTGTCCAAAATTGCCAATATCGAAGTAATTGTATAATACTAGGACCAACAATGTTTGCACGTGAAAAATTCTTCTCGCTTTCATTGTTTCATTGTTGTCCATTGTGCTGCATGGTTTTCCTTTGCATATACATTAACTTGTCTGGCTGTGTTTCCTGCCCAGGGTCTGCTGATGTAACTTAGCTCAAAGCTAACTTTGATGCAATTATTTTCAATATGCATGGTCACTGTTAAAGTGGAATTTAACTTTTGTTAAACCCTCATCCCTGTAGCTTCCTTACCTTAATATTAAGTCCTCCTCGCCATTATTATTCACAGTTGTATCCACCATTGACTTCCATTGTTTCTCAAAAATATACTTTTAATGTGTTGTCCAGCAGCTCCACTAGTCCATGTAGTCGGCTATATGTTCTCCAAATTCTAGTTTGTTGTTGTATACATTTATTTTAGGTATATTTCAATGTACAACCATTTCTGAGTTACTTGAGAATACACCATTAATAATTGTAATTGTAATACTGTAAAGATGGCGATCAACTTTGCAGGCACGTTAGAAGTATCTTTTGGGGAAGTCAGTGGCAGTTAATTTTTGCCAAATGTCAGAGAAATAATTTAATAAGGTAAGGAAGGTTAGAAGTTGAAGGTTTAACTTAAAAAAAAAAATAAATAAACAAACAATCCCATGGTGTATCGAAGACTTCCCATGGCTTTGTCACTTAGTGCACATGCTGTCCTAAGCATTGTGGAGGAGTAGATATCAAACTAGTCTAAAAACATCTCCCTACCTGCAACAATCTTTCCAGGCATGGTTCTTTGCAGGGGAGGAAGGATGTTCCATGGTGTTGGAAGAAAGGGAGTAGCTGAGGTAAGGGAGGGAGGGCCAGTAAAGGAGAGCTATAGAGTAGGTGAGGGTGTGATAATGAGAAAGAGAAGCAGATGTGAGTGACAGTATGATGGAAAGCTCTGTGTGACGGCCATGCTGTACTCTCCCGACTGAGGAGGGGTGTGTGTGTGTGTGTGGGCAGTCACTGCAGAATGGTTTGTGTGTGTGCCCTCGGATAAAGAATTTATACTGTACACAGGGCTATCAGTCCAATGCAAAGCGTGTTTGTATACTCCATACATAATCCTCAAGCCAATTCATCAAGCTCCATCAATATGGTAATTAAATTGAATTATGTGCTAGCGCAACACAGAGCTGCTGTCTTACACCCTGTAGATGTGATAAAATGCAGAGCTCTGGGAAACCCTACATTGTGCTAGTGTTTATGGGAATGTTTGGATTCTTTAAATCATTTTATCTACTCATAGGCCCCAGTTGCGCCACCTAGGGGCCTGATGATGGACATCAAGATTTTGTTTCCACCCTTAGTGTTTCAGTTAAAGGGGGATTCCGGCTAAATCTGCATCAGACGTAATTTTATTTTCTCTCCCAACTGTGGTGATCGTGTCCAAAACAATTCAGTTCACAGTTCAGAGTTCAGGCGAGCTCCTCTGTCGCGACTCCATAAAGCATCGTGATTTTAAAGTTATACAAATATCCCAGAGCGTGGTCGTTTCATCTTATTTTGATGAGCGAATCAGCTGTAATTTGCTTTGTTTGTTGCAACAAATGCATGTGGTCCGGGCCGATACTTTATCCGCTCAACAGTGTACTGTGATGTGTCAATGTGACAATGACAAAAAAGGAAGAGGATTACATCTGAATTTCATCAAAGAAAATACAACCATGTCCTTACATTATAGGCTACTAAAGAGTTCTCTTAATTCTCAACTTGTGGTGGAAATTAAGGTTATAAAAATGCTGTTGTTTTTGATTAAAACTCAAGTGCATACTCCTCCCTCACCTAAGTCCCGGACACTCTTCTCTACTCCTCCCTTTAAGCAATGTGGTGAAAATTCAAGTGTTTATCATCAGTAATTGTGATCAAATTTCAATTGTGAGGCTAGTACAAGGCTTGTGTTTAGACAGTATAGTACCTATGTACTGTAACACATCTATATGGGGTTTTTAGTCATTTCCGTCAGCCCATTCACACTCATTGGTATTCCTTATCATGTAACCCTCCTCAATCAGCAGTGGAGAAGCTCTGATTAATGGTGACAGTGAGAGCAATCTCACAGTGATTCATTAAACAGGACTGGCATGAATAAAAAGGGAGATTTGCCCATATTGCCTCTCAGATCCTATAATATGTTCTGTCTTGGGAGAAATGTATAATTATAGTGTTGTTAGTGGACGTGTCCACAATGCATGTCCACAATGCATATAGTGCTGAGTAAAATTACAGCGTTCAATTGGAATACACTAATCATTAGTCGTCTTGTTGGGAATAACTGATGCAGCCAATCAGAAAGGGTTTACCATCTAGACTTTTTTTAAATAGCCTACATAATTAAAGTGGACATAATACAGTAGAATGATACTTTTTAGTGATCAGCTCATTAGTTATGATTGCTCATTGATTATGTGTGATTATTAAATAGCATTTTACTAAATGTACTACCAATTAATTACTTCTTACAACTTTTCTTAATTATTTTGCAGTAGTAAAAGCCGTAGAGGTGTACTAAGTGTAGTAGTATATCTATAGATTAATATAAATTAACAGGCAGGCAGGCAGGCAGGAGTGATGCTCAAAAGGTGTTTTATTATGGAAAATAAAACAGGAAAATACAAAACAAGGATAAAAAGAATAACAAAAAGGAGCCAGGCAAGGGCAAAAACTACACAACAAAGAAGCTTACAACACAGGTACTCCGAACTCCAGGAAACACAGATATATTCTACACCAGTGACATAGACATTGAACAGACATCGACGACGAACCAGCACAGAGAAGGGGGAGAACACAGACTAAATACACTGGGGATGATTGGGAAACGAGGGGAAGGACCATAAAAGGAAGCAGGGCGGAGCAAGGGAGGGGCCGGGAAGAACACAGGGGAACAAGGTAGGCACACTAGGGAAACATGGAATAAACAATGGGGAATACAAGAGACAGGACAAAAACAGGGAACAGGTGGGGTCGTGACACGAATAAAACAATATAGGCTGTAAAAGGCCTGAAGATGTAGGTCTGAGCTGGTTTGGAAACCAACAGGGGGGGATGTCCACTGAGACTGAACCCTATGTCAGCAGACACCCATCTCAATACAATCACCCCAGCACTCCCGTCCGCCGCATTACTACGACTGTATGAGGGAGTTCCCTCAAACATTACCCTTCCAAATGGGTCTTAGCATGGGCCATCAGGCGAGTGTCATTACTGCTGCTCATTTGCGAGGTAAGTGACGATAGGATGTGACAGCCGCTGAATTAGCTTTGCATTGCCTCTCTGTCACCCTCCTTCTAGAACGCAGCTGGGTGGTAAAGTGGAGGGGCATGATTAAAAGGATTCATAATTCCACCCCGAGCCTCTCGCACCCACGTTGCTAAGCGCACAAAAGGCCGCAGCCTGACTGCTCCACTGTACGACCGACTGTGAAGGTAGCCTCACAGTCCCACTGCCTTTTCTTCTTCAAGGCAATCGCCGATCTGAGAGACAGAATAGATCAAAGTATCCAGGTGGAAAGAGGTTCACCGAGTTACTTTTTCATTTTCGGCAGACCTACATGAAAAGGAACATAGCAGCCATTATGGCCGAGCTGCCAGCGGGAGCCTTTGCAGCGAGCGGCCGGCTCCCTCATCGAGCGATCAATAGGCTCTGACCTTACCACTGTCAGAGGCGATGTCACTGACCACATCAGGTCACAAAACATGCCCCCCCCCCTCCCCCCTTCTCACCCACTGTCTCAACACTCGATAAATGCTTTAGATCCTGACCCATGAGCCTGTTTGTCCAGTCCGGCTCTATAACGTCCCCAACAAGGGACTTGATGGATGGCATGTTGGAGCTCAGCTGTGATTGGAGGTGATGAAGGTGTTGTCTGTGAATTGTGTCATGAAGAGGAAAGGTTATTTTGCTATGACTGCAGGAAGGGAAGAAAAATGATACCACACAAACCCTGGAGTCAAATTGGTAAACGTGATCAAGCAAATTTCAACAGACATCGGTAAGGGGCCTTGTGTGATGTTTAAAAGATGACGAACAGTCAAAAAGAAACTTGAATCACATCACATCAATCAAGTCAGCCTCTAATCATGTATATGCAAGTTCAGCCTTGGAGGGGGAAAAAAAACGACTGGCTATTTCCAGTTGTGTAGCTGGATTAGGACTCGTGTTGAGAAGCCTATTAATAATCGAGTAAAACCCAGAATTTAAGACGCTCCCTGTTGGGCAGTGAACTGCATTGGCACAAAAAAGAGCTGCAATACAGGAGACGGGATAATTGGTGAGAAGCCCTTATAAAATATGGATATTAAGGAAGTGCACACAGTCATCCAGGAAAGTTAACAGGCAACCATTCATTCATCAGGTTAATGATACAGGATCTCTAATGCCTACTTCAGCAATCAGCATATCTTTCTAGGGTAGGGATAAGCGCTGTAGAACAAGATTTGGGTATTTGGAAGCTATTTAGACATTCTTAAGCTAAATCTAAAATGTGTATTTTCAAGGCTGTATAGGGAAGGGTGGAGAGCAGTGTGAGCCTATGAGTGCTGTAGAGGGAGGAGTAGAGAGGAGTGCGAGCCACTCAGAAAGGGCATGTGAGTTTTAAACCAAAACAATGTTTGTCCAATTAGCTTTTACCCAAAGCGACTTTCAGTGAATACATTTACAGTATTGTTGGGCATGTCAGGGACCAAATCCAGGACTTTTCAGCGGGGAATTGACCACTCTAAACACTAGGCTATCCTGCCCCTGCAGCTCTGTCAATGCATTGTAGCTATACAGAAAACCAGCTCCCGCGTGTGAACATTGCACATGTGTTCCATAAAGTACAGCTTTATACTTGTCATGCCCTTTAGATGTAAATGTTGATTGTGTAAGAATAATTATTTCTTCAGTCCTAACACTGTTTGTCAATATTGGGGTAATTATCATACATAATATAAGGGCAAACCTTTGCAAGAAGCGTGTGTTTTTTTTTAACATGTCACAAAGAGAGCACTTTGTGAATCTCTGATGGCTTCTTTAAGTTATGCATGATTTCATGCCTGCCGGCGTTGCTATTCCAGGAGCAACAACTATGATTAGAATCCCCAGTGTGAATGTTTATTCCCAGTGAGATTCAGTGAGTGTCTCTGCCATCTGATGCAAAGACTTTACATAAAATCTGATAAAATGAAATGAAAAAACAAAAATCACTGCTCTAAATGCAGTATTGTGAACGCAGTAGTCTAGGTTTATCGCTAAGGCAACACATTCCAACACTGAACAATTGCCTTGTTTGTTTTTGTTTGCCCTTATGGATTAAGTATTTTGCCTTTTACAATTGCATCACTTTTTACAGTGCATTACAATTTAGACCGTAAAATAACAGCAGTGTGACACTGTACGTGTGAGTATACCAACTGAATCGGCAGTGTGATATGTGATGCACGCTTCAGCATGCCAAGGCATTAAGGTGGCCGCGACCTTGATAATAGTACGTTGGACTATTAAAGGAACTATATAGGTTATTTGGTGAAAAATGCAATCTGATCCACTGAACACAAGGCTGCATATAAATGTGCTGGCCTTTATTAAATTCAATATTAATATTTACTATTACTAAGGAAAATTATGTTTTGTATTCCCCAGGCCCAGCTGGAGACCGGCATCAGCCCAGCTAGTCGGGAGAGTAGCATGCTATCAATGGGCTAGCTGGTCGGCTGGCTCTGAGGTTCAGCTTCAAAGAATTGCCCGCAGGCATCGTTTCTAATATTGTCTCAGAATCCGTGTTTTTCACCAAACTACTGATGCGTGAGTGGCCTGGAAAAACAGAGGGGAAACATCAAAAGTGCTTTTGAAGTGCAGGATTGTCAGACCACAACTAAACGTTTCCACCTGAATTTTTATTGGTGCAAAGCACTGGGGCCTTCACCCAAAGAATCAAACATCGTCTTTTCATTTTTGTTCTTGCAGACCTTTAATATTGCATCTCAAACTCATTAATATTTTACATTTCCCCAGAATGATTGAGTTGTCGGATATATCAGCCTTAGCAAAGATGTGATCATTATAATTCTTAACATGCATACAGGCTTAAGACGTCTATGGCCTTGGTTCTCAAGTCATGTGTGCTCGAGTTTACAGGTTCTCATTCTAATCCAACGCCGTACCAGCTGATTTCACTAATTAGATCCCCTCTTTGGTTTATGGCTTGTTAATTAGTGAAATCAGCTGGCGTAGCGATTGGTTGGAATGACTAAACCTGCGTACTCTGGGGCTTCCATTGGCACACATTTGAAAAGCAGCGTCGGTGTGCAAGACTGGCGAGAGTGAAGCTAGGATCAACAGCTGTGTACGCTGGTGCACGGTTCATGCCTGGCATGTTAATTCACTCCAAAGCAACACTAATAAAGAAGGTTGCATTGTATGGTTAAATATCTTGTGTGAAGTTCTTTTCCTTGGTTGCTTGTATAGCTACACACGTGCAGAGGTAGCATTACGTAACCTACGGGATGGGTGTTACAGTGTAAGTGGCTCTCAGTGGGGGCTGTGTAAACAGCTGCAGTGTCAATGCAGGGCACAGCTAAACATAAGACCCAGGGCATCTTTAGCTGCGGGCGCACATGGGTGTTCCAGGAATTGTATAGGAAAGTGTCAAATGTGATGTGTCTTTGTAATAATGTGTGGAATTCATGTCACTCAGAGGTTTTCCTGTTTACTTTATTTCCTTCTTGATCGTATTATAGTTTATCCACAGAATAATAATACTTGGCTCGGCAAAAAAAAAAGTCATACCAAAAATGTTCTTTCTCTAGTCTGACATTCACTGAGAGAAAATGTGGTGCATTCTGGGTAATGACTGGTCTGTCACGCTCCGGTTGACTCCTCCATCCCCTCAATCCCCGCCATGTTGTTTTCTGATTGTCACTTTAGATAGTCCTCACACTACACTAAGCCTCTGCTCATATCTAATTGGAGAGACACTCTTGAGCCCTTTGGAGTCTCAGAATGTGGATCTTCGCATGCTTAGAAACTCATTTCATTTACCAGATGTAGTACTTTGGCTTAACTGGACATTTTCATGCAGTATCACATTTGGAAAATATGGCTCATCATCAAAAATAATCTTATTTGTCTGATAAAAATAAATATTGGTCTCGACACCTAATTAAATGTACAGTTAATAAATAAATAAAGAGATTAAAGGTCAACTAAGCAATGTTTTAAACCAAAAAATTCTTGATATACATAAAAATAAATATGAAGTATATTATCTTAAATATGTTTTATGTTATGTGTCACGTCAGTTAAGATTTACTGTTTTCGGGGGAAAAATTTATTTTTTAGTTTATTGGACATTTAATACCTCTGAAAGTAATTGACTGGAAAAAAGGTTTCACGGTCCAATAAGCCTTAAGCTAAAGAGGCGTTAGCTAAAGTCATTCCATACGGTTGATGAGAAAAATGGTAATATTATTAATAATTTGTATGATGTTGTAATTATTTATCCCGGTCAAAAGGAGAGAAATTGTTAAATAAAACCTACCAAGTGGTCGATGTGATAACAGCCATGGCATGAGAGGGTTGAGTGGAGGTTATTCTGATTCACCCACATATTCACATTTAACAGCAGCTTCACACTGGCACCATAGTACATTTAACCCCGTAAGTCAATTGGCACTGTTTCTCTTCTAATAGCAAGATATTGACTATAAGTCTGTCACACAGCTAGGCAAACACTGATATATATTTACTCACCACACTTCTCCTACCTGAATTGAGGCCAGGCTTATAGAAATACACTCTGTCATCTCGCTTTGTTTTGAGCCCTTGAGCAGCTTTTCTCCTTTTATTTGTCTTGTCATGCATGCACACACATGCCGACACACACGCACGCACGTGCACAAACAACTGCACAGTGCGCACTCGTGCATGCTCACACGGGCGCTCACGTTCAACGCACAGGAGGAGGCCGTTAAGAAGGAACTCGGACACATTTGTCACTCTGGCAGTTCAGGCAGGCCTCCCCGTTCTCCGGCTTGGTGGCCTGGTTTCTGCACGGGGGCCGACCACCTCCCCGCCCGCACTGCCTAGTAACTGTCAGATCTAGACTTTGATTTATGCAAATTGGCAGGCAAGGGCTTGTGGGTCAACAGCGATATGCGGCGAGAGCAACGACAACAAAACACCGCGAGACGTCTTTCTTGTATGTTACTTGTATTTTATAAAATGTATTACTGTAATTGTCTAATAGACAAACAATATTAGTAATAATATAATATTATAAGATATTTGGGTTTAATCTCGTTGAAACCCAGGTGGTGTTATGGGAAGAGAATATGATACAAACAGTTGGTCTTTCACGTTTAACGGCTGGGCTCGTGCGGTGCCCTGCTGGCACAGTTTAATTAGTGTAGTGTGAATACATTAGGCCTGTGTGAGAGCTTGCTACCTGGCAGGGGTTAGAGCTGGGCAGGGACTGCAGAGAAGCAGGCAGCTTCGCCGACAATCCCAGGCCCTGCTATAATGACCCTGCCAGGCTGATACAACACAGCTACCTGGGGGACCACTGCGGCTTTCCAATGACAGATGGAGGGCTGTTGAGACAAGGGAGCTTGGGCTGTGCTACTGCAGGCAAGCGGAGCAGCCATTATACCAGCCAGAGTGCCAGCAAAGCCGATCCGCTGCACCTATTAGCCAACGTGTCTTTGTGTTGGCGCTGCCGCTTCCCTGGCAAGGTAAAACACGGCAGTGACCGCAGTTTTTCGTGCCAAAGCATTCAGGTACTTTGGCATATTTTTTGACGTTTTTTTTCTACAGTATGTGTACCACTTGTTTTATCTGGAATGAGTTTTATTGGAATTCCCTAACGTGTTCAGGTTGGCTCATGTTTTTATCTGTGCTGCTTACTATGATTTAATCCAGATGTAGCTCACACTAGGCTGGAGGCAAATCTTCGTAACCTCCTCCCTTCAATAAGGGAAGGGTTAACATACAATTAATACTAGCCTCTATACATATAAGCTCTTAATTGTCCTGATCTATGGCTAGCTTTTAGACAGCTCGAAAGTGTGGTATCGCTTTATAAGCGATGTGCATAAGACTGACAAGACACGTTTACATACGCGTGGCCAGTTGCAGGGCAGGGATGGGGGACCGTGTGTGCCTGTAGGGGGAGGGGTAGAAACAGGTCTGAGTGCCACTCAGCATTTAGGTGTGGGAGGGGCATGAGTTCCAAACTAGAACCACAATGTTTTTGTAATGCCTGTTTTAACCACAAGGGGAATTCCAGTCATAAATCGAGGCGTGTCCCTTTAAATATAGGCGTCTCACCTAGTCTCATCAGCAGTCAGAGAATGCATGGGCCTTATGGCGTCTTTCATTACTGTTCAATATGACTAGGATGGCTTCTTGCTTCCCGTCAGCAGATAAAAAGATCCCTTTGGTCTGGTTTGTGTAAGTGATATAATTGTTAATAACAAAAAAGCTCTTATATCATTAAACCCTGAGGCAAGGACTAGCAGCTGGCCAGCACTTCACACGATGTGCGATGGCAAAAGGGAAATGGACGCTTCTCATGAAAGAGAGAGGGATAGATGGACTGTGGAGAGAAAGAGAGGATGAAAAAGGCAGTTTGAAAGGGAAGAGGGGCTGCCCTTAACCTGCGCTGTCCATGAGCTGGTCAGAAATGCTCACATTGACTTTGACTCTGATGGGGCACAAGCTCGCATGACCTCCTGAAGGTTGTACAAGTAATTACGCCACTTAAGAGTCTTTGGCAGGCAAGGTTGTATCGGCAAACAGACACGAGCGGCATTATAATATAATGTTCTGTATTCCCTGTGACATGGCTCCTTTCAGCCAAGACAATATCAATCTTCTAGGTGCCCCTCACAGCGCCATCTCCAAAGTGACCTAGAATCCTTCATTGGAATTGGTCAGCGGTTCTGAAGATGCAAGATTTTTTGGCGGGGGGGCACTTTTTCAAAAAAGATATATGAAAAATATTCCATTAATTGGTCAAGGAGGGTTTTTTATTTAATTCCATCCAATTATGTTGTGAAATTATGCTAATAAAATGTGGTTAATTGCAAGCACCTTATTTTTTGGAGTCATGGCTCAGAAAGCTTGAAAACCACTAGATTGTATTTGCAAAACCTTACTTTCACCTGAAAGGGCTTGTTAAATAAATGTCACACAGTAAACAGACGGGTTGAATACGAAATGTGAATGAAATGTGTTATTCCCCTCTTGTAGTTAAGAAGGAGATTCTACCCGAATGGTGGAGTTGTCAGACTATTTTCCTTTCCCTCAAGAGAAAAGAAAACGGGGAGAGGCAGAAATGTTTTAGCTCACCAACAGCAGGGAGCTCTTACAAGCTAATAACAAAAGCAGATGTGATGGGAGGGCTCTGCCAGATAGGGTTGATGTAGCAGTCTGCTGGGTGAAGGTGTTTCTGGTGTTCATTTCATTCACTCCATGCAAGCTGTGCTCTATTGTCAGGGGAGCCGTTACCACGGTAAGAGAGATAGAGCAGGAGAATGTGTGTGTGTGTGTGTGTGCTGTCAGGAGAGATGTACTTCTAACTCTGTAGCAGAATGTTATGAGGATCTTCGGGGCACCTGAGCTCTCCAGTGCACCATGAAATGTGGTTACCATGGACACCAGAGACCATTATAGGATGCAAACAATTTCATGTGTTACCATGTTGAAAATAGTCAAATTACCATTGCTGGACAGAAAACAAGAAAACAATAAAGCGTGTAAACTCAAACAAACCATGTTTTTACAACATTCAATGTTTTGAAACCTTTCCTAAATGCTATTGTCTCTTTGTCATAGTATTCTATCTATGATCCATTGTTTAGAACGATTTTTACAGGGCATGTTTTAATAGGCCATAAAAACAGAGACATAAATCCTATTATAATAGCCGTGGTAAGTGAAACAGGTTCCCTCATAACTGGCAGAGGTGTCAAATTATTTGTCAGTCACACATAATCCTTATAGCATAAGGAAAGTTATTATCTGAGGAGGTATTTTCAGTTCCTGTGGGTAACTTATTATTTACCCATGGAAAAAAACGTTAATCAGCTGTCGTCAGGCAGTGAGCAGTCAGCTGTCCTGGTGTCAGAGTGTGCTAACCATGGTCGGACAGTTTTCACCAAGGGTCGCAATAAAAAATAATGGTGTCAAACAATAGTGGAATGCCATGCAGCCAGAAGCCTGCCAACAGAGTGCGCTGTTTGATGCGTGTGGATTAATTCCAGGTCAAAGTTCCGCAGGGTTAGGTTGCGGAGAGGCATGATTATATCTAATTAAGCTCATTGTCATCTTCAACTAATGCCTCCTCCAGACTCTAGTGCTGTCAAGCACACTCAAGTGTCAGGTCATTAAGAAAATGAATGAGAAAAGAGGAACTGAGATCAACATTACATCAAGGCAGCCTGACCCTCTGCAGGGTATATGCGTAGACTTAGACCATACTCAGCCTTGGTTGAGTCACATTGTGCTCTGGTTGAAGTTAGAGGCATCTGGTTTGGAGGATGCCTAGTCACAGGATGGAGAGCATTAGTGTGTCATCCGAACCTTTGCTGGCCGCCATACTCATCTTCGTCTCATCTTCGTCTCATCTGTCCGCTCAGTCATCTACCAGTCCCTCCAACAACCTTCCCCCTTTTGCCACCTCTGATTAGATGAGACAGCGTACGACCCTTATGGGAGAATCCCTAGATCGCACGCAATACCTGCCATGAGCCCCTTTCCTCTTTCTTTCTTTCTTTCTTTCTTTCTTTCTTTCTTTCTTTCTTTCAAGCACAGCATTCACAACACACACACCAGATGAGGATATGGGCTGAGTGTTAGTGTTCATTTTTAAGAGGCTCCTCCGACAATTGGGTCTGTTTTCCTATTTGCTGTGCGGCTCTATCCCATCTTTTAAGCCTGGCCTCTAAACACACAAAGGAGATAAAGGAAACTAGCTACAGCACAAGCAGTGTTTGCCTCACACACCTACTGTCCACCGTGCGTGCGTTTATTCGCTGAGCTGGTCCACTGAGCTGGTGTCGTTTGTGTGCAGACTGCGTGCTCCATGCCCTAGAGACGTCCTTGGCAGGGAGCGTTCGCTCTGTGTGGGTGTAATCCTGGTGATACATGGGTAAACGCATGACCCGTCTGGGCTGTAGGCTGTCGCTTAGATGTTATTACCACCCACCTTTAATTGCTGCTGACATTCATTTACCCACTAAAGGCTATATCGCCTTTCCCCATTACAAGGGTGGCTCCATACTCCGGGTTTTAGGCTAGACCACCACGTGAGTGTGTGTGTTTGTGTGTGTGTGTGTGTGTGTGTGTGTGTGTGTGTGTGTGTGTGTGTCTTTGTGTGTGTGTCTTTGTGTGTGTGCCAGCATCCCTCAGTAACAGTCACAGGAACTATCCGGACTGCCGTCACCAATACGATTTGCTGTATAATTATTGTGCATCCACAATAAAGCAAGGAGGCTTGTGATGCTTTCCAACCACGCAAGCTACACAATATACCCGAGCCCCCGTCCAACACTGTCTCTAGACGGTGCGTTCTTCCTTATCAGCAGTCGCTCAGGACGACACCACTGACTACGTATGTGCTTCAGTTCCACAGCTTGATTACACAGGAACTTATCAGACCAGACCATAACACAGAGCCCATCTGCATTATGCGGAGAAACATTGATTTCTGCTGCCATGAAATACTGCTTCCTGGGTCTGTGTGTGTGTGTGTGTGTGTGTTAGTGTGTGTGTTGGTGTGTACATGGGGAGGCTAGAAACCTACAGCTACCTGTATCTTAGAGACCAGTTGAGGCTTCGTTATTCCAGATTTATCCCAAATAGACTGTAAGACTCTCTTTTTTTAATGTAGTGACATCATCTTAAGATGTTTAAATCTCTTGGCTCCAGTGGCGCGCCCATTAAATATTATGTTCCTACTGTGGACGAAACACGGCTTGATGTGTTCTGGATGTTGAAAAGGGTTAGTCTGTTTTCCATTTAGAAAAAATATGATCCGTAGAGATTCCCTGCCATGATGCATGAAAGTAGACGGGAGGTGAGCAGGGGTTTCTACAGTAGCCAGAGAGAGGCACTGACATAAAGTGAGAAAAGCTAGACAAACAGAAGATGTTTTTTGGTGTTCTCCCCACAGTGAACGTGTCATTTCCACCTCTCTGTCTCTGAATAACGATCCGGTGCGATGACCAATCAGGTTCCTGGGCTATAGAAAGTCCCTGTGTCACATCGCTGCTTCGTGTGTGTCAGGATTTGATGCAATGCTCCACACATGAGAGACCATGTACGTGCACCTTTCTAGGAGAGCCATTTGGAGAGCAGCAGGTCAATACACATTCATAGAGAGTGCATTTCTCCCAACGCCTCAACAGTCAGTAAAGCCCCACTGCCTCTCCGCCATATTGTGCTTAGCGTATTAATCCATCCTACAAAAGCGTCATTCTGTGCTCTGAGAGAGGACACACACGCTCACATGCTCACACACACACACACACACACACATACACATACAGGCACACGCATCCAAACACTCTTTCACAGGTTCAATGGCAGAAAATCCATAGCCCTTTCTGGAAGGAGGAATTCCATTAGATAATAGATATGGAATCCATCTCGATTCCCCACCTTATCTTCTCCCGGGGTGAGGGATCAATACCAGGGCTTGGGCTCAACTGCCAACAATAACAGGAAATTGATGGGACAGAGTAAGCAGTGCGGAGGACTAGTAATGGCACATTCTTGGCCGTCGCTGTGACGCAAATCAGAGGGCGAGATAATTGGTGGAAGGCCGCTCAAAGTAATGAGGAAGAATGGGCGCTGCAGATGACACTTCATGTAGCAGCCATACAGCCATTAGTTTCTTGATCATTTGGGAAATATATATATATATATATATATACAGTATATATACAGTTACAAGATAGGTATTTGTGCATGCACCACAGGCTGGAAATGCGCAGTGGTGTGAATCATTATTATACAGTATATCATTTTTTATTTCAACATATATTTTTAAATAACACTTAGACATGCAAGAGAGACTTGAGAGACTGGGTACAGGCCCACATGTACAATCGGTCTTACTAAAGTGTGTGGAGTGACGGCCTCTGGTTTTCCGGTTTTCCATAAAACCATGTCAGTTTCCTGTCTGAGTTGCCATGTGCTGTGTTTATGAAGACCGTTGCCAGGCAATGCATTCCAAACAGGGTTAGGTTTGCGAGGAGGAAACTGCTGCTGAGGTGACACTGGGGTCAGGGTGCGTGCATGATAGCGCAGACTGCATTGTGCTGGTGGCTCCCGGGGTGACCTGGGTGGTGCCTGAGTCACTGTGTCGGTTGTACAGTAGGTTCTGTATGTTGCAACGTGGACTGGGTGGTGGTTCGGAAATTAAATGCTCACTGGACATTAGGGTCCAGAGTCCACACTGTGTTTGCACAACACCTATTGCATTATATCACCCAGGCTGACACACATCCACAGAGCATGGAGACATATGGAGACATAAGTTAAGGTGGCTGGACTGGATGTTTTGAAAACATTCGGGGGAAAGTTTATTGAGCGAGCCTTTTAGCCACACCCTGCTCCGTATTAACAGATGTGCATGCATGTATGAGAACTGCCTAATGTGAACACAGTCTTCTTCTGTTGCCCCTGCTCACAGGCACAACAGAAATGCGTGGATTGGATTGCTTACTCACGCCTCATGTTTTCAAACTGGAATTTACAGTTCAACTAGGGACCTGAGTCTGAATGCCCCTGGCTGGCTGCTGCTCAGCGAATCAGCTTGCTAGTATTACAAGAATCAAACGGCTACTAGGTGTGCCAGCTCTCCTGCTTCCGACAAGTGAGACTTTTCTGTGTGGGTGTAGTCAGGAGAGTTTCAGAAAACATCCGGATGAGATGGTCACAGACAGGTATAGCCTCATTCCACACACTTATCCCGTTGGTGCTGCTCAATGGGCACGATATGGATATCCCCCAACCTTTCTACCGCCCTGACCTCTGACCTCAAAACACTGAATCATCACGGCCAGAAGGTGGTGCTATTTTCTGTGGTATCTGGATTCACTGTTTTCCCGCCTTGTTATCCACTCAGAGACGACCCACACTGGACCCCTTCTCTCTACTTCCTCTCGTCCGTACGCTGTGAAGTGGGGATTTTAACGCAAACATGTCTGAAGTACACAAGGAGGTGTGGCCATTTTAGATAATTGAGATACTCTGGCTAGCAAATTGTGAGCAACACGCTTTTCTTTCTGATCTGTGTGGCTGTCTGGTAGAGTATTATCTTCCTTAATAGAGTCAGATCTTCACAGACAAATCCCTTTAATGTCATCCGGAGCGCCCAGGGGAGACCACCCTCATTGGGAGCAGGATGGTGGGAGCTTATTTCAGCCCACACAATAGACCCATCTCTGAGGCTTTCTTATTAGATAATGTTATTTTTCACTGTGTTTTCTCCCCCCCCACAGTGCGCCTGTATGCTCTAGTGTCAGAGCATAGTCACACTGGGGGATTAAAAATGTTTATGCTGCTAAAATGCTAATAAGTAAAGATTGCAGCTTTGCCTGTCACGGACTCTCTCATAACACTAGACTAGAGGGCCCTGGCTAGTTGGAGAATCACAGAGGACAGAATGTTCTCATGGACGTCATTATACAATAAAATTGGTTCAAGGGGAAAATAAACTCATAACATGATCTAAGGTCTTGATTGAGGACTGAACCTTCGCCGCCGCACCATTCCTAGCTTGCTCTTTGTTTCGCCCTGATGATGTCATCTGTGGGAAGGTATTTCTCCCAGACACAACCTGTCTGCTCCTGTCAGGGGCCACAGTAACTGGAGCTGCCTTGAAAGTCTGGGAGTGAACAGCGGTCACTTGCAGACAAGGGCGTTATTTATTTTTTCTGGAGGAGATTCAATACCTCCTCCTCCTGTTGTTGCTCAGTTCTGAGCAGAACACTTACCCTCTGGAGACACACGAGAGGCTGGGAGCTCGCACACAAAGTGATTTTTGAGGGGGGGTGAGTGCAAGGTTGGATACCATGATTAGCCATAGATGTATATTGTTATTAAGCTAGTTTAAAGGGATATCCAAGGATTTTAAGCAGGCTACCTGCATAGCCTACCTGCATAGCCTGCTTGAAAGAAACTGTCACAGTGGTAATGTTGAGGTGCTGAAATTATAATTCATTTAGCAGACACTTTTATCCAAAGCAACTTACAGTTGCAAGTACTAAGTAGCAGGTATCTTGCTCATGGATGCTTACAGGTAGACAGGGGATGTTGGGGATCGAATCCATGACCTTTCGGCTTGGAGTCACCCACCCTAACCACCAGCTTATCCTGCTCTGAAAAAAGTACATTAAATGCAAGTATTTAGCGTTGGAGTAGTACTATTGTCCCCATTGCAGTTAAGATGCCTATGTAGGCTACTTTCTCATTATGCAATAAATTAAATTAGACAAAAATCCCTTCAACATAATTCAGGGGTCTAACAGCTTTAGTTCATCAAATTATAGTGATTTAGTGATAGGATATAGTGATGGGGGCATCGCAGAAGAACCAAAACTTAGTATGCTGTCTTCTGACTGCACTATTTTAAATATACATAACTCTAAGAGTCTTTAGATTTTTGTATCACTCTGTTCATCATGAGCTGCCTCAAGGATCAGCAAATACCAAATGGGGTTCAAGAATGTGCATTTGAGGATGAATCACAATGAGAAGTCTGTTAAGCAAGCAATGGGACCATTGAAAACCCAGGAGCATGAGTCAGCATTGCCAGCACAAAGCCACTCAACAACAGATGACCTATCAATATATTAAATAATGGCTATTCACTCCTAACTGTGTAAGTTGTCCTTAACAAATAATAAATACATTAAAAACTAACCATAACTTATGTTCTGTCATATTTTTGTCAGAAATGTAGATAGATACACTAAAGAAAAATGTTATTTTTTATTTTTTAATTGTTATTTCATTTACAAATGTAATTAAAAACATTTATTATTTACACATCACTCAATACAACACAACAGACATCACATGAGACAACATTTAGCGTGCAGCACGGCATCTAAACCTCACTTGAATACATGCTATTGCCAAAGCATTCTGAGTTAGAGTGCAGCAATCGATTGGCTTAAAAGGTTATGTGAATCAATACAAAGTTGTTTTGGGCACCAGAGCTATTATATTAACGTCATCCTGAGGAATAGTCACTATCTTAGGTGGCTTGTCTGCCAGCCAGCTTTTTTAATTTCCTTTAAACCTCTAGTCAAAGGACCTCAGTTACAAGATTGCCAAGCACAGCAAGTCTAAATGGTGGGGACAGTTTGTGAACTAGCCTCTTTATTTGGCCCTCCAAAAGAGGAAGTCTGCGTGTAAAACACTGATTAAATGCTGATTAAATGCTGGTTCATTCTCAGCGTATTGCTTTCTTCAATGAACTATGTTCTTTATATTTGTTTAGTTTAAAAAAAACAAACATTTGATGTAATATGTTGCTAGATTGCAAAAAAAAAAAAGTTATTTGTAAACCTTGTTAACACTACAGTTGTATAAGACAGGACTCATACCTCTTTCTACTGGATGTCTAAATGAATAATATTATTAGATCTAATGAGAGCGGCCATGGCACCTAGTGGGAAAGCTAGTTGTGCATTCAAGGATGGCATTCAGCTTGAAGTGGTCACAACTTTACTCCGCTCTCTGTCTCTCCCTATGGCTCGTTGTTCTCTCCAAGGTCAGCTACTGCATTGCATAATAATGATAATAATAAAAAAAAAAATGCCCCCAAACAGGGCTCACACATACGCATGTATGCACACACAAGGCAAACACACACCACTGCCACAATAACGGGAGGGAGAGGCCCACTAAAAATAGAACTATCACTGCAGTCATCACCCCAAGCACTAGCAAAAGGACCACCACTCCTCGCTTTCAGATCTCATAGCGGAGGGATATTACTTCAGATGCATACGAGTCTGTATTAATTTCCCATATTTCAACCTTTCAATCTTTTTGACCAATGGCCCTTGAAAAAGAAGTGCTTCATAGCTAGTGACCTTGCTTTCTGCATGCATACATACTGTGCAAACGTAAAAACATTTTAAAAAATTTGATAACGCTACACTGAAAACAATAAGAAAAATATTCAAAAATTAAGCTTGAAATTACCTCTGGCCCCCAGAAAAGCATCTTGTGATGTAAGTGCCCTGTATTGTTTGATTTGGTGAATGTTCACCTGAAAGAACAAGAAAGGAATATGGGTTTTATGGTGTTGTATTAGGTTGTGCTTATTTCTGGGGAACAGCAATCCTGTGACCCATGCCACCCACGTGCTCTCAACGCTCTCCCTCTTTCCCCTACCCCTGCGTCCTCCCGCTCTGCTCCAGCCCATGGCCTGAGGGAGCTGTTAGCTATCTGGGTGCCCGCTCTATTGTGAACACTCATTGATTGGCCCTGTGCTCCCCACAGCCAGCCCAGACAGTCAGTACGGGGCAGAAGCTGTCTGCCTTATCTGCCACCACTCAGTCTACGTGCACTGGGCTCAGGAATGAACCGGAGAGAGGGTTGGAGTGGTGTCTAGCGGGGGCTGGTGGTCCGCGCTCCCTCAAAGCCAGGAGTCGTGTCATCTGTTTCCTGTCCCTCGTCTCTCTCTCTCTCTCTCTCTCTCTCTCCTATGCCTCTCTGTCCTCTCTGTGGATCAATAGTGTACTCCCCCCCCTGTAAATGGTGCTCCTCTATTTTTCCCTCGGTGGGAGATGATCCATTTACTACCCTCAATCTGCTTAACCATACCTGCCTCTCTCTTAAAATATTTATAACAATGTGTAATCTGTAAAATGCTTATGGTAGTTTCTAGAGCTGCTTATATTTTTATGCTGTCATGTTATTAAAAGAAGGGGTCATTTTCTAGAACACCATGAAACACTTCATTTTGGGGGTCCATGAGTCAAAATGAGAACCACCCTTTAAAGAAAAGCCCTGGAAAGGGGAACTGTGTACAGTATATTAGTATTTCACAGCAGTTTTACAGCAGTGGGAGCCCGGTGTTTGAGACAGCACGGTGGGACTGTAAACAAACATCAGACCTCTGCGTGAATGGTAAGCTGATGTCAGCACAACTGAAAGTCTCCCTCCATCACAGAGCTGAATGAAGCTGCAGACGGCATCCATCACCACCGCCACCACCCTCCCATGCCTCTGTCAGAGACTGGCGCGCTCACACCCAGGAGCCTCGCTGGCATTGGAAAAGGCAAGCAGATGAATGAAACATACGCATCTCTTTCTATCAGACTTGGACAGTGGTGCACTGATACACTGATGCTGGGCTCCAGTCTTCAAACGATAATCCGACACACTCCAACACAATGCAATGCTGCATGCATCAACCTTGTTGGAGCATGCATCGCGACAGCGTTTCCTTTGTTCTCAGCTGCTTGAATCGGCCAGCGTAGGAAATTATACTGAGCCGAGTCAAGTCAAAGTCACCCTACCTGTAATCCATCCATCTTGTTGGCAGCCATCTGCCCATATTGTTCTGGAAAACGCAGAGCTGCTAATCTTACTACGAAGTGGTTTTGTCGAGTGTGGGCGAGTGACCGTCCGCGGGCCCGCTGACACCCGTAGCGGACCTTAGCGCCCCAAGATGGCATTAAACAAAAACTTGATGGATGACCCAGAACAGATAATATTATGATCTGATTGGAAATCTATATGACAATGGACAACAATGGGTCTGTCAGGGTGGTGGAGACCAACCATTCAGGCCATGATTACAGGGAAACTCCTCCTGTCGAAACAACTTTCCCTTTATTGGCAAAGGCTCAAATTCTCTGTCAGCAAAATATATAGACCTAAGCATTCGTGTGTCTGACATGGTGACCATATCCAGATTTCCATCATTGACACAATATGGCAGGTGAGAACCGATAGCAGTGGAAAGCTAAAAGCAGAGCACACATGGGTCGTTTTGACAAAGCCCAATTACAACTAGAACACTGTGACAGTGACCTCTCTCACACACACACACATGCACACACACACAATCCTTCTAAGAAATGGCCCCCGAAATAAAAATGAGTGACTGTCGGAACTGGTGATGTCACCAGCTGCATTCGTCCCCATCGCCGTAGATAGCTGGTTAGACCAAAACGGCTGGGGTGTCCTTGAGACATCGTGACAGGGACAGGCAGACGGGACGCCCCCCACCACCACCACCCCCACCCCCCACTTCACGACTCCACTGCCCCCCACAGTCTCGCCAACCCTCCCCTTTCTCCTCCCCTGCCCCGCCCCCCACAACATCATGTGTCAGAAGCCCCTGCAGGCAGGAAGCTGTGGAGGGCAGGCAGTTACCCTCATTGAGGAGTTAGGACCCCGACCAAAGAAAAGTATAGTTTACCACAAGGAACCACAAGGAACTGTGTGACCCTTATGTAATAACAACATTTGGCTTAGCTTTCAAGCGTTTTATTCATTGTCAAAGTTAGGAGCGGAAATGCCAGTATTCCTTGTCTAAACAAAAATATGTGTTTTATATGCCTTTAAAAGCCTATTTTGATATTAATTGGACATGGTGTGCTAGCCTATTTAGTGACCATAGCCTATTTAGTGTTCAATAATCACTCAAGAAATACTGTGTCAGAGAGAGAGAGAGAGAGAGAGAGAGAGAGAGAGAGAGAGAGAGAGAGAGAGAGAGAGAGAGAGAGAAAAACACAGA